>CP142451.1:111895000-112245000 GCA_038049695.1 Cinnamomum chago
AGGGAAGCATTTCGATAGAATTGAATAAACAAATATTTCTAGCTCATAATATTGTCCACAGGGCATATGTAACTGAAATAAGTTCCAACTACGACAAGAAAGGCAGAAATACATGAGCGCCACTCCTGTTTCAAAAGTTACAGCCTCCAAATATGTGGTTTGAGACCACAGATTCACTAGATTTGATTGCCACACATGACAAATGAATGGTTAATTAAGATGATATGCCAGCAACAGCCCTAGTTTTGAAACTTATGCTACCAGAGTATAAGACCACAGATTCACTAGATTTGATTGACACACATGAATGGTTAATTAAGACAATATGACAATATGCCAATAATAGCCTTAGTTTTTAAACTGATGGTACCAGGGTATCCAAGGATCGAAATTCCAAACAGGATATTAAAGTTTCAGCTACATCAACCTCTCAAAGCAGTTAATCTCCACTTATAATCTACAGTTAGATTGTAGACGAAGCAATCATTATTCAACAAATAATGAAATAAGAAAGTATCCAAAGATTATATGGACAAAATGATGCCACAGTGATAGATTCCATACCTAGGAGTACAGCACTACATAATAGGAACGAGTGTTTTAAATTAAAATTGTTTAGCTCTACTAGGTTTTAGATCGTAGCGTGTAGCAGCCTCAACCGCTATGGCCGATAATGCGGCCGCTACATAACTATTTTGAACCATGCTTGGCATGTTCCTTTTGTTTAAAACCCACCAAATTAAGTCTCTAGGTACCCTACCATAAGCTTTTTCTAAATCGATGAAGACCATGTAAAGATTTTTCCTCTTCACTTGATACTTCTTCCATTAATTGCCTAAGTGAGAAGATAGCTTCCATAGTTGACCTCCCTGGCATAAAACCAAATTGATTTTCATATATCTTGGTCTTGCTCCATTACTCTCTCTCATAGCTTTATTGTATATGATACGTAATGCTTAGTCTTTGATTATCTGTAAGTCATAGGTATCTTTAGCAATAAAATTTCATTTACAATAAAATAAAAATAAAAAAATGTCCAACGGATGACAAGTGACACCCATTTCTACCTCCCTCATGGCTTAATTGTAATTTGATCTTCGTCCATTCCTCCAGTCTCGATCTTGTCAGACAGCGTCCTAATATGCATCGCCACTTGCAGGGATTGAACTTAATTGCTTGCTATGATGCACGGATACTTCAAAATGGGCAACGTATCGTGTCGTCTCGTATCCAATACTTCACATTTTATGTGTAAAATCCGTGTCCTTGATGTGCCTATAGCGTGTCCTAGCCGTATCTATACATCATTGATTGCTTGTGCTATGGTTGAACTCATGATCTTTGAGTACGGATTATTTTCAATAATATGTACACCTAAGTAAAGTTTTGTGTGTGTGTGTGTGTGTGTGAGAGAGAGAGAGAGAGAGAGAGAGAGAGAGAACGCTTGAAACTTGAAAGGTTTAACCACAAAGCACGTATGACCTTTAAAATTCCCCAACAACGAGAATAAGCATCATAATTACAAATGTAAAAAAGAAAATTAAGAGGAATTTCAAAACTATCAAGGATTATTACCTCAAAAAAGGTGTCACCATATCTTGAGAAGTTAAGGTCTGAAGATTCGAGGCTTCTGGCAACAGCTTCCTGAAAAAGTACAGCGCTTGAATAAGATATAAGAAAATAACCAAGTTACAGAAGTTATGCCTGAATAGTAGAATTTCCTTCATAGATGGATAAACAAGTGGCTCGTTTTTCTAAATAGTAAAAAAACTAGTAAATTCCAATTTCCAAGCATTATGTTGCATATAGAGCATTACAGTGGAGATTGACAAAAGGCCTTAACAAAGTTCAAAATAATGAGACAAAAGGCTTTAACAAAGTTCAATATAATGACTGTTCTAGAAGATATTCAACCTACAATAAAACAGCAAAATAGAAGGAAGAATGATCCACACAATAATAAAAGGATTTCATGGTTTTCAGCTGCAAAACATAAATAGAATAACATTTTAAAAAACAAATAATAAGACAGCAACTTTAATTTCATTGACAGCATATAAAGGAAGAAAAAGATGTTTTGATTTTAATAAAAGAAGATAAGACGACTAACCAGATCACCAGCATTATCCAGATATATCTGGACCACTGCATCTGCAAAAGTTGCAGGGTCCAAAGGAGCTGCTATGTTCCGCTTGCGGGTCTTAATCCGCGTGCCACTGAGTTATGCAAAGATAAAGAAATCTAAGTTTTAGAATTATTAAAATTGACAACATAGTTATCAACAAAAGCTATAATGGCAGAGGGGAGTATGCAATCTTGATAACATGATATCTGACTAATGACAAACAAAGCAATTTCAGAATATTTAAATCATGTTAAGCATGAGAAAAGTTGTGGCAACCCTGTAAGTAAATCTTGTTTCCAGCAAAAAACTTGCTAACGCCCAGCAAAAAAACTCCTGTTTCCAGTATCCAGAAATCCAGAGCGGTCACCACTGAACCTGGTACTTCTTGACCAAATATAGCAACAATGTCATACCAATAAGGATCATCATCAGATGTCAATATTAGTACTTAGTAGATCACACTACATCAGAACTTGTGTCAGCATATCAATTAGTCATTTACAAGGTACACAAATGTAGAACTAAATCCTGGATTTAGGGTCCAACTATATCACCACCGAAAATGGCATGTCTCTGCCAAGTTGTCTTGGTATCCACAAAGCAACAATCCCATACCGACTGGACCATTGTCAGAATGGATTTCTCTCAAATCCCCTTACACGCGTTTTATTATAATGGTTAAAAAAAAAACTATGTTAGCATATCAATTGGTAGTTTACATGGTACACAAATAATGAGAAGTGTGAATCCATCAAGGTTTTGTTCTCTTCCTTGAGTAACTCATATCAACTAAAGCATGTACCATAAAACAAATGTACCAGGCTGCCAGCCATGCTTCTGCAAAATAGCTCAAAACTTAAGATGCACTGCAAACTAAAAGTTTTGTAACAGCATTCAAGAGTCACACTGCATGGCTAGCCACCCTATCCCCAAAACCACTTTGCAAATGGAAAGTCAAGTCAACTTGTTTCCGAAAGAAAGGCAAAATTCCAATCACATTCTCCAACTAAGGGCAACTGACACGAATGTTTAAGGTTGTATTGTCCAGACCAAAACTGACATATCATGGCCGGTATAGGTGTGTATCACCGAAAATTCACACCAGACTACTTTGTTAAGGGCCTACAAACCGATACATATCCACAAATATCTTGGTGTCAAAAAAATTTACATAGGGCTCTATATCAAGTGGAGAAGCATCATCTTGACAAAATCAAGCAAAGCACGTAACCAGTTGTCCACCTTTACTATCATTTACAGTTGATGCTGATTTTCCTCTTACTATTACAGCATGTAAATAATCAGAAGCATTACACTTACTTCCACTATTAAAGGAGGCAAATCACTTGTATATCTCCCTGATCAGATGTTCAACTAAAGAGATCAGATCAAGAGCCCATACAGTCACTCCTTTTGGTGAAAATCGATGGCAATTGATCAGGTTAAACAGGTACTCCACCCAGACCCTCCTCCCAAGTAGGTCCCACTAGGCACTCAACCATGAAGCCCATGTAGGATCTTACTCAGGAGATTTAGGTTCAATTGCACGATACTAACATCATCATCATCACAGCATTGTTCTAACTATGTTGTGGTCAGCTACACGTGTATTGCTTCTCTATCCCAATTTAGGTTACACTTTTTCAAATCTATTTTCACTACTCTCATCCATTTCCTCTTCGGCCTACTCCTTTTTCCTTGAGGGGCCATCAACCTCCACAGAAAAACTTTCCCTCAGACGTGCCATTGCTGGCCTATGTCGCACATGTCCAAACTAACTTAAACGAGCCTCTCTTAACTTAGCACCTATTGATAATAACATATATCATAGATGTATAATACTCTCAGGTCTACATGTATTATGAGGCAAACCCTACTAGACCAGGACCCAATAATTAACTGGGTCAAAAATGTGGACCAGGTTTAAATCTAGAAAGACCCAAATTTCTTTCTTAAAAGGACACTTAACAATGAGCACCATACTAACCATCGATTCAAGTTTTAATTAGATAGAAACCAAGGTTTAAAAAATCGGAGTCGCACCGAGTCCCAATTTCAAATGAAATGGTTGGAGGGCCGAGTCGAGTCGCATTAGGACTCGGCCGAGTCACATGATTTGAATCTGAGTCCCATAATTTTTAAACCATGATAGAAACACCAAATTAGCCATAATGTTGAAGCAGCTTCATTGTACACCTTGGAATAAATGATACTCTTCACTCCTATATTGTATCAAAAACCCATTGCTAAATTTAAATGGTCTAAGTCAACTAGCCTCTTCAAACAATACCACAGCCCATATTCCACTCCCTAAGGGCTAGTTTGGCACTTTACTAACATAGTAAAAGTCAAGTAAAGCCTCAATTTTTTAGACAAGATGTCACATCAAAAGCACTTTAATTCAAAACTCCCTCCATCTTTTTCAAAAAAAGTAAAAAAGCAACCACCTCTATCCACTAAAATATAAAAAAAAATCCACTTTCCCATACAAAAAGTTAAAAAGATTCCATAATAAACAACCAAAAACAAAATGCCATCATAACCCACTTATATTTTATTTTTTCTTCAAAATTAAATTTACTTCACTTGACTCTATTAGTAGAGTTGCCAAACTAGCCCTAATGTAACTTCCATAGGGCCAGTTGGAAGTGTCAAAATACATCAACAAGTACGGAGTCTAAAAATCTCCAATGTTTAAAAATAAGTATGGTAAACAAGTAATTGAGAGGTGTTCTTTTTTTTTTTAATGGAAAGTTTCATTAAAAGCAAACAGAAACCGAGCCAAACAAGAGAATTATACTGACAGGTTACAGACACGCGAAAAGAGCACAGCAGCAAAAACAGAAACAAACAAGCCCTAAACAACACACACGACCAGACACAGAGAAGAGACCGAGAAATCCCTAGCATAAGACAGCCACTTCCTTCCAATTTCTAACAATTTGGTCTATAATCTATATAGTAGCCTTTGAAAGCGCTGTTAGTCATCACCCGCAAATGGTTCATGAGGCCCAATACTTCTCATGGAAGCCCAAGATGGATTTAAAGAACCTCCCAAGATTTGGTTCCACGAGAAGACCCATTTCTTTTGAGTTTAAACTTTTTGTCTATTTCTCAATGCCTTGACTAGGAGGCCTATATTAGATTATCGCGTAATCTTTCTTTCATGAATTCAGTGGTTAAGATTAGATTCCGTGCTTTAATGATTCAGATTTAGAAGAGGATTTATTGTCAACTTTCTTCAAGTTACAGGGATATCACCTATCCAGGAAGAAGACAATTATGTTTATGAAGAAACTACTCATGCATGAAGCACTCGAGGAATGAATCTATTGATGAAACTCAAGAGACAACATTTTTCATGAAATTCCCATGTAGCTTTATTATGAGGATACATCTTAACTTATAGAAGGATAAGATAAGGAAACTATTTTAAATTTAAAATCAGTCATTTAAAATTCTAGTTCAAAAACCTAAAGCTTACCATCTCTAACTTATTCGCAATATCTCTAATACCCTCCAGCAATCTCATAGTCCTTTAATAGAAAGGATTGTCGTGCAATTAGTACCATTAAAAAAAAAAAAAACTTGATCTCTGAAAATGAACAGTGGATGTGTGATATAAACAATGGTCATGCTTTGCTCGTGATTATTGTCCGTCTGTAGGGCTCATCATTGTCACATCCCGCTCTTTTTGAGTCAATTGGTGCCAATGGCCCACTGATCGAATCGATGGTGATCTCTTACAAAAGCATTCGATCGCACAGCTTGATGAATATGACAAGATGTTGTGGTCTGATGAATGCGTGTATGAGAGATGGTGTATGATTTTTATTACTATCGACTTATCAAGTTCATCCCAAGTTCCAACAAATACCTTTTACCGACCTTGTTTCATTTTTAAGGCCAATTTCTTACAACAGTCTAAAAACCAGTCAAAATGAAGCTTTCTGGCATTAGATTTGAAACCAGCATGCAATCGGACACTCTCCATGCTATGGTACCCAGATTCCACATAGATACACCAAGGACATGCAATAAACGCAGTATGGGCACAGATTTTACACAAAAAAGTGAAATTTGATTTCAAACGATAAAGATATACTTCCTGCTTCTGAAATATCTGGGTATAAAAGCTTTCAGCTATTCAAGAATCACACTGCTCCAACACATGTAGCAATTATTGAAAATAATTTTGGCAGCCATCATCAATATGATAATCAAAACCAATAATTAAAACCATGATTGTCATAAAATGAAGTTGAGGAAGATGAACAAAATGAGTAACTATCCTGAAAGAACTTTATCAACAAAGGCATTGTTGTCTCAGTAAAATGAGACAGAAATGACCAGTCAATTGATAGGAAAAAACTAGTTTGAAACAACATGAAAGCCTGGCTTTCAGAAAGATCAAATCATTTTATGTATGGGAGCATTTGATGGAATCTCATTTCATTTCATTTCCTTGCCATGTCGTTTCCCTTCTTTTCTTTAAAATAGAAGAACACCTACACCAACATATTCAATGGGCTGGTTTGTCCATAAAAGAGAGAAAAGAAAAAAAAAGCCATTTGGAATGAAATTGAAAGAAAATAAATAGTCAAGGAAATCAAGGACAATGACAGGTAAAGAAAACAATATTCCATTAACATATCTAAGCACAGAAACGCATAGAATTCAACGCTAATCTAGAAGGAATTTAAATTCCCACTCTTTGGTAATAACACGTGAAACTGTGAATTCAATTGGTCTAAGATGTTTTGAATAACAACAGCAACATCAATTATAATTGCAATTTGCAACCAATAGAAAAAGATGAATGTATGTAATACAAGTGATTAAATAAAAACGTCTCTCCACATCACCCATGTTAAAGACTAAAAGCACATATCATAAACAAAATTGATTTATGGCAATAGAACAAGCAAAACCTAAACTCAGGAAATCCCATATGTGTGTTTATACAACCAAATAGAACAGTCTCAATATTACCCATGTTAGAGAATAAAACCACAGGGATCGCAAAAAAAAATCTCAAAGAAACTCAAAAGATCCCATTTCATGCAAGAACAACAGTAACAAGTAGACAACGGATATAGAAAAAAAGGAAAGGAAAGGAAAACCAACATACCCAAGACTGGGTCTCTCCTTCGAGCTGCAAAACGAACACCAAATACAAACACAATCGTCAGTTTCCGGATCCAGTCACATAAAGCAAAACAATCATAGAAACCAAAAGATTCAAGAAAAACACAGAATCTTCTACCCTAAAAAAAACAAAAACCCTTTCTCAAAACACAAAAGAAACAGAAAAGAAGATAATCATGCACAAGAAAACCCCAGATAAGAACTTTTCTTCACGAAAAGAGAAAACCCCAGATCTCGAATAAGAGAAAAAAACAAGGAAAGGAACGATCTTTGAAGCAAAGAAAGAAATCCCGGAAACCCTAACGATCGAGAAAGCAATATTTCCGAGGAAAAAAACGCAAAATCAAGAAGAGCAGATCGAGAAACTAAAACAAATGAAGAAGATCTCCAATCGAACCTCATAAACCAAGACCGATTGAAATCGAAGAGCGTGAGAAGAAGCGGGGAAGAGATTACAGAGGGAGAGAGAGAGAGGAGGGGAAAGGAGAGAGCTTTTTCCGTGGGCTTTTTGGAGGAAGAGGGATTATTGCTGTTGCTATTGGAAGTATTTATTCTGTACTCTTCCAAAAAAGAAAACGTACTCATTATATTCTATTTTTATTTAATATTGTAATTACACATGTGTAATACTAGTGCCAAAGAGGCATGACTGCAAGATAGGTGAAGATACTTTCCACATGCCCAGATGATAAGGAAACTCAGCACAAATGAAGAGGGTTTTCTCCCGCTATCTATGGTTATAAATGGATATCTGATTCTTCGATTATACAAAAAAATTTATTCGAATTAAGTGAAATTGGAACCTATTTTATATTTCGATTTATAGATAGGTCCGGTCCGAAACTCAATTTAGATTCCAATTGATAAA
Organism: Cinnamomum chago; assembly: GCA_038049695.1. Classification (NCBI taxonomy): domain Eukaryota; kingdom Viridiplantae; phylum Streptophyta; class Magnoliopsida; order Laurales; family Lauraceae; genus Cinnamomum; species Cinnamomum chago. The sequence continues at coordinate 111,903,142 of CP142451.1, forward strand.
CAGGTCCAAATCCGAATCCATATAGGTTCGACCCGTAGACCCAAAACTGAACATATGAGTCTTTGATTTTGCAAACTGTACATTAAAATTAACATTTTTTATATATTTTTATGTAACATACTGGAAGTGGTGGACTTGATGAGCTGTTATAAGTTGAATGATATACTTATTTTAAGAAAAAATGAAGAATAAAGAGAAATTAGAATCAATTTTGAAACAATATTTCAGTCCTTTAGGACCTGTTTGGATAAATGGGAAGTGGAGTAAAATGAAGTAGATTTCACATATAGAGTAGAGTGAAAGAGAAGTAGGTTGAAGTTAAGGTATGGTACTTCACTTCACTCCATTTTTGTGCTTATTTTGAAGTAAAACTTTAGAGTAGAATTCACTTTTACTCAAGGAAATGGAAGTGTTTAGAGTTGAAGTATAATGGAGTACATGTGGCCCAGACTCACAACATTACTTAATCTATCGGGTCAGACTCATCCAAATAGGGTAGAGTTGAAATTTTAGACTATTATGGTCCATTTAACTTCACTCTACTCTATTTTTTGCCTATCTAAACAGGTCATAACTTGCCCGTTTGGTAATTTTACTAGTAAAATAAAGTGTAGTAAAGCATAAAATAAATAAAATGTAATAGAGTTACGATGGTATTTTATTTTTAGTTGTTTGGTATGAAAATTTTGACTTTTTGTATAGAGAATTGAAACTTTTGTCTTTTTTTAGTAGAAAGGAGGTTGCTTTTTGACCTTTTTTATTTTAAATGATTGAGGAAATTTTGAATTAAAGTATTATTTATGTAACCACTTGCCTGGAAAATGAATGCCTTACTTGACTTCTACTAAACTAGTAAATTGTCAAACTAGCCCGAGCAATGCAATGATATTGTTCATTGCTGAAAAAAGCATCATTTCACATGTAGAGTAAAGTGGAAGAGAAGTAGGTTGAAGTTAAGACATAGTACTTCACTTCACTCCATTTTAGTGCTTATTTTGAAGTAAAACTTTGGAGTAGAATTCACTTTTACTCAAGGAAATGAAAGTATTTAGAGTTGAAGCATAATGGAGTACATGTGGCCCAGACTCACAACATTACTTAATCTATCGGGTCAAACTCATCCAAATAGGGTAGAGTTGAAATTTTAGACTATTATGGTTCATTTAACTTCACTCTACTCTATTTTTTGCCTATCTAAACAGGCCCTAACTTGTCCGTTTGGTAATTTTACTAGTAAAATAAAGTGTAGTAAAGCATCAAATCAATTAAATGTAATGGAGTTACAATGGTAATTTATTTTTAGTTGTTTGGTATGGAATTTTTGACTTTTTGTATAGAGAATTGAAACTTTTGTCTTTTTAGGGTAGAAAGGAAGTTGCTTTTTGACCTTTTTTATTTGAAAGGATTGAGGAAATTTTGAATTAAAGTATTATTTATGTGACCCCTTGCCTGGAAAATGAAGGCCTTACTTGACTTCTACTAAACTAGTAAATTGTCAAACTAGCCCGAGCAATGCAATGATATTGTTCATTGCTGAAAAAAGCATCATTTGCTAGCTTTAAATTAACCTAGACGAGCTATCATCTATGATCCAACCAAATTTCAATTAAATGGAAGTTGTCTACCAAGATTAATCATGTATAAAATATATGAATAATATAATATAACATGTTAACTTCTTTTGCACATGTTCAATATGAAGGTATGGCCATCTCTTGGTAATGTAAAAAATTCCCAAAACACATACAACCTTTTCTTATCAATCATCACTAGTAGCACTTATATCCTCTTCGCCTGTCCCTTTCCTTTGGTAGGTCATCAGCAAACATGTTGATGCTGGCTATATATGTCCAAAATATATATAGAAAAATGTAAACTTCTTTTACATATGATTACTTTGAAAGCACAACCTCTCCTGCCAAAGTGGAAAATTTTCAAAATCCTGCAGGGGACATTTATTTTCAACAACCTAGGTTTTAATAATCAGTCCATATCTAATGAGCCTAATCATCCTTTTGGTCAGGACCCCACGAGTTGAGACCGCAATTGATATACCAGTTCGCATCAGCCTAGAATTTGAACCATGATGAGGACTCTACAAGGACTATAGGTCTCCAATGATTATTGGTGTTTGTGCCCCTGTAAGATCAAAAGACAGGCCTAGCGTTGCAAATGGGACGACTCTGAATCGAAACCATAGTGGATGCAGATCCGGACCTGTTTCTAAATAACGATTCCGGATTCGGTTGTAACTCGGAACCTATTTTGTTAGTTTCAGACACGATTCCGATAAGAAAATTTGGATTTGGTTCAGGAACAGGGTCCACCTTTTTCGAATTAGGGATCTTTCAATACTTGGACTTGTGAGAAACTTGTGAGGCCCAAGAGGCCTAACAATGGGCCACGTATTAAAACCACTAAAAATAATTGCAGTGCTTTTATATCGATTTTGAACAAAATTCAATCTAATAAGAAATTGGTATAAAATTATATTAATTGTATATAAAGATACCATTATTTGTAATATTTTCTTCACATTTATTGACTCTTGTATGTAGTTTATCTCATGTTACCCTCAACATTTTATTCACGTTTTTTGCATGTAGTTTATCTCATGTTAAACACACCCCCCTCCCCCCACCCCAACATCTATTGAAATAAAATTTGGTTGGATCTCATATAAGGGCTTATCTCTAGTTAATTCAAATTGGCAAAGGCCAGCTGTTGTTTTTTTATGACAAGGAGACTCGATAAATTGCTAAGGGCCCTTAGCCCTCATTGAAAGTCTTCAGGCAGAGGCACACAAGAAACCTGTGAGATCCTCTACCAATTAAAATCTCTAACTACTCAAAGTGAATGACCATCTACCTGTCTTGACTGTGAACAAAATCATTCAAATAGGAGACTGTCATTCCATCAGATTCATCATGTATATAAAAGAAATTACTTCTTTTGTATTTATTCATACATTTGATACATGAACAGCCTTGTAGTGGACCAAACTCTTATTGAACTGAACTTTGGATGGTTTTTCTTGAGAGAAGGGGCATTTATTTTGAGCACTAAGTGGTTCTTGTTGAGCCTCATGTATTTCCAGCGAGTTAGAGATTAGAGGATCCAAACTCAATATCAAGATGTATAAGAACCCAAATGCTAGTTTTAAATATGACAATGAAGATCAAAGAGGTGAGAAATAAAAGTGGCATGGTGAAGATAGACTCACTTTCCTGGAGTTTAATTTTAGAGTGACGTCAACGTAATCATTTTCTAACCATGGAACACACTTGTCTGCAAGTATGAATCGTTTTAAGATTTTTTATATTCAATCTATAAGAAATATATAAAGGGATTATAGATGGGGTAAGATAGATGATGACAGACAACACACAGACCCACTTCAATCTAAACTCAAATAGAGAACGGCTCCTTAACTTAGTGGTAAGGAGTAACAATTCTCATTAGGAGGTATCAGGTTTGAACCCGGCCTCCTCCCTCTTTGCATAGGTAAGTTTTTATTAATTCACACACGTGTGCGTTTTCATCACCTTACATATGTGAGTTTTCATCATCTCACATGTGTGAGTTGTGTCTGTCTCCTTATATTTATAAGTTGTGTCTATCACTCCTCTTATGTGTGAGTTCTCATTACCTCGCATGTGTGAGTTGTGTCATGAGTCTCAGAGTCCAGCCCCTTCCCTAGGTTAATGGATTTTTTTTTCTTTCTAAACTCAAATAAAAAACCTGAAAACCCATACCTGCTCTAAACTGATGAAACCACTATCAAACCTGCCCATTACAGGGGTTGGTCACCCATTTAACTTGACCCCTTATTGTCCCAAAATAGGTGAGACAATCCAGTTTTCCTGTTTTAACAGTAAACAGTGCTTCTCTCCTTGGCCCTGTGAAAATAAATTCTACGTGCCTCCAAATTGCTGATGATCTTCACCAATGGCCATGCTCTCTGTAGATTGTCAATATATTATCTTCTACCTGTCACCCTATTCACTTTCCTATGTAAATAATATGAAAATGTCAAAATCCCTTTAAAGGGACATATGGATGAGGATTGCAATTGTATCAAAAATCAATTACACTAAATTTTGAACAATCAAATATATTGTGCTGAAATTGGTCGTGAAATGAAAAATATTTTCAACTGTCTATTCAATTAGCTTAAATCAATGGGCAATTTTTGGCAGATCGTTAACCATAATATTCCTATGCATTTGCTATGGACAACTAGGCCCATCTGAATATCATGTCTTTGCAAAACATTTGCCCACAAATGAAAAGGTACACATGAGAAGTGACAGATAACAGCAAATGTCCAATTTTATGCCTAATTACAAAATTGTCATTCCATATTCTCTCCTTTTTTCTTGTTTTTTTTTCCTCGTGGCCTAAGCTAGTATGCAAATATCAAGTCCCCATTCACTCCATAAAAAAGCTACTACTTTTAAGGTGATGAACACTTTGAGCGAAGGTGCAGCCATCTTATCACATATTTCTTTGTTTCAACTATCAAGAGGTTTGAATTATTGTAGTGGTTGACTTGAATTATTGTAGTGGTTGACTAGAACGACTGTGGCAGGTAAAGATAAAGAAAGAGATGAGGAAGACAACAAAGATGAAAATATTTGTTGGTATCATAAATGGAAAAAACATGTAATTAAGAAGTAATTTTCACATAACAAAATGTGAACCATCCACTAAGGCCCACTTGGCCAAAATACAATCAATCCGCACCACTAATCTTACTACCCCTCCCCTGAATTTATCAGCATACCTTAATTTGACACTCATCCAAGATTCTCGATGTTATACTTTGAATGTAAAATGTTGGTTTAATTAAGCCTGATTGTTTCTTGATGTCCAATGTTTAGATGGGTTATTGTTGCAATTTCTATTAATGTAACATGTTTAGATGGGTTTAGAATGGTACTTCACCAATATCAAATTGGTACAATTTGTGGTACATGCTAGGATTTAAACTGTGTTTATACTTAAACAATGTCTTGACATATAGCATTTGTGATCATCAGTACACTACAAGTGAAAGTGGCCACAGTATATTCATGTCGAGTCACCCTGAGAATGTACAACTAATCACATGGGCATGACAGCAAATTTTAGATATTTTCTTGCCCATGCTTCTTCAGTGGTGACTGCTCCTTTCAAATGAGTGGTCTCCTCTGCCTGCATGCATTAAAATAGAGAAGGAAAGAAGTGGAAGACCTTTGCCTGAAACAGAACAACATATCACAGACATTAATAAAGGATATACTCTTTCAGGAGTGCCCACCAAACCAGTTAATTCTATCTGGAGCAAAACATGTAATAGACATGAAGTAAAAGCAGTTTACTTCTAACTATTGCTAGAGAAACTCTTCTTTACACTCATTTAATTCACTGAGTGGAGCCCACCTCAAATCCCAAGCACCCCCCCCACCAATGTTTTCCCTGTCGAAACCAGCAGCGCATGCATTTTAGAAGGTCCAGTGCTGTTCCTGGTTTCTTCCCAGCATGTGAATGGCAGCACCCAATACTTTATGGCAACTGTCCAATGCATAATATTCAAGAGTAAAAGGAACACAAATTAAACAATGGACCATCAACAAAATTTTAACAAAAAAAACTATAATCTAAATTCCATGGGTCTTCCCTGTTTTTTGCCCAATATCAATATCATCAATACCATTTTCACATTCAATATAAAAGCATGCAGTGCCATTGTTGTCAATGCCCACCTGTAAAACACCTGTAAGTGTAACTTGGTAGCAACTAATAATGCTGCCGACCTCAGATACCTCCAAGTGTCTGGGCAGCAACTAATAATGCTATTTTCTGTTTGGTCACAAAAAGGAACCAAACAAGTGTAAGAATCAACATATCACATCAAGATGAAAGTATAAAGTAGTAACCAATGTTCACATCATTCTCAGTTTCGATCCCATAATTCAAAGTATTACATCAAGAAATTACATCATCCTCAGTTTGAATTACATCCAACATACCACAAAATGACCCTCATGGATCCTTAAAAATTGTCCAACATGAATGCTCGGAAAATGCCCTCCACATGCCAACCTACTCATGGTTGGGTGGTGTTGGCACCTTAGTTTCCAAAGATGCTCGGGGATTGATCCATAGGTCTTCATATCTAAAGTATCACTCCTTACTAGTAGCCCAACCCAGACAAAAAAAGCGCTATGCATGCCATTGCCTCTGTCCTTCTCATCCCACAACAAAACATAGTCAATCAAGAAAGTATGTATTTGTGTTTAATATATGTTCATTATGAAAGGAAAATATGTATCTTTACACAATAAGTACGGCTTCAAGGTACAAGACTATAAAGTAATGAATTTTGATATTTATAAATAACTTAAAATAATGTAGAGGGTTTGACGACAATATCACAATCGGAGCAACATAAGTGCTGCTTGAAGTGGTAAAAAAAAAAACTCTACAAAATTGATGGTCATACCCGCATTGTGATATGCAGTTAAATGTTGGCTAACAATACAAACACAAAGACAAAAATAACAAAGAGCTGAAAGGATACACTTAATATGGATTCCTTGGATAATATTGAGTGAAAATTGAAAATGTTATGTAGAAGAAGCTATGAATAGCTTCAATAGAAGTGAACAAGTCAAGGAACATTGTCAAAAATGGTTTCAACACATACAATAAAACTAGAATAGACCCCGTAACAATAATTAAAGTGTTATATGAATAAAGAATGATTCATTATAGCCATACTGATGACTACGACCCTGGACAGGGCTACATACATACCCATACATAATGATCTCTGATTAGGTTCATTTGGCACAACCATAATTTTGAGGAAGTCAATATGGCTATCATTTCGCAATGCAGAATTGAAACCATGTCTAACTAGAAAAACCTCATTTTTTCATTGAGTTTTTTTATGAGAAATAATGAAAAAAAAAAAAAAAACATTTCCATTAATGAGATGAGGCTGCTGGTAGTCACTGCCTCACTGGTGATGGCTGGTGATGGGTCAGGTGGGTGCAGAAAGTGGGGAGGGAGGAATAGGAAAAGAGGGAGAGAAGAAGAAAGAGGGAGGGAAGAAGACGAAACAAGGACAAAGAAATGTACCTAGGGGTTGCCAGTGGTCGTTGAAGGAAGAGAGGAGAGGATGAAGGGAGGGGGGGAAGAAGAACAATGGGAAAGTGGAAAGGAGAGAACGATTGGGATTTTGTTGTGAAAGTCCTAAAGAACATTTTAGTCATTTTACAAAAAAAGGGAGAGAGGTCACCGGCAGCAGGTCATGTTTTTCTGGATGTCCTTTAATTGAAAACCCCATGGAAAATTCAAACCCTAATTTGAAAAACCAAGTTTTAGAGTCCTTTTTTGAAAACTGCCAAAAATTTATGCTTTTTCTGAAAATTTCCTTCTCAGAGTCTCATCCAAAAATTCCTGCCTCCCACCAGCCGTTTAAAGGCAAGCATGAAGAAGGACATCACTGGACTCCATAGACACTGGCCAAGGGGCAGAGGCGCTCTAGTTCTTCCACCTACAAATTCAATTAAATTGGTCAGATAGGTGGACATTATATTAATTCAGAAAATGTGACAATGGAAGAAAAAAAAATTTATCTGGGTCTTTCTCTGCCACTCCAAACTCCCCAATGGAGTATTAGAGCTGCACAGAAAGCACCTCTAAGCTCTTTTCTTGTATTTTTGAATTTTAACACTTTTGCCTTCATATTCAGCTCCTTCAAATTCCTCACAACATTGGCTCAGAGCTCAACAGAGAGTTATAAAATTGATTTCTGAAAGGCATAAAAGAAATACCAATCGGTACAATAAATAACTAAGATGTCAAGAAGGATTGTACCACCTCCCTCTTGAGGTCATTTGAGCCAGTCTGTACATGTCGACCCATAGACCTGTGATCAATACCATTTTTTAGTTGGTAATGTCACTTCACTTGAATCCACAATCTTAAGGTTAGAACAGTGAGCACCATCCACCATGCCATGGGCTCAATCTGGCAGATGGCTCAATACATATATAGACCAGTCATAGTATTAAGTGATTCTAACTTAAAGGAGAGAAAACATATATATATATATATATATATAGACCAGTCATAGTATAAATGACAAGTACAAACTGGCATAGCATTAAGTGATTCTAACTTAAAGCCAGAATTGAATTGGCAATGATCAATGTTTTCTTTTCACTATCATGGCAGGATCTTAGGTTTCATATAAAAATTTTCACCAACAGCAGAAAGATACAGGAGACCATCATTAGTTGAAAGAAAACTGTCGCCAAGAAAGCTCACAATTGAGGAGTTTCTTTTCTTTATTTTATTTTATTTTTATTTTTTTCGTTTTTGTGGGGTGGGGGTGGGGAACCATCATTAGCAATGACTTACCCCATCTGTATGGGGTTGGCCATTCGATTTCATCTTTTCCACTTTAAATGTCTACTTTCAAACGACTTTATTCCAAGTCTACTGAACTTCACCTCCTAATTTCTCGTACTTGTGATACATGTGATCAGTATACAGGCAGGGCCTTTTACCTGTCTTTTATATACACACCCAAATTATCTCACAAAAATCATCCTTGATTTTCTAATATATTGGAGCTATTCTTAGAATCTCACTCGTACTCATTATTATCATTCTTCTTACTGCACATATTCATTATAACACTTGCATCCCAGCCGCATACACAATGTCTTCTAGTCCCTCCTGCATTGCCCAACATTTAGTACTTTAATTGATATTAAGCAAAAGAAAACAACTAACAATTGAAGATAACTAAGTCCTCTCGTTACATTGAAGATAACTAACCCTGGCGGAATATGTAACATTCTCTAGTATATAGTCCACTAACACTACAGTTTGAGAGAATAATTAAACCAAGCTCTACTTAAAAGAAGGGGGCAATTACTTAAAAGAAGAGGCCAATTCACCAAGAACACCAGAAAACATAAAATGTGGAATCTAAACTCAGGAAATTAAAAAAAAAAAAAGGATTTTAAGTTCTAACACTCAACTCTAATTTGATGGCTTCTGTATTGGTGACTTACAGCTACAAATGGTTGTAAGAGTATAAAGTAAATCATCAGACATTAATAGCTCATTAGAGAGATGCAAGGAATTAAATGAAATGATACAATTGAACATTTAGAGAAAGATTTAGAACAAAGTAAAAGCCGACCAGTTTCATCTTCACCCTAAAAATGTACATACAGTATGTCTCATATTTTTTTCCTGTTGGAAGATAACAGTAGAAACTTCACGGTGAACCAAAGATATATTCATCCTGAAAGACACACCTGTCTTAAAATGAGTCAAAAAATATTCCAACAATAACAAATATCCAAGTGAATGTCATCAAAATAAAATTCAATAAAAAGTGATGTCCGCAATTCCATTAAATTCCATAACCAGTAAATAAGCATTGCAAACACTCCCCTCCCAAATAAATAAATAAATAATCTAGAGCACATAATTTGGCAGAAGCATCAATAATATAAAATAACAATTAATTGGGTATTCTTTGACCCAGGTACACACTTGAGAGTTCCATTTCCCATTTCCAGCAGGAGCAATTTCAGGAAGAAAGTTCATGAGTGGAATCTAACTTGCTTTCCTCTTATTCATGTGAAAATCAAACAAACATAAGTCAATATCAAGAGACAAAAATCACATTTGAGGTAAAAGCAAATAAGAAGTGCTTATTTAACACTTCTAAATGTGGCCAAACAACCCAAGCACTACAGCATCAAGGAGAGAGAGAGAGAGAGAGAGAGAGAGAGAGAGAGAGAGAGAGAGAGAGAGAGAGAGAGAGAGAGAGAGAGAGAGGCTTTAGCAGCCATGGAAATTTAGTTTATAACAGTTTATATCTGCCATATACCAAAGACTGACCTCAAAGCTGCATCACAACCCACCAATAATTGGCAGCCATCTGCTCATCAATTAGGGGATGCACAGCTACAGATGCAAGAGCCAAGTCAGTATAATCACTCACTGCAGACAGGTTATCAAATACATTTGTCAATAATCTTCATGCCACAAATGAGTTCCTTCACCAAATCCAATTTATTCAAAAGCTAGAACTCTTTCTCTGCTTTAGAACCAAAATAAGGATACACAGGTAAGAAATTCAAAACGTAAATGCAACAGAGAACAAAGGACAAAGAAGCAACAAGAGTTTGGAATATAGAGTCTGGGGCAACCAAAGACATCAGATATGTACAGCATAGTAGAAATTACTGTTTCCAATTATCCATACTCTTGCTTGAAGATATGTAAGTTGGAAATAGACCCATGATATACAGCAAATACAAAGCTTAGAGCCTCTTGTGGACAGGATGAATGTACACTCTCGTCTTGATGAGAATCACAATATTGGCTTCCTCCATTCTATAACCTACAACAGATTGAAATTACTGAGCAACAAGCCCCACATCAAAAATGTTCCACGATCAGAAACACACTCTATGAGATTGATTGGGTTCACACATGAAAATTGAAAACAGAATCACTAAATCTCGACCATTGACAACAGTTTTGACACTCATGGAGCCTATATCGGTCTGATACAATGGGGTCCTGCATGGAAAAGTTCAAGGTGGCGGCATGCCTCTGGAAGCAATTCCCTGATGCTAGGATGCTGAGCAGCTGGAGAACGACTTGCCAGCTCCAAGGCAGTCAGTGCCCTTGCCTCTTGCAAGGCTTCGCTGTTGGGAACGGGAACATGCAATGCCAAGTAACATAGCAATATAAGTCCATACAACTGTACTTTCTCCGTGGACCTCAGCAATCTCATTAGAGGCGGTACCCCATCAAATTCTATAATCGCCTTCGAATGCTCCACATGTAAGAAATTCTCAGGGCAAGTAAACTTCGCCAAGGCAATAGCAGCTTCAGCAGCCACATCTGTGTTTCGGTGGCTGAGCTGGTTGACAAGAGGCTTAATTACACGGATCTCTCTAGCTGGAAAGGTGCGAGCCAATGACCCAATCGATTTTATGGCAGGAATTTGCAATGTAGGAGGATTGCTACTGTCTTGAATCACTTTGAGAAGCTGTTCCACCACCGCCTTCGCAGGGGGAGAATTCGTCTTAAAAGCCGAGCGCCGGAGCTCAGCATTGGACTCCGCCGCAGAGGCAATCTCCATTACAGTCATAAGACAATTGAACCTCAATTCATCCTGCTCCTTTTCAATGATCCTGGCAAGGCAGAGCAGCCCTTTAGTCTCGGTGATTCGCCTGCTATTGGCGATGCTGCCCCGGGCAAGCATCCACAGCGCTTCTGCGCAATTGACCTTGAGGTTAAGCTTCACTTGGGGGCTCTCATTCTCCCTCTCCTTCCTATGATTCTCTCGCCCTCGCCCGCTGCCGCTCCCGCTCCCCTCACTGTGAAATGAATTCAAATGCGGGCGATACCCTGCCATCTCCTTATTAATTTGAACAAGAGAATGAAAGCTAGTAGGCTTACCGCGGGTGAGATGGGGATCGTCCAGGACCTCAAAGCAGAGAAGCGACACAAGGGGTCGAATTGCATTCTCCCTTGCAAACTCCTCCTTGGACGTGGCGTCATTCTCGGCCATCCTCGCCACCAGAGACGCCACACACACCTGAACCCTCATTGGGGAGTCCGCAAGAACGTGGACGATGATGGGCACCCCGTGCTCGGAGGCAATTTGGCACGCCTTCTCCGTGTCAGTGGCGAGATTGGCCAGTGCGGTGGAGGCGGCAATCTGCGACTCCGGCGAGGCGGCCTCGTTGAGGAGCTTAAGGAGGGGAGGAATCCCGCCTTCCTCAATGATGATCTTTTTATTCCGGTCATTATCGGAGGCGAGCGAGAAGAGGGAGTTGGCCGCCTCGACACGCTCGGCAAGGACGCCGCCGGTTTGGATAACGGCGACATAGCTCCAGACCCAGGCAAGGATGGGGTCGATGCTGGCGATGGGCGGGAGGCTGAGGACGATGGAGGCGCCGCCGCCGGTACCGCCACCTGAGGGGTCGGAATTGAAGACGCTGAGGAGCCAGTGGACGTCTCCGAGGGAGGCGTCGAGGAGGGACTGCGCCTTGCGGAAGTCGCCTTGGTTGATGATGGTGACTACCCGGCGGAGGATGCCGGCGCGGCGGCACTTGCGGACGAGGGTTAGGGCGCGCTCGAGGTTCTTGGCTGCGTCGGAGGCGATGCGGCGGATGGGGCAGTCGTAGATGGTGGGGGTGTTGTTGCAGATAATGAAGATGGAGCGGAGCATTTGGGCGAGATTTTCGACGCGCTTCCCAACCTCGGCGCATTCGGCTCTGTAGGACTCGGCCTCCGCTGTTGCAGTGCGGATTCTCTCGCTGAGGATGATTGGGTAGGTGAGCTCTTTCAGGAGACGGTTCTCTTCTCCCCCCATCATATCTCTCCCGTCTATCGTTCTTGGTAGTCTTTCAGCCATTTTGTCGAACATCTGATCTGCCTTTTCTCGCTCGCCTAAATAATAGATTGAGATAACGCACGCCTTTTTCTTCTTCTTTGGGTCAGCGAGGTGGACTAAAACGTCTCGATAGTTCGATTCAGTAGTCCGTTGCACCAGACTTCGTTGAACTTGACTTATAACTTGCCCAAGGGTTCCTCGCTCTTTCGTAATCACTTCATAGAAACTCGGATATTGAATCCACTAGCACTATCACCTTAAAATTATAATGATGTTTACCTAACTTTCTTTCCTTATGAAGGTATTAGTCTAGCCTTCCTGTCACCAAAAGTTTTTAGAGTGAAATGACTCTTTTACCGATCCCTTTATTATCCCTTTATGGTTAAATTCAAAAGCTTGCACTTCTTTTTCTCTCTAGCTTGTAACATTAATAATTACATTTAATTAGAGAGAATAACTGTATGTAAATATATTTTTATCAATTCAAGACTTATTTCAGTAAATCCAAATTGGTCATAATGACAATCAATGTAAGTGCTTATAATTGATTATAATTGATCCAATCCATGCACGACCCACCGTTAGATTGATGAAAGTTTTAAAATACATGATTATGCTTCATGTGCATTAAAAAGTTATTGAGAGAGGATATTAGGAGTTGGAATAAAATAATGGTATTTTTTGTAATTAATAATATACTCATTATTTGCTTAATGAATATAAGAGCAAAACTGTCATTTTTATAAAAATTCAATACAAATCTCATGGTGGTTACCTAGTTTCATTAGGAATATTAATTTTGGGGATATAAAAGGTATTGAATTGAAAAGGTAGGGGCCTATTTATAAATACTAGAACCACAAGGGATTATTTACAAATCATACAAACCTTAGGGCGGTATATATAAAAAACTCAAAAAAAAAGTTATGACTTATAACTTATGTATATCAGATTTCGTTTTTTTAATAAAAAACCATGTTAGTTTTCTTATTTCTATTAAAAGCCTAACTGTTTTGAAAAACTTGACATAATGATAATCTTCAACTCTCTTAACTCAATAAAAGAACCAGACATACTGAAGAGTAAACCAGCAGTTGATTATTATTATTATTATTATTATTATTATTATTATTTGAAAGATACTGTGTACAAAATGGAGGCATTGGTTTAAAGGTGTTTCTAAAAACTATTAAAAAGCTAGCAGTCTTTTAGAAATAAAGAGAACCTAAAGGGGGTTTTATGAAATAAACCGAATCACAGCAACTTCCATGTTATTACCGGGCAGAACAAATGAAGCCCGGTTTCCTTCCGAACCACAACTGCAGTTACTGCAATGCGTAAAGGCAACGCAGAAATACATAGCTGGAAAGGCCGAAGAAAACAGCAACAATACGAGACCAGCAACACCTTGCAGTGGAGCCCACTAGATCCTCTCTCTTTTCTTTTCTTTTTTTCATATACATGTTTGGATGTTGATTTTCTTATTTTCATGGATAAGGGTGTCCGGCCCTTACAAAAAACAACTATTTTACGACACGTGAAATCCCCCCATGCCCATCCCCAACCCCACCTGCACCCGCACCCGCACCCACAGTATAGGTAAGTTAGGCACAAGTGGTGCCAAAGAGCGTGATTTCGAAACCACGACCTTTGGTTCTTGAGCAGTGGTCCTAGGGGTCAGGATGTTGATTTTACTATCATTGAAATTATAAATTTTGCTCTTTTTTCTAATTTTACATTATTAGAGTGAGGGGAGGTGGAGTTCTATTTTTTTTTAATTTCCCAAAAAGTCAAAAGTTAAACTTCAGAATTCTTAATATTCTGAACTTTTTATCAATCAAACTGTTGAGAATGTAAGAGCATATTCATTACATCCAAAAACATGTGACTTAAAGTAATGAAATTGAAAGAGCCAAATTACATGTTTTCCATGTGATGATATCATGGTGAGAATAAATTTAGTTGAAGAGAAATTTTGCTCAATGATTGAATAATATGAGACAGTAATTATTGAACATTTTCAATTTCTTAGGTAGAGCTGATTGATAAATACAAGGATTTCACTGAATATTTACAGGTTTTCTCCGAAGTCCAAACACACAAACAACATGCTGGACATTGAGCAGTTTCAATTTCATAGGAAGAGAGATGATTGGCGAATCCAATGATTCCACTACAAAAATTACAAGCTTACTCCACAATATGTTGGACATTCCTGGAAGGACATTGATATGTGAAGTACTCTTATGTGTTTTGCTTACATGTGAAAGACTCCCCAAAAATAGAGAAGGTAGATTCTTTACTTTCATTATTTTGTTTTTTGAGATTTTAAATAAAAAAGTACTAATGAACCCCTCACCTTCACTGTTTCTAACTTTAAGTATCATCCAAAATTTCATGTGGGATCTAAATGCTTACCATTCACATGTGATGTAACGCGTAGGACCTATCTGGATACATGCTAATGAATGAAGGTAAGAGGATGCAAGGTCTCTTGATGGAGAATGGTCAATTAAAAAGTTAGCACCATCGAAACTGTTGCTCAATTGCTAAGCAACCCCGTCTCCCACCTAATTGGATATGGTTTACTCCCTAGGTTTGTTGTCCTCTTTCCACATGTGTGGGCTCTCTCGCAGTGCCTAGCCCCTCGTCAAGGGTAAAAATAAAAACCCTAAATTTAATGGTTTTCTTAGCTATAAGTAATTTTTATATTCAATCTAATAATGAAAAAAAAAATGAATCAGAGTTCAATTAAACCGGATGGCAAATCAGATAGTATGAGAATATCATCATCATCTTCTTCAAAGCCTTGTAGAACTATATTGGATCATTTTGCAAGAGATAATGAGCATACATTAATCTAAAAAAGAAGTGGACCCCTAAATCTCTACTGAAGCACCAACAGCAGAAAATTCCTATTAAGAGTGTGGCAGGTAGTGAGTGGGTCACCACTCAAAGGTCTTCTTCATCAAAGAAAACTTATTTATTTATTTCATTGAAAGATTATTCAAAAAGTTAGGAGAGCCAACAACCCCAGCATAAGCACAGGGCCAGAGTCATGTGGGCAAAGCAACTTCACTGTTCAACTTCTAAAAATCTGGAGAAATGATGCCCTGTATTTAAATATAAATACACCTCAAACAGAGTATGGTGTATCTGTGGGACCCACCTTTCTCTATCCTAACCGTTGGATGAATTTCTTCTCTAATGAAAGCATGTGTTTTCAAATGTTACTATTGTTCAAAATGGTATTTACCACTCAAATGATTGGATAATTGAGCTATAATCACTTCATCCATTATGTTGACATTCCCATGATTCTGATGATTCTGATTTTAGAGAATACATGTGGAGGGTTTAATCCAATGGCTTGGATTATAGAAATGGTACTCCACCCTGCACATCTTCTGAAAGATGAGCCCAAGACTTGTGTACAGCAAGCAAGATTTACAAAATTCATTCCTGATATCAATGAAGAATGTTAGACGACAGCATGGTCTCAAATCCAGCATCAGTGCTGTTGGTTTGAATCATCTTCAATTTAATAAAAGGGTCTGAGTCATACCAACGTACAATGAAAGAATCCTGTTTGATTTTTTTGAATTTTTTTCTATTGGTCTCTCGATTTAAATAAACTTTATTGTGCTCTCCATCTGTGCACCTGTCTTCCCTTCACAAAATAAATGTTATCTTGAAAGAGGTCCTGTATTGTATTTATTCAGAGTCTCATAAAGACCCATCATGCATTCTATTTTAACTTGAGTTAAAGTTGTGGGGAGCCAACATATATGAATGATGGCCAAGGAAGCCATGAAGACGGAAAGGTTTGAATGTGGATTAGATAATATTCTATAACAAACCAATATAATGATCTTAGTTCTTACTTTTAGACTTTAAAAGCATCAAGTAAACTTCTTGTGATAAAATTTAGTGATGAATTATGTCTCCCAATGTAAGTAAATGAATTGGATGGATTAGAAGAGAGCCATATATGAAAGCCCAACCAAGAACATTCATGAAAGGAGGCATTTTTGACAAAACCATCATTTAAATTACTTCGCAAGTTGATTTATTATTATTTTTTTTTGAAAAAAAGTTACTTTTGTCTGATTTTACTAGTTTCACCATTAGTCAAAGGAAGTTTCATGCAAAAACCCAAAACATAGGAGGCCCTTTTCTTATCTCTTTCATACTAGTTGGGGATGAAAATGGGTCGGATTGGGATGCAACCATGAATTTGTCTCTATATATCCAATTCCTAAATCAGAATTGGGTCCGGATCCAACATGGAACCTACTTGTATTCAGATCTAGTATTAACTTAAAAAATAGAATCCGGATTTGGATTGGGATCCAAAATAAGATGTGGAGTGGGATCCAAAAACTAATCATGGTATGTGCCAAGACTCAAATTCTGGACAAATTGGATTTCAAAGAGGCGACCATGCTACTACACCACAAAGTATCTTTTTGCTAATAGTTACCAACAAAAACTTAAATTAGTTAATGAGGAAGGGACCCCGGCCCCACATTGGAATACTGACCGGGAGTTTGAATTTATCTACGAGGTATTTTTACAAGTAACTATTTTTTTAGAATATTGACCCTGATAAATACCGTTGTTATTATTTTTACACTTATGCATTGTATTTTAAGTATATGTGATCAAACTTTTGAATAACTATTTTATATGGTTTCCTATATAGTTATTAATTTTTTATGATAACCATTTTACAATAAAACTAAACCCAAATAAAGATATAATATATGGAATTGAAAAAAAAATAAAATAAGTTTCATAATTAATAAGAAGATGACAATATTATTGAAAAAATACAAACTCAAGACAACATCATGGAGAAAAAGAGGAGGCGGATAATTTTTCATATAACTGATGTGCTACCATGCACGCTTGCCAAAGGAAAAAGGGTGGAGTTTGATTTTTTTTTTCTTTTTTTGTGGCTTAAACTTTTATAAATTGTGATGTAAAAGGAGTGGAACACTACGATAGATTTCATCTATTAAAAATAACAATCATTGAGACAAACATCTTAGCTATTTATCGGATATCTCCAATTTTCACCTCAATATCAAATTGATTATTTGATAAAAAAATATAAAATACTGGACTTTTCTCAATTAAGTTTTTTATGTGGTTTGGACCCTCCATTATACCTTTTTCCTATTAAGAAGCTCTCAATATCATCCTATTTCTATCAAGGCAATAGCATTTGAGTGTTAATGGGTCCGCCTCCTAATTTAAAGAATTTCAAGTATTTTTGTTTGTTCTGATTATATGATTTTTTATATAATGTAAAATGTTGAGTTATGGGTTGTCGGATTTATTTAATCTTTAGTCCTTTTTATTTAATCCACTCTCAGTTCTGGATTGTCTGGTTTCTTTTTTATCCATTGATTTTGATTGTACACTTTTTTTTAAGAATGCGGAACTAATGGTAAAAAGAATCACTAATAATATTGGTCCATCTAAATAAAGAATTAAGCTCATTCTCATGATCGTCATTTTCTACTTTCTCCATTATAATTCCATTTCTCTATGTCAACAAGAGAACTTTCATTTTTCCCATCCATTTTCTTTTGAGTTCGTTGTATTTGATTAGTGCAATTTCAATATTTCTTTTGTTTCTTTGAGTCTCTTTTTAGTACTGTTTCATGTCCCATTTTATAATGTGAGCGTCTTAAGACAATTGGTGAAATTATTAAACGTTTCAATTTGAGAAGTAAACATTTTTTAATTCATTTACTTTTGAGTTCATAGTATTTTATTTGAGCAATTTTAATTATGTCATTTTAATATAATTTATACAAAAGAATCATCATTTTTATTTTTTTTATAGATTTGCAATATTTTTATGGTTTGCATTTGTAAGTTTTTTGTGGATTGTGAGTCCCCCCCCCCCCCCCCCCCCCCCCCCCCCCTCTGTTTCTTTTTCAACTTTTGGGTATTGGGTTCTCCTTGGTTTTTCTTTTTATTTTAAATCGTTTTTTATCATGGGATTTTATGTGAATTCTCATTTTTATGTTGTATTTTTTTTTCTTTTTTATTGCTTATCATTATGAGTTAATTGTTTATTTTACTTCCATTGGGTTCTTTTAGTTTTATTTGTGAAATATTTTTATGAATTTTTCATATTTCTTTTGTAGCTTTAGATTTTCATTTTGAAGATTAGGTTATCATAAGTTGATTTAGTTCTTCTAAGTTTCTTTTATCATTGTATTGTATATGGATGTTTATATATAGCCTTTTTAAAAAGATTTATTTTGGCTTATTTTGTATTTATTTTATTATTATTTCTCACTTGTGATGGGTTTTTACTTTTTTTTTTATGATGGTTTTCATGAATTTATGGGTTCTTTTGTCATTGTCCTTTTGTGCTCCATTTTTGATTTTTTTTTTCTCATGGGTGTTTTATTCTTTTAAATTGCTTATGTTATTGAGATGATTATGGATTTTCATTTCTACGCGTCTTTCAAGTTTTATTGGATTTTATTAATATTTTATATTATTTATTTGTTTTGATTTGTATTTTTAGTTTTCTTGGTCATTAATCTTTAATTCTCGTGGGCTTGTGTGTGTGCATGTTTATTTTTATTTATTTATTTGTTTTTATTTTAATTATATGGTATTGGGTGTTGAATTCTTATGGACTTTTTTTCCTCTCTCATACTATAACTTTTTACATTCAATCTTAAAGGAACTAACTGTAAAGTTTTTCTTTTTTTATTTATAAATCTTAATATTATGATTATATTACCCATGCTAATCAGGGGCATGTTTTTCTAGCCGTTAATGGGGCAGGCTAGTTCAAGGCAACCAAAAACAGAATTATAAAAAAAGGGACCCCTGCATTAAGAGTGAAGCCTGTGAAGGTGCAAATGCAGCTTTTCCTCCGCTCTTAGTGGAGGAAAAGTTGCAAATGATGCATACCATACAAGACTTCCGACGAAGTGTTGGGCCTATAGGAACCTGAATCTAAAAGGGACCCTGGTCCGATAAAGGTAAAATCACTAGTTTAAATTTGTATTAATATAGGCTTCCAACCATTACTTGACCTTGGTACATTCCAAATGATCAATTTTTACTTTAGCATTGTTGGATTTGGGAAGATGTGGACTCAGACTGATTGGGCAGGATTAAGCCCATTCATAGCCCTGGAAAATGACTTGTAAGTTGCAACTAGGGTTGTTAATGGACCCTGGTAACCTGGCATGGATATTGGGCTAGACTCATAATTGGGTCTTGGTCCATTGTTTAGGCCTAGTACTTCTTTGATAGAGCTTCAAAAAATTCATACCACCTCAAATGTCTAAAAAATGATATTAAGGATTCTCAAAATTCCAGCCTCCTCATCATTTGCAAACCCTCCCACAAATAGGAAGATTTAGGAATTCCGCCACTGGGACAACTTAGTAGAATTAACAAAAAATGGTCTTCAAAATGAATCCACGATCAAGTGAAATGTTGGCATCCAAATGGGATCAGTAGATATTCAAACTTGAGAAAGACCAGCTACAATAGCTTCATGCTTGGGTTGTTACTTTTCAATCACAAAGCAAATGGATCCAAGTTAAGATGAGTTTCGGTCAAGAACAATCTTTTGGCCTCTTCATATCAGAGCACAAGGCTCTTCATTTATAGAGTTTTCAGAAAATCAGATTAGGATGAAAATAAGGTTTAGAGATATTAAATGCAATTAGGGACAACTGAGGACTTTAATATAATTAGGGACCAAGCAAA
Source organism: Cinnamomum chago (assembly GCA_038049695.1). NCBI lineage: Eukaryota > Viridiplantae > Streptophyta > Magnoliopsida > Laurales > Lauraceae > Cinnamomum > Cinnamomum chago. Next base: position 111,923,333 of record CP142451.1, read on the forward strand.
CCTCCCTCTATGCTCTATAGGCTTTCTGGGAGAACCTCTTGCAAATATACTTAAACATAAAAGGCATGTGAGACCCAACTTTTTTAACTTGGGGGATGAAGGTCATGGTATATAGTATGGCCTAGTTTGGCATGACTGTAACAAGGAAAGTTGTCCCATTCACCTTGTCCTTAGACCACTTAAAAATGTTCGCATAAGCCCCAAACATTAATTAAATTGAATACTAGCTGGACAGTCATTATTACTTAGCTGTTAGAATATTGAGTCCGGATCATCTATCGCTGTTGTTATATCTTCACCATTATTGGACCAATAACAGTCCACTATATCATCTAAAAGTTTAGGCGATTTTCTTTCATCTAATTTAAACTTTTTTTAAATTTGAAAATAACCTAAATTTTTGGATGACACGGCGGACAATTATTGGTCCACTCTCGATGAAGGTATAACAACTACGATAGGTGATCCATACTCTAGAAATTTTATATGCTTCCTTCCCTTGAAAATGAATTGTTGGCATTCTTGAAAGGCAATAAGGCGGTTTTAAGGAACTGTCAAAACGTCTACAAGGCTTGCATAAAATTTATTATCCTTCTACAACAAAAAGCATATCCTGGTGCCCAACAATGACCGTAACCCAGAAATACTCTCAGTATTGAGTGTGATATTGACATCTTCCCTCTTTGAAAACAACAGTGAAAAACTAAAAGGGAAACATATTTTGACTGCTTAAAATACTTGGCACTATTAGGTTTTCAAACATTCCCCCGCAATTTTTAAAATTTGTGTGATCTGGATGCTAAAGAGGCAGGGCCGCATCAATAAACTGAGACCCACTTGAATTTTACTGCATCGATTATAATAAAATCACACGCGAGGAGGTGAGAAAATTACCCCAATTTGACCTGAATGTAATAACAAACGTTAAGAAGTTTTTGTAGGGTCTTTAAATGCCTTGATAGGTTTCAAAAAGTGTCCCAAAGCAGTCTGATCGCTGAAAGGAAGAATGCTTTCATGAAAGATGACTAAACATATTGTAATTTCATGGTATACTAAGAATGGGCTGTCTACTATTTCAATGCTTAAAATGCTTTACTGCATAAAAGAGTAATAGGATATAAAAGTGTAGAAAATGAAGTCCTCAGTTATCACTTTCAAGGAAAATGAAACAATAACCAAAGTCAACAAAAACTTGTGACACACAAAACATTCTAAAAGGAGCCACAGCAGCTGATGGTTATTAAATTAAGAACTATATACGTCTAGAATTAATTTATATAGAGAGATGTGTAGGTAGGGTTTTGTGTTGGTCCAAGATGGTCTATACCTATTTAATTATGGGTTCTTTGGGTCAATTTATCCAATCCAAGTAACACCTAATGCCCACATAGAGCTCCATTGGCAGCATATCCCTTATTTATAGGGTAAATGAGGCCTCATCTTTATAAATAGACTGAGACAGTAAGGCACTGTCATGACCTTCTCTCAGAAATTCTCTTTTGGACAAAGATACCCTGCTCTTGTACAGTGAACAAAGCCTAAGGGGCAATTTTTAATATTTTTTTTTACACATTTATTGAAGCATAAATTAGCTCGGGAAAAATTTCCCACCTACTTAAACCTCATATCATGTTTTAGAAATTGGTCCATCATACATAAGTCATATTCATTTATCTGTCTTTGGAAATATGCTAACCCAGAAAGTCATATAAGTCATATTCATGTTTCAGAAATTGGGTATCTTTCTTTTGGGCCCCACCATCCCTCAGATAAGGCAAACGCAATAGAGTCAAGCACGCGTTTAGATTTCAGATCTATATTGTATTATCCAAATCTATTATAATATATTAAAGCCAAGGGGTTTGGCTTCAATTTTGACTGACGGTTATATCTTTTTATTCAAATGTTCTACATTCTCTCTCCACAACTTATCTCATAACTGTCCACTCATGTTTTTTTTTTTTCACCAAATCACTAACCTCTACTTTTCATCAAATAATCACTGATGTCTACTCTTCACTTTTTAAAGTTTTAGTTCTTCATTTCTGTAAAAACTTTCTTCTTTCAATTCTTCAATTTTGTAAAAACTCTCTTCTACCCCCCATATCTTCTATTTCATTTGTGCCATAATTTTTCTATTTCTATTTTATGCAACTTGCTCTATGGAAGGAGGTAATTTCATAAACCTTTTAATCTATGATTATTTATTTTGAAATGCATGGAGATACCTTGCTAAGCACGGGTTATTGTGCTAGTCTTATTATTATATAGATGCTAGATGCAGATGCTAAAGTCAATGAATTAATTGATGACAGTACAAATGGGTGGAAAGTTTATTTGATAAAGGAGATTTTCAATGAAGATGATGTTGTTAAAATCTGCAGCTTACCTATCAACCAAACTAAACAAGATGATAAATTGGCCTGGGTTGGCACATCAATGGGAGTATTTTTGGTGAGGAGTGCCTATCATGTGGAAAAAGAGAGGTTGAGACAATGTACTGGAAAAAACACAACAACTTCGTTGCATTGTGGAATTTGGAGAGGAATTGGAGGCGAAAAATCCCTGGAACTTACAAAATGTTTCTTTGGAGAGCATGCAACAATCTTCTACCCACAAAAGAAAATTTATTTTCACGTCGTTTGATACCGAACCCACTTTGTCCAATATGTGAAAGGGACATTGAAACTGTAACCCACGTTCTATGGAATTGCCCATCTTTAAAGGATTGTTGGCTGGAATGCAGCAAGAAAATTCAAAAGCTCACATGCGCAGATGAGGATTTCTTAACTCTCGTTCAAGGTTTAATGTCATCTTTAGAAGATGAAGACCTACTTTTGGTGGCTGCAGTATGTAGAGGGATTTGGTTTCGACGGAATAAATTCATTTTTGAAGGGGTTTTTACTCAACCTTCACAGGTGGTGAGTAGGGCTAAGGAAACTGTTGAAGATTTTTACCAATCCTCCCATGAATGTGGGGATCCTACTATTTCAAATCTGGATAACTCAGTCATAAGATGGGAAAGTCCTCCGATGGGAGTGTGGAAGGCAAATTGGGATGCATCCATAGACATATCAAGGCACTTGAAGGGAGTTGGTGTGGTTGTTCGTGACCACAAGGGTGCAGTTTTGGCATGTAAGAGTGTTGCAAAACCTTACATATGTGATCCGACCATGGTTGAGGCTATGGCAGCCTGGATAGTTGTAGATTTCTGTGAGTGTTTGCAGATTCAACAATTGATATTAGAAGGTGATTCTTTGGAGGTTGTGAAAGCACTTAGGTGTGAAGAAATGAGTTCCAGCCGCTATGGCCAATTGATTGACTCTGCTAAATCGGTTTTAAACTCCTTTCAGTCATGGCAAGTTGAACATGTCAAGAAGGGAAGCAAATAAAGTGGCACATAAATTGACGAAGGAAGCTCTGCTCGAACCGACAGATCATATTTGGAGAGACTATGCTCCACAATTTATTCATGATCTTGTAATTCTCGAATGTGATATTCCTGATAATTCTTAATACAATATGATATTCTCTAAAAAAAAAAAAAAAAAGATCCAATTTAAGTCACGTTAATTGCAAAACTAACAAATAGTAGATGGCATATGATGGTGATAAAAATATTCCAAGCAAGACCTCAACTACATCATACAAGGCTATCAGTATTACCCAAGATGTGGTAGAGAAGCTGCCCTTAGCACACACTCCAACGATTGCCTCTAAGAAATAGTGTACGGGCTACACAAGTTTTCCAGTGGCCGACCCCTTCCATTGCAGTTCAAGTTACCATTGGCTTCAAGGTTGAGGGAAAAGAGTTAATCTGTCCCTTGTGTTCGTATATTATATACATACAGTCATATATATGCCTCCATAAGAGATATCAACCTCTTTGCATTCGTATAGACTATATCAGGTATCTTCTGCAAGTGAAGGGCTTACTACAATGAAAGAACTCTCGAAATTCCTCCATGGAACACTTGAAGCTTCCATCTTCCAGGCTACAGTGCACAATCCATCCTTCTCCCCCTTCAATGTAAGTATGAACAATAAGTGCCAGCTAAAGGGTTTAGAATTTAGACCAGTTTTAGAAGTGCCAGCTAAAGGGTTCAGAATTTGAACCAGTTTTATAATGAAAGAACTCTCCCCTACAATGCACACTGCATCCTTCTCCCCCTTCAATGTAAGTATGAACAATAAGTGCCAGCTAGAGGGTTTAGAATTTGGACCAGTTTTATGAGTGCCAGCTAAAGGTTTTAGAATTTGGACCAGTTTTATTAGTGCCAGCTAAAGGGCTTAGAATTTAAACCAGTTTTATATTTGGGATGGGCTTGGATTAAGTGATGGAAAGCCTGAAGGCCGGCACGAACAAATAGTGCTTATAGTTTAGTGACTGATTTGCCCCAGCAAGTGATAGGAAGCCCATAAAAGTAATAGAAAGCACATCTGGCTTGGCCCAATTGACTAAATGCATGGGCTGATATGTTTCAGGCGGCCGGGCTCAAGCCTGGTGCTTACAGCCCATGTCAGCCTGGGACTGATATAAGCCTCTGTTTCTAAAGTTGGACAGGGATAGATGTGCTACAGTCTGGTTTAACCTGGGTCACGAACACTTTCATTTGGAGAACAATATACCAGCTGTCGTAATTAGATGGGAACCGGATTCCCTGTTTGGACCAAACAGGGAATCCGTTTCCAGATGGGATGTGCCAGTCAGGGACAGCCCTTTTCGTTACAGGTTGGAAAATCAGGCCTTGGCCCTGGGCCACAATGGCCAAGTCCATGTGCAGACACATAAATATGGTGAATCATGATTGCCAAAATCAAGGACATGCTGTTAGCGGGGCCTGGCTTAAAACGTCACCAGTTGGAATATGTCCCAGCTTTTAGTTTTTCTCAAGCTGAATTTCAACGGTACAATAAAATTTTTTTGGACTGCTAGCAGAATGGTCAAGCATGAGATAGCTAGGATCATCTCTTCATTTTGATAAATGAACAATGATCTATTCTTATTCTTACACTAATAAATGAAATAAACTTGTTTTCAACATGACAAGGAGTGTTTGTGTCAGACAAGTAGTCAGCCTTGAGATCTCAAGAAACCAAAGTCCTTTCAGTCTACTTGTAGACGAAATTAGCAGTCAACCTACCATGCACTGCCATGAAAATGTTATAGCAGCTGTGATCACTTTCAGTAACCACTACTTATAGTTTGCAAGCTTTATCTTCTTCTTACTGCTTTAACTAACAATGACAATACATTGCATTTTGCAGTGCATATTTTGGGGAGAAAATCCGGCATTCGTGACGATCAAGCTTAATGGAACCAAAGTTGCTGAGACAAGCCATGAGCTGGGCCGTGTGTGGAACCAAACCTTTCATATCCTTTGCGCTCATCCACCGGATCCAAACATAACCTTAACATTGAAAACAAGGTTCTCTATCTTGGGCAGGATTCACATCCCAGCACAAAGACTAGTACAAGAACCCAAGTGTTATGATGGTTTCTTCCCTCTCTATACAGAGAAGGGAAAGCCACAACCAAGGCTCAAACTGAGATTTAGTTTATGCTTTAAGGATGCAGAATCAGACCAATGCTGGGGAAGAGGACTTCGTGGATTTGCAGGATTGAAAAGGGGAGTAAGCTTCCCTCAAAGATCCAACTGCAGGGTGACTCTTTATCAAGACGCTCACCACAGGTCATCTTTTCAACCTCCAGTTTACACAGATGGGAGAGAAAATCTCAAACCAAGGAAGCTGTGGGAGGATGTGTACAAGGCCATGGATGGTGCCAAGTATTTGATATACATAGCAGGGTGGTCTCTCAATCCTAAGATGGTGTTGGTAAGAACTAAGTTGTAAAATTATCTCACTTATAAGGCCTTGGACGACAACACATTCATGGACTCTGTATAAATTCAAGTCAATTATTTTATTACATTTTCATAACACACGGTGAGAATGTTTTGGTTCATGGTTTTAAAGATCATTTCAGCAATGACCATTATCCATATAACAAAGTTTTTCAACCATTATATATATATATATATTATTTGAAAGAGGTCGTTTTGTATACAGATGGACACATGCCTGCAATGATTACCTACCAAAATCAACCCCCAATTCCAAAATTCAATTCAGAAACCAAATTAATCCTCCAATTTTTAAGAATTTTGAAAGGATGAAAAATAGGCCGATAAAATGGCTTGGCTCACCACCTAATTATTAAGAATGGTGTTGGCCTTGGAGAGGTTATTGAGTTCAAAATCATGTTTTACTAACATGGTTTCAGATGATGATTTCTGTGGTACCGGTTTTAAAGAAGATCCAACATCCTATATTACAGTCATGAAGGTCTGATACAGCTGCTCATGTATAGCCTCAGTCCTCAAGTACAATGGAAAACAAGTATTTTAATGGTTTTATACCATTTTAGATGAGGCATACTTAACATATAACCTCCAAATGTGATACCTAGCTCCATGAAATTCTGTGAAAGAAAGTCAATTCCATCCATAGCATCAATTTGTTATTGGCTGAAACCATTACATATGTGTAGCAACTGGTTTTTGAAATCATGTCTTATTTGATTTTCAGTTCATCATTCATGTGGTTATGCATTTGTGTGAGTCAAAGAAGTTGATCTGATTAGGCAAAATAGAAAAAATATATGCAATGTACGAATCTTCCAATTCCCTTGAATTAGCACACCTTTATGGGTCACGTTTTGAAGAATGAGTAAGCATCCAGTCCACTGTTTTGAAGAAATGAAAATCACACTAGGCAATTGGATACCATATCTTCATATTAATGCATGTTGCATTTTAGTTTTGGTAGAAACGCATCCAACTGCTCAATCTTTCCAGGAAAATATAAATGATTCTTTAATTTGCACTCAGTGTGTGTGTATGTGAAAATTCTGGGGAAAAAAAAAGCTTCATAAGGAATTGAAGCTGATATTGATTGCAGGTAAGAGACCCTGAAACTGAAATTCCACATGCCAAAGGCATTACCATTGGTGAGTTGTTGAAACGCAAAGCAGAAGAGGGTGTAGCTGTAAGAATCATGCTCTGGGATGACGAAACCTCGCTGCCAATTATCAAGAACAAAGGGGTGATGAGAACTCACGACGAAGATGCCATGGACTTCTTCAGGCACACCAAGGTGGTATGCAGATTGTGCCCAAGGCTGCACCACAAGTTCCCCACACTCTTTGCTCACCATCAAAAGACCATCACTGTGGACACCCAAGTTATATCTTCAGATCTTAGCAATCATGGCGGCATAGATAAAGATATTAGAGAGGTCATGAGCTTTGTGGGTGGTTTAGATCTTTGCGATGGCCGCTATGACACTGAAGAGCACTCCTTGTTTCGAACTCTCAATTCAGAATCCCACGTCCATGATTTCTACCAGATAAACTTTGATGGTGCTAGTCTCCACAGAGGCGGGCCTAGAGAACCTTGGCACGATGCCCATGCCTGCATCACTGGTGAAGCTGCTTGGGATGTGCTTGCCAACTTTGAGCAGCGCTGGACCAAACAATGCCATTCTTCTTTGCTTGTGTCTACAAGCACAATTGCTAGTCTCCTTGAACCTAGTCATCCCACTGTTGGGCTAGCCAATGATTGGAATGCTCAAATATTTCGGTCAATTGACCAGATTTCTACAAGGTTTTTGCATGATAATCTACCCATCGAGTGCAGCATCCATGAAGCTTATGTACAAGCCATTCGGCGTGCGGAAAGATTTATTTATATTGAGAACCAGTACTTCACAGGGGGTTGCCATATGTGGGAGAAGGATCAACATTGTGGGTGCAAGAATTTGATCCCTGTGGAGATTGCAATGAAGGTGGTCAGTAAGATTAGAGCAAGGGAGAGGTTTGCAGTGTATATTGTGATACCAATGTGGCCAGAAGGGGTACCGGAAAGTGAACCAGTCCAAGAAATACTTCACTGGACTAGGCTGACAATGGCAATGATGTATAGGTTGATCGGTGAGGCAGTTCGAGAAAGTGATGAGAGCCTGCACCCAAGAGATTACTTAAATTTCTTCTGCCTTGCTAACAGGGAAAAGAGAGATAATAATGAATTTGTTCCTCCTTGTTCACCTCAACATGCCACCCATTATTGGAAAGCTCAAAGGCACAGGAGATTCATGGTCTATGTCCACTCCAAGCTCATGATAGGTAAGGATCTTCCATTCTCAAGAAGAAATTACACCTTTTATTCAAAAGAGAAGTGATCAGAAAGTTGCAACTTGAAACTCTCTTGCCCAAAAAAATATCTTTGTGAAAAACACTCCAAAATATAGTTATTATCAAATCCTAATTTCTGATGTTCAGATTTTTTTATATTTCCTTGGCAGTCATAAATTAGTTGATTTTTTCTTCAATATCTGTTTAATTTCCCAAATCATTTTCACACTTTTAGAAAATTCTCGTTCTTTGAAGAAGGCGCTTTCAGAAATTTCCAAATCCAGAAATCAGTTCCAGGGTATTTCCATGAAGTACATGTTTATCTGATTCATTTCCATCCATTTCTACACCTTCCCTTGATCCAAACACCCCCAACCAGTTGTATTTAAGAGCCTTAATTGAATTTCAGAAATATCAGACATAATCTACCAATAAGTCTCAGAAAGGTTTTTGGTAATACATGATCTTTCATAAAAAGTTTTGCCACAAGAGTACATGACTGAATAAAATATTATAGTATATCCTTAACCAAGAGTCATTGAATATATCCTACTAATTAATTGCCGTTATATTTGGCAAACCAGTGATTATCATAAAGTATTTCTACCACCCAAATTCATTGTCTTCAATAACTAGATAGAACACATTTTTAGAGTCTACTAAGAAAAAACTCTTTTAGCTGACCCCAATTTGATGAGATATGGCTCTATTGATGATGATGATAAAATCTTGGCCAATGCACAAATGAAATATTTTAGTTGGTCAAGATTAATAGGATCATAGCAACTTTTTACTTGAAAAATCAACTTACTGTAGAGTGGATACTACCTGTATTAGAAAACAGGTTCTAACTGATAAGCTTAAGTGTAAATTGTCGTGTTCGGAATCTCTGCTTTTATTTAGTATATATTTAGCAGCAGGTTTGACTTTAGATCAGGAGCATCTTAGCAAATGGGCCTTGCCATGTATATGGACAATGATTCAGAAACCACATTGATTGGATGGTCCTATCCACACACATCTGATATTCCCCTATGAAAACCAATGACCATCAAAGTTCTTCTGTGCCACCTCATTAAAGGCTTTAATCAACTGAATGGCTACAATTACCAAGGCTGGTTTTTCCCATCATTGTCCATGGAAGGTCCCCTCAACAAACAACCAATTCCACTACCAAACCTATCACATCTGCAGTGGAAGTATGTATCATGACTTTATGATTACCTAGGCTCTTATTGTTTCATCTAGCTAAATTCCTTTAAACTCATGAAACTATGATGTTGGGGTGTCGGTCTATACACAGTGGACGATGAGTACATCCTTATAGGCTCAGCTAATATCAACCAGCGGTCCATGGATGGTAGAAGAGACACTGAAATTGCAATGGGATGCTATCAGCCGGAGTTCATCGGTGACAAGAGAAGCCATGGAGCTGTTCATGCATACAGGATGTCTCTTTGGTATGAGCATACAGGGTGCCTTGAAGAAATCTTCCAAGAAGCACATAGTGTAGACTGTGTAAGAAGGATGCTTGCTATTGGAGAGGAAATGTGGAGTGTTTATAGCGCCAAGGATGTGGTAGACATGGAAGGCAGGCATCTTGTAAATTATCCTATAAGCATATCAGTAGATGGTTATGTTCAGGATCTTGTGATGGGGGGTGGTGGTACCTTCCCAGACACCAACACCCTTATCAAGGGAAAGAAATCTAAGCTTATCCCCCCTGTCTGTACCACTTAAGGAAAAGATTTGTTCATATATATATGTACTTCTAATTCTCAATCAACGGTCGGCAACCTCCCCATACGCACCCATTTATGTATGTATATTGTATAGTCCATGCGCCTGTATAGGAAGGGAGTGAGGAAATGCAGAATATAAGCATTTCTTTCAATACAATTTAGCCACTGGATTGTCAATCCATATTTTATATATTCAATTTGACCGACTTTAAAGATTAAATGCCTATTTGTTTAATTTAATTGAATTTCTAGGAATTCAAAGACTTTGTATTTCTTTGAGTCGTCAAAAGTGAAGAATCAAAGTGAATATCTAAAAACAACCATCAAATTACCTCCCTTTTAATAGAAACTGAATCAAGGGTGGTAATTTGATGGTTGTTTTTAGATCCTAGGAACGTCAAGGTCCCATCTACATCTCCACGCCATATCTTTCACCAATCACTTCTCTAACAATCCTTCCATGGAGCTTGCTTGATTATGAGTTCCCGTGTATTCAATTTCTATGTATTCTTTGCAAATGAACTGGCCATTAAACGGGTTAGACTGATTACTTGCATGATATGGTACAAATTCTTTCTAGGCTAAAGAAGTCTTCCAGAAAATCATTATCACATTTTGTTTAAAGATGTCAACCAATTACAGTGAAGCAGTGAAAGGCCTGTTGGATAAAAAAAGGACTACCATGGACAAAGGACCGACCCTTGAGAGCACCCACACACACAGTAGAAAGCCTGCACAAGCTGAAGAGAGCCTACACAAATGAGAAAAGGTAAACACAAAGTAGGAATGACAATTCAATAATTGATCCCGGGACAGTCAAGGTGACAATGTGAGGTTGCCAAGCAACCAAGCGACCCCTTGTTGTTAAAATCTTACAAGTATTGATCGTCAAAATCTACTGTTATTACAGCCCCAGAGAGAGTATGTAAGAGAGAGAACCTTCAATAAACCAAAAAAGAGAACCACTGAATGTGTGGATCCAGGAAGAAGTACACGGTAACAATAGCCATTTCCACTAGTAAAAACAAAGAAAAATAAAATGAAACCTTGGGAAAGATTAAATCAAAGAACTATGGCACCACTAAATTTTAAAAAAACCCTTAATATAAAATGGAATTTAAATCCATTTTTAGGAATTGCGCCCCCCCCCCCCCCCCGACACACACACAAAGAATTTTTTTTCACAATGGCCCCCAAGGTCCATATCCTGATTCTGCCCTGCTACGTATCCATACATTGTTATTTTATATTGGAAAAGTCCTACGTCTCACATTGCCCAAATAATGGATTTGACAAGGCTTCATATAATTGTTTGGGTAAGATGGATTTCGTTGTTCTCCCTTCATGTACATATTTAGGATGGGTTTGATCACGGGGGAGTGTTGACTTCATAAACCAGTTACACAAAATGCTGCATGGGGCTTTTTTTGTCCTTTGCGGATTCAAATTCGGGACATGTTGATTATGATGCTATCTCAAGTTGTTAACCAATAAACCTATTAAGGTACGGCACCCTAAAATTACCCCGTAGAAAAGTGCTCTACTCTTGTAGAACTCTACTATTGTCTCAACCTACTCCTTCAGTTGGACTCAAATAATAAGAATTAAGAATCACTTCTGCACAAATTAAATCTAACAAAAAAATTAGATAGAGAACCAATTATGTCCCCCTTCCCATGCCAATCTCTCTCTTCAATAAAAGTTAGTCTACCATCAAATTAATCACATATAAAATAGAGAAACAAAATATTATAAAAAATTTCATGTTTTACAGGGATCAATCTTAGCGGAAAATAGCTTGCCTTCAGCTAGGGCCTGCATCTAAATATTTGTCCCATTTAATATACAAATTGTCTTCAAAAGCCCAAAACCCAGCCCTATCTAAAAAAGTAATACACATGGTTTATTGGCTGATTTACTCAAACAAGTAATTAGAAATCCGCCCCAAATAGGCATCGACTAAATCGGTGGGCTCGGGCCAGGCACTTAAGGCCCAGTTGGACTTGGGCCGGATATGAGCCTGTGTTACCAAATACCAAGCCGTAGGTGAATATGGCCCCGCCCATGAGTAAAAAATGTTCTAAGTGGCCCCAGGTCCATAGAGGACCTTCACAATTCACATCTACACTTGTCCCATGAAGAGATTAGAGAAACATGCATCTAAGTGGGCCCCAATCAGGACATGGACTTTCATAAGATACAAGCTGGAAGCTTCTCTCAAGAGAACATTCTCGAATTCTCAAAATTGTCCCTGACGAAGTGACTGATAAAAGAGAAGTATAAAACCGACAGGAGTCTCCTGAAAAAAAAAAAACAGAATTCGAACACATTCCCTCTTTTTCCTCTCTCGCGCGCATTTTCAGATGGAACAAGGCAGCAAACCTCAACCCTCCTCCTCCAACCATCCTTCCACCGCCTCCACTTCCCCAAAACCCCAACCCCCCGCCTCCTCCGACCACCCTTCCTCCTCCTCTACTACCCCAATTCCCCAAACCTCCTCCGCCTCCCACCACCCTCCCCACGCCGGAATTTTCTCCCCCACTTCCCAAGAACCCCATCCCTCCTCCTCCAACCACCCTTCCACCGCTGGCATTTTGTCTTCCACTCCCCCAATACCCCATCCCTCCTCCTCTCGCAACCCTTCCACCGCCCCCATTTTCCACTTCACTCCCCCAATACCCCATCCCTTCTCCTCCCACCGCCCTTCCACCGCCCCCATTTTCCACTTCACTCCCCCAATACCCCATCCCTTCTCCTCCCACCGCCCTTCCACCGCCCCCATTTTCCACTTCACTCCCCCAAACCCCAATCCCTTCTCCTCCTACCGCCCTTCCACCGCCCCCAATTTCTACTTCAATCCCCCAAAAATCCATCCCTCATCCTCCTTCAACCGCCCTTCCACCGCCGGAACTTTCGCTTACTATCCCCCAAAACCCCATCCCTCCTCCAACAAACGCCCTTCCACTGCCGGCATTTTCCCCTACACTCCCGCAAAACCCCATCCCTCCTCCTCCTCCAACCGCCCTTCCACCGCCGGCAGTTTCGCCTACACTCCCCCAATACCAAAATCCCAACCCTCCTCCTCCTCCTCCTCCTCAGAAGCGCCTCCCCCCCGCAGCTTGAAGAGGAAGTATGACCAGCCTCTGGGATGGAAGAATCCTCCGCAGGCGGGGGCCTCTCCTTCCTCCCCGTTCTCTGGCCCACCTGTCATTCCTCCTTCGACATGTGAGATGTCAAAACCCTAATTCTAGTTCTCGTTTATGTTTGGCTACTAGTTCTTTTCTTTTCTTGCATCCATTGTATTGTACAGAGATTTTCTTGAGAAGATGAAATTCTTCCACCAAGTGGAATGTCATTTCTGCCTCATGAATTAAAAAAGATTTCTCTACCATAATGTTCATTTGTAAACTAGCACCTGTGAGATTTCAAAACCCTAATCCTTTTATCTTCTGGTTCTTTTCTTGCATCCATTGGCAATGAGTGATTATGCTGACGGAATTCTTGAAAGATCATTTCTAGAAAATTCACTTGTAAAACTAGCATCTAAAATCAATAGATAAATAAAAAAAGGATTCAAAAACACTCAATTCATATCAGGATGTTGTCGAACGGCATTAGGCTATGTCCCACCATTGTGGCTTGCAGCCATAATGTTTCCAGAGCATTGTTATTATTTCATTCCCATTGAACACATTCCCCTTAGAAATCTCAATTAATTAGTGTCATCATCTTCTCAAGAACATTTTACCCAGGATAGACTAGAATGGAGAAACAAAATTCATGTAGCCTTCCCCAAAACACAGTTAGGACAAGTCTCTAATGATGATGATGATGATGCAAATCCCAATTTTATATCCCATGCGGAAAAGACAAAAAATCCCTTATGAACTTCATTTTTACTTTATATGCATTCTGTCTTGTGATTCGAAATTCTAACAAGCTGTCAGTTTTGACTTTTGGCTCATTTGAGATGCATATAAAAAATTTGCATTAGAGGCTTATTTATTTATTTATTTATTTTCAATTTTTGAATGCAGGGATTGCAGGGCGAGGATTTACACCTTATTTCATCACAGTTGCCTCTGGAGAAGTGTGAACTCTTAATTGTCTCAAATCTTAGCTTGATTTTTTTAAGATATTTACATATCCATTATCTTCTTTTGGATTTCCCCGCACCTTGTGTCAGCAATTCTTTCATTGTCATAGGTATCATAGGAGTTTCTCAGAAATGTTAGTATTTTCAGGTTTTTGTTTATTAATTTTTGAATCTAACATCATTCTAATGCAATGCCATCTTAGAGCATAGCTTATCATTTACTCTTGACATTTATTGCTCTATCATTTTGTGTTATTAATCATTTTCTTACCGAGGAAGTGCATATGGAGAGAAGTAGAACACGTTCTGCACGTAAGCTGATTTGGATGAGAAACACCACATATTTGTTCTCACCAATCACCACTAACCATTGTACAGCTTTTCTGATGACTAAAGTATCTTACAAATAAAAAATATAAAAATTATGCTTTCAGTCAAGGTAGCCTCTTGGGCTCTGATGGCCTAGGAGTCCCGGGGAATAATTCATTTGCATCTTGAATGGAATGGATTGCTTTTTGGTATGTCATTAATTTTATAGACATGCTGCTGTATAAATTTGTCTGGTTACTATCTATAGTTTAATAGGTTATAAATTACAAACTTGGAGGGTGCGTATGCATTTCGCTGGTAGAGACGTGGCTGAGTTTTAGTTCCTCGTTGTATTCTAGAAACTCAATGGTTGAAGGGGAGTCTAGAATGTTCTGGCTTGAGCTTCAAACATATTTTTGAGACATGGGGTCTTCTTTCATTTGTTTTTGAGGAATGATCTGACATTTTGATACACTGCAGCATTTGCTATGGTACTATTTTGCAATTTTATGGAACTGCAGGAACTTCTTTAGCTTTGAGAAATTCCAGGGAGTGGGATGTAAGTATTTAATATATTATTGATATAAAAGCTTAGGGTTGGTGATCCAGCAGAGCTGCATGACCAGCTGATTTTCAGGGGAAAAAACTTTCACCATATTTCTCTTATTCCACTTCTTTCTTATTCTCACTCTCTCGTAATGTTTTTTTTTACTTTTTTTTTTTCAGGATTGGTTTTCTTGAATTTTTTTAACATGCTCCTGAAATGTGAGGATTCCATGGTAGGACAAAAAAGCCTTCGATTTTCCACCCTTGCCATTTTATTTTTTTTTGCTGTTTAGGGCAGGGCTTTTTGCATGGAAAGAGGGAAAAATGAACAATTTGTCATTCTGGTACCCAAGCAACTATTCATATTGCTAGGAAACCAGTCCACCAAAGAACCAACCATATGGAGGTGGATTACCATTTGTGCAAGTGTTGGTTTCCAAATAAATTGAGTACAGTATATGTTTAGTCTGACAATCTCTTTGCTGATTTCATTACTAAACCTTAAGAAGTAAGTCGTCTTCCCAGTACTATTACCAAGTTGGGCGTGAAGGATATTCATGCTTGAACTTGAGAGGAGTGTTAGAATTTGTGATATTGTGGAGCGTCATGAAGATGTTTTTACATTGCCATAGTATCAGGGAACACCAAGTAGATAAATCTTTTAAAGTGAATGATTGCAATTAAGGTTAACCTTTGATTGATTGTAATTGGGTTGATTATTTCAACAGTATCCCAAAAATCCTTTTTTATCTGTAACCTAGGAATGTATTAGGAAAGATGAAAAAATAGAGCTGTCTACCACACTAATAAACCATGCCATTCTCTCTGTTCTCTGTGCTGCTTCTGTCTCTCAATACATTGAATTAGACACACTTGTGAAATCAGTGTAAGATCAGGAATTCAGGATAAACCGTGCCCTGTGGTGTGTCCAGATTCAATGAATTATCCCTCGTTTATGGGTTTCAATAATCACCATCACTTAGATAAAACATCTATATGCTCATTTTGTGGAAGAGGCAAATGAGATTGCTGATATCTTGGCAATAGATAATTGGGAGAGTGATTCATATTTGGATGCTTTTCTGATCTATGATACCCTACTTAATTGGATAATGCTTTCAGTATCCATAAGAAGAAAGTCTCAATAGTGCCATATTATTAATGAACAGGCTCACCACTAGGATGACTGGTGCAATGATATTACTGATCCTGTGTTATGCTATGTTCGGAACTACTTACATGTTTCTTGATTCCAATTGGAAATCTTTCTATAATTCTCTTAATGTGCCTATAGTACGTTAATTGAGTTACAAGTTCTACATATATCTCTTGTTTCGACCTTTTGGATTCTGATTTTGTAGTGATAAAAAAAAAAAAAAAACAATTATAGGATTCTGTCTTGTTTTTACCTTGTAATTTGTCAACTTGTGGTTTTTCTTTACTTGACAGATTTTAGTTTATTTTGCCACATTATATTGCTCCTAATATTCGGCATTCCTAATAATAGGATGTTGAGGGAAAAATCAGGACATTAGCACAACAGCAAAAGAAATGCGTGGTTTGCATTATTTCTGCCTTTGGTTCCTTATCTTGTGCAACTCTATCTCCATTCCTCCCTGCCAAGCAAAGGAAGAAGAGTGTAACTAAAGAGGTAACAACATTTCTACTGTTAGTGCTTGCTGCTTTTGCCTTGTGTTATTCATGTAGGCATTGTAGACTGTAAGTAAATAAGAATAGAATCCTCATATGGTGCCTTTTCTCTTCAGTGTATTTTCTTTTAAGAAATGATTAAGTAAATAAGAATAGGCCTTTTCTCTTGATTTATTAAAGATTTTATGATAAATAAGGAAAACACAGAAAATCTGAGAAAAAGATGGGAAAAATAGGAAAACTAGGGTAAAGAGCAGAGATAGGAGGAGAAACTCTGCTGATCGTCTCATTAGGGCTGGACGACATCATACTATTCTTATTTGTATTAAAAAACAATATTTTAAGACTCCCATTAAGCTGGTGCAAAGGTATCCACTATGCCCTGTTTGGAAAATGTATCTAATAGTGTCTTTTTGTAACAATCTTAATGAGCCATATGCCGGTTGGTGGGCATTGCTGCATTGTTCCTAGCATTGTTATATATTAGCTGAGATCGGCGGTGATGGTAAATGAACTAAATGACCATATTCATTTTGAGTATTTTCTTAAGTTCCTGAGAAATGGGAAACTGGGAAGAGTGAAAAAAACATCATGTTCGACGAATATTTCTGTGCAGTTAAATTTGAAAATGACTAGGAGTTTATGTGCCTTTGGTTACAACGCTCATATTAGATGCAATAAAAACAAATCTAGTTCAGTAAGGATGTTTTGTCGAAAGAGTGAAAAAACATCATGTTCGACGAATATTTGCGTGCAATTAAATTTGCAAATGACTAGGAGTTTATGTGCCTTTGGTTACAACGCTCATATTAGATGCAATAAAACAAATCTAGTTCAGTAATGATGTTTTGTCGAAACAACATTAAGTTTTGAGTTTCTCTTTGGGTCTATTCAAGAACTCTCTTGGAAAACAAAATTAAAAGAAAAGCCTAGATACAGTATTGCATAAGAAATAGAGAGAAAGATGGTAGATTTTCAGGTAACAAAATCTTACAAGATTCCCAAGTTTTAGTGGTACATTTGAAACCTTTTTTTGTGCTGTTTTTGTTTATATGAAATTCAATAAGTTATTATTTTATTATTTATGACGGTGATTACAAGCCATCTTTTTTTTTCCTTTTTTTCTTTTTTTTTCAAGAACATTGTCTTGTTGATATCCAATCTTCGTGGTTGATCTTGATGATAATGTGTGATGTTCACAGAGTCGTCCTTTTCTTTTGCCATTTGGCCTTGCCCTGGATCTCGCTTCTCTTTGGTCTTCAATTTTTATTCTATGACTTCTCTTCCGGTTCTTTCAAATGTATGCTTTGACCATGTAATGAACAAATTGTTATAATAATAATTATTATAATAATAATTATAATAATAATTATTATTATTACTACTTTTTTAGGGAATGCTGACACAGAAAAGGCAAATGCTATTGTTCATATCTGTTTTGTTCATTAAAGGTTTACTCTACATTTTTAATCTTAAGAATTGGCATATTGCCCTCATAGGTACAGAAAGGATGATTGTGCTGCCCAATCGTGGCATTTGATATTTAATTTCCTCCACTCCCATCAAATTCTAAATGTTTGATTCAATTTTCCATTTCTCATTTCAGGGACGTCTTGAGATTCTTTCGTTGTCTGGATCATACTTGCATTTCGAAATCGAGGGCGGATCACAGGTAACTGGGGGTCTCAGTGTGTGTTTATCTGCCAATGATGGCAGTGCATTTGGGGGCATAGTAAAAGGGGCTTTAAAGGCTGCGGGGCCAGTACAGGTAGTGTTTAGTATTCAGTAGACATTTTACACTGGCTAGCTATACTTCCCTGTCTCTTTGGACCAAAGCCTTATGTCTGATCATTCTAGGTAACTGCTGCCTCCTATGTGATTGACATGGACAAGGATTCCAGCTCTGTTGTGATAACTGGAGCTAGTGGACCGACAACTCGGGGAATGATGTTACCTTTTGCCTTCAGATCCACCCAAGACTCTTCAGTGATAATCCCTGCAACTAAAAATGATCATGATCACAATATCACGGGGAGTCGTTCCATGGGACAATCTCAGGCAATGGATGCAATACATGGAAGCAATGTTGGTGAGAATTTAACAAGTGCATCTTGTAAAATTGCGGGGGTTATGTTTCCTTCAAAATAGAATATGCTCCACCTTTTTCTTTTGTTGCCATTGAAACTCCGTGTAGTTAACTCCAACATAGTTGAGGCAAGCTCTGATGATGATGATGATGGTGATTGAAACTTTATGTAGGACTGTTTGGAAGCTTCTATATTTCTTGATCAGGCTCTAAATGCTCTCTTTCCCCACTAGTTCCACTTCTAAATTTTATTTTGTGGACAAATATCTGGTTTTTGCCAACTGCAATTCACCAAGTACATGTCCAATTTCCAAGGTGCTGTCAGATTCTTGCATTGGTTTTTTTTTTTTTTTTTTTTTTTTTTTTTTTTTTTTTTTTACACATATGCCACTGTCTTTTTAGTTTTTACACACTAAGATGGGTTTTTTTTTTTGTTGTAAGTTACTTTATTTTGAAGTGCATATCATCATCATCATCATCATCATCTAAGCCTTATCCCATCGATTTGGGGTTGGCTTAATGTGTTCCACTCAAGAGACAGGATAACACAAATCCATCTTTCTACCAGAGGTATACTTTCTGAACACTATTTTTATGGCCTATTGTGTGCAAAGGCATCTAATGCCATGAAAGGTTGATTTAGTTTTGCAGTTTTTTGTTTATTGCCTATGATTTTATATATCATTACTCTCCAGCCCCGTGTCATGTGTAGTTTGTTTCCTTTCTCATCCTGCTTTGAGTGCCAAAATTAAGAAAGTTACTGGAAGCTGATTTTCCTGTGTCAAACTTCTGAATCTTATTTGCCTGTCTAAGGGATGTTGACTGTTGATTGCCAACTTATTCATTGCTGTCTATAGCTTATTATCAACTCTCTCTCTCTCTCATATTACCTTACTCTGTCATGCATTAATGACTCTTCTAAATTTCAATCATTGAGCAAATTTCTGAAACTGGCTCTGCAGGATATCGTGACAGATGCAAGTCTGATGACACTGATGATTAAACAACTTGTAAATTTGAGTTTCCTTTGGATTGAAAGTCCCTATACGGTAGCTGTCTCTTACCGAAGAACAGCGGATGTGCATTCAAGCTGGGACATAACATCTCGGTACGGGTTTTATACTGTTATCACTGTCTGCTTGGCTTACTTCTAATATGAGTAGGTTGACATCTGAAAATTGATGTAGAGTGAGTGATCTTCCATCAAGGAGTAATTTTGCCTGTAAATACAATGCAAGTCTTTCCCTAAATTTCAGTTGGACTGTATTGAGTTCAAATAATGAGAGTCTGTATATCATGTAAAAAAAATGAGGGTGTATAAAGTTGATTGGGCGCCAATGAAACTACAGAAGACCCTGGCAATAAGAATGGACTATTACATCTCTCCATTTGCTTTGTCCTCCTGTCATTGCATATTCGCATGTAGGCAACTTTTTTCCTTTGTATGAAGAGAGCATTTCAATGACCTGCAGATAGAGCTGAGTGACCCTTGAGAGCCATGTTGCAATTACTGCCCGATTTCTTCAATTGATTATGGTATATACTATGATATGCGGTATTTCCCAACACAAGGCCTGAAAAATATTAAAATTGAGATAGAGATGACTAAATGAAGGTACTGTTATAATGTTCTCACTATAATGTTCTCACCTTAGAAGAATATTGTGGGCTCCACACATGCGATATCAGCTCAAGCTGAGGAGAGGACTCTATATTTAGGGCACGTTTGTGTACATCTAATTTCCGTGGAAATTGGAAATTGCCACATCAGCAAAATCCATGGGTTTCAAATTCTTTGGAAAAGTTTTTCTGCGGAAGTCAAAATTTTATGTTTGGTGTAAAAAGGTTTTCCTCGATGAATTAGTGCTAATGTTGTTTGGTGCAGCTATGGATTTCTTTAGTGAAAACCATTTTTTAGTGAAAACTATTGGGTGGGTGGGTTGATATGTGTGTGGGGTGGGTGGGGTTGGGAGGGGAAAAGGAAGAAAGAGGGTGGTTGGGTGGAGTGAGGGTGAGAGAGAGGAAATTGGGGGGTCGGTTTTCCGTGGAAATGGACTTCCCATACCCCCCCATAGGAAGTCTATTTCCATGGCTAGGAAGGAAAATGCTGACGTGGCGAAAAAGCATTTCCGCGGAAAACTGCCGCACCAAACACATGAAAAAGAAGTTTTCCGTAGAAAACTACAACCTTTTCCGCGGAAATGGGCTACACAAACATGCCCTTACAGAGGAGACGCTTCTATAAGAGTAACTTTCACACCACTATTACAGGTGGGGTCCATTGCATTTTAAAATTATGGTTTTCCAATGATACTCATCCCCGGTGGATCCATTGCATTTGACACAAAAACACACCCACCGCCAGGGATATCTGCAGCATTAATTGAGGGCCAATCTAGCTGACATCAAAGTTTGTGGAACTGATGATCAGGTGACACTAGATGGGTGACTCGCCAATCCATCAGTCGTAATATTTTAAAGGTGGTGAGCTTTAGAACTACTCGAAGTGCCCCGGTGGGCTATTCATGTGGGATACTGCGGTTAGGGGCAGGTGAACTTGAAAAGAGGGAAGATGACTCAATCAAACACTTACACCCGTACCTCGGGTCAGACTCATGGGAACTTAGGTGAAGCTCTAATAAAAACAAAATCTGAACTGTTAAAATAGACGACCCTCTTCTGCATGGCCCCTCGCAAAACCAATCTAAGGGCCCGTTTCTTTACTAGAATTCATAGAATTCATGTCTGGTGCTTGTTTGAGAATTTTAAATGCTGGCATTTGAAATACTGCTGAATTCTAGAATCCTGAATTCCATGTTTCATTCAAAGGCCTGAATTCCTGTCTGAGAATTCTAAATTCCCCGACTCCACAAATTCCTTGTTTCATAGCTAGAGAATTTCTACTTGGAATTAGAACCCTTTATGTATTAGTACTGTACAAATTCAAGTGTAAATTACCCATCTATATATATACAGATCCCCACATAATTCCAGAATTTACATACAGACGACATATTATGACACCAACAAATCCACGGGCGGCTCTTCTTGAAAGATAATAGGAATCGGTTTTTTAACCATTCATGTATGAGTCAAAGCACTTGTCTTTTCCCCTGCTAATTACAATTTTCTTTATCAAACATTTCTCAGAAAAGAATTATTAAATGATGTCATAGGCAAATGCAATAGTGGATAGCTGCTAAATTGACAGAAGTCCTCCTAATGACTTGTGTGGTGTTTAAGACTTATCCAACTATTAGAGCTAGAGTTTTGCTTTAAACTATTACCACTAAAATTGAGGTAATAGTGGTAATGGTCTCAGACATATTATAAATAAGTGGCCTTTGACTCCAAAACATATCTCTAATTGTGTCATATATAGTATGAAAAAGACACCCCAGAAAGCATGAAATCATCAGACTTCAAACCTACATGTTTGTATGCTCTTTCATGGGGGCAGAGGGAGGGAGGGAGGGAGGGAGGGAGGGAGAGAGAGAGGGAGAGAGAGAGAGAGAGTAATGGAAGTGGTAGGAATTAGGATAGGGTCTTGTTCTTTGATTGGATTATTTTGAAGAGAGAGAAGTAAAGGTGTTGGAAAGTGGAGATGGGCTGTAATCCTTGAAAAAGGTTATTTAAATAAGTTGCATTAAGAGCATGCTTTTGGTGAATGTATATTGGACGAAACAGTTTCTACTTGTATAGAAACAGGGATATGGACTTTAAAAAATGGTTTAACACACATGATCATTACTTTATTTATGACTGGTCCAAGCTCTATTAAAAAGTTAGCTACACAGTATTTGAGCATTTTTTTTTACTTTAAAAAGTGATTTGTTACTTATTGGGTTTGTTCATACGTCGGGTAAAGGAAAATAAAATTAAAAGTCATATTACTATAGATTGATTTTTGAGCATGTGTATGAAATTAAGATGCCAACACCACTAAGAAGTGTGTTGGCAATAAGATTTATGGTTGATAATTCTTTATAGCAAGTATAAAGATTTATACTCTGTAGCATTCAAACTATGGCAGGGCCTTTTGTTGGACTTGGAAGATCTTAAATGTTTCAGCATCATTATGATGATGATCTTTTCCCTTGTATCATTCTCCAGAGATTGTCTATAATCCAGCAACCCCCACTTGGCAGGGCCTAATGAGGTCCAGTCCATAGTGTAAAGACTCACTTCTGACTACTCTTTGGCTGAGACAACTCAGCCCAAAATATGAGAAATGCTGAGTGCAAAAAAAAAAAAAAAAACAAAAAAAACAAAAAGGTGTCTAAAAAAAAAAAAAAAAAACCATGGCAAACATCTTGATGACTGAACAGAGGAAGGTAAGGAAAGAGGTCCTTTACACATCCATAATCTAAGTCAAAAGGCTTTTGAAGAACAAACACGAACTAAGCCCACTGCAAACCATTTACTGATGGTTTATAATTCAACTGAACATTCCTGAATTCCATGTTTCTATGATCACAAAGCCAAAAAAAAATTTAAATGATGATGATGATGATGATAGGGCAACAAAAAGAATACCTACTAATTAACAGAGACAAAAGAAGACTAATATGTCTCATTCACTGCAATAAGAAGTTCAATGGAGTCGGATATGGCTAACCATAAACAACAGAGGAAGGATTTGGGATGGTGCTTCGGATTCCATATCACCGTTTTTAAAGATCATGACAGTTGGGATGCTTCAGATTCCATAGAACATGCCATTCAAGCATAATGAAGAAGAATAGACATTCAACCATGATGAAGAAGATCATGCCATTCCATAGAAAACAGAAGTATGAACCGATCAGTAAGAAGAAGCAGAAGAAGAAATCAGTAAGAAGAAGAAGAATCATGCATCATCTAAAAAAAATCACAACATGAACAGATCAAGCAAGGAAATAGAGAGAAAAGAATCAATCGCATATAAACCCTAAAAAACAAAACAAGCAAGGAAATAGAGGGAAAAGACTGCAGAAATATATAAAAATGAAGAGGGGGTGTGGCTGTAGAAGATTCACACCTTTGGATCCGTTGCCGTTGCTGGAAAACGAATGAAGTAGATGACCGTTGGCGTTCCCGGTCGTCGGTACGAAAACTCCCGTCTCCAGCGAGTTTTGCAAATCCTTGTTGCAAAACTGGTATTCCAAATCCTACCTTTTGTAGGGATTTCAAATACCTAAAATTTCAAATGCTAGTGAATTCTGGTAAAGAAACGTAGAATTCCTTATAGGAAT
Source organism: Cinnamomum chago (assembly GCA_038049695.1). Classification (NCBI taxonomy): domain Eukaryota; kingdom Viridiplantae; phylum Streptophyta; class Magnoliopsida; order Laurales; family Lauraceae; genus Cinnamomum; species Cinnamomum chago. The sequence continues at coordinate 111,947,190 of CP142451.1, forward strand.
TCTAAATTTCAAGACACCCTAAATTCCTGTTAGGAATTCTTTTAAAAGAACAGGCCATAAGGTTAGGGTGCCCTGTCAGATTGATCATGTATGAAAAAAAAAAAAAAAACATGAATGGTTTTGCCATTTTTTATTCACATGCTTTATGCATGATCAATAATATGGTGCATCCAAAACACATGACAGTTTTTGGCATGGTCCTGCAAAGGGGAGGAAAAATTATTTTGAGTGGTTTAAGAGTTTCATATGTACGCTTCCACTGTAGGCTCAAATCGGGTAGCCAGTCTCCCATTACTCCATATGCTTGGTAAATTCTACTCGTTTGGAAATGGAAAAGATCTCTTCTTTCTTTTTTAATGGTATGCAGCTTTGATAGCTATAAGATATGGGAAAAGTAAAAAGAATTTTCTGGTTTAACTTTTTTACTACCCAGTGACTTTCTTGTTTCCAAGCGAAAAGAGTTGGAAGTATAATGTCTTCCTCATTAAATGGAAGGAAGAAAGTAAATAGGATAGGAAAATGGTATTTACATATACAAATGTCATACATGTGAAATATATTAGAGGATTTTATGGAAAAAATTATCTTAAATTTCACCAGCAATTAAAAAATAGGCCCTCTTAGTTTCCTTGACACACCAAAGGTCTTTATGCCAATTTTCTCTTTTGTTTGAGCGACGATATCACCGCTTGCATCTTTAGTTAACCAATGATATCGTCGCTTGTCTCTTCTTTCTTTCTCCTTTCCCTCCTTTTTTTCCATCTCCATATTCCATTTCTCATTCAACCCACTACTCTCAACACCTACAGCATCTTTAATACCTTCATTCAACTACTCGATTTCTATTTTTTTCCTTCACACACCATCCACCATCACCTTGACCTTCCGTCGAACCCATTCATTGTTATACTATGTGAGACATATTCAATTTATGCCAAGCCACTCTCTTTTAATTTATCACTCCCTAAATGCTCCAATTTCCCTAAATATTCAATTAGGGCAGTGAACGGGTCGGATCTTGTCAAAATGGGGTGGGTTATTAATGCATATCTTAGAGTTGAAGGCCAACCCATATTCCAACCTTTTTTTTTAAACCCAACCTAACCCGCAATGCCTGTTTGTCCACCCTTTTAATCTTACTCAACTTGTAGAATGTGGCCCAAATCCAATCTATTTTAAACATTAAGGTTATATTTTTAGTTAAATTGCAAGCCATTAAAATCCAACATAAGCTCAGCTCATGCTACAGAAAAAAAAGAGCTATTGTAAGTATCAAAATATAAAAAAATTAAATTATTGAAATTGGTTCATGTATGTGCATCGGCCCTAGTTTGGAAACTCTATTAATAGAGTCAAGTGAAGTAAAGTTGATTTTGAAGAATGAATAAAATATAAGTGGGTTATTATCGTATTTTGTTTTTAGTTGTTTATTATGGAATTTTTTTGACTTTTTGTATGAGAAAGTGATTTTTTATATATTTTAGTGAATAAATGTGGTTGCGTTTTGACTTTTAAAAAAAAATATGGATGGAGTTTTGAATTAAAGTGTTTTTGATGTGACATCTTATTTAAAAAATAGAGGTTTTACTTAACTTTTATTATGCTAGTGAAGTGCCAAACTAGCCCACAAACCCGTTTAAATGGGTTAGACAAGTTATGCCGGTTGAATGGGTTGACCCTTTCTCGACCAATTTTTTTTATGGGTCAGGTTCTCCTAACCCCGTGACCGACTTGGGTGGGTTATTAACGTTCAAGCGTGGTGGTTGCAGTGGGTCTACAGACCCCGACACGGACCTCATGGGAGCCCGGGCTCCCTGTCGGGGTCCATTTGTCAGGGTCTGTAGACTTTTTGGTGGTGGTTGTTGTGAAAAGGGAGTAGAAGGACTGCCCTTGAAGGATGCATGAATGCGTTCATTCTAATTTACTTCGGCCTAGTACTTTGTAGCCTCTATTGTGGCCTATTCTTGAGAAATTCTGGGACCAACTTGCCCAGGGGCTTCTATTTGGTGATCCAAAGGGTCAACCCTGGTTATGTGGCCCAATTTGAGGCTTACACTCACACATCATATCAGTCAAGAGAAAGAGACTTTGGTTTTACTTTTCAGAAGCTTGGCTAAACCGCTCCTTTGTTTGAATCGTCTTCATATACTGGTTGGTTGGTTGGTTTGGACCAAAATCAGAGATGATTAGTTTTTCAAAATCCAAATATGACATGTTATCTTTCATAACAGGAGAAAACAAAAACATAGACAAAAGAGGAAGGGAGTTCTATTGTGACATTTCTCACTAGCCTCCTGCTCTGATCCACAGGTACTCTATATATATGACATGCTTTTTTTTTTTCTCACAAAATCAATGAAGATTAGTTTAACTTTTTGTGGTTCCATTGCGAAAAAGTATCGGTATTATAAGTGTGTTTGTACAAGCACCGCGGAAGAATTTTCAATTGGGTGAGGTGAGAATCCTGGAGCTTCGATGGAGAATAAAATAACGGCCGACAAAACACTAGAAATCTCAAAGCTGCTGAATTGTTGTTGCACCAAACAAAGGCGCGAGAAAAAAAAAAGAGTCATTTCACTCCATTTCTGCAGCAACTTCATCCACTCAAGCCCACCCTATAAAATCCAAGTCACACACATAATCTGAACACATAAAAGGGAGCTTATTAAAATCTAAACAAGCTACTTTATATATATATATATATATATATTTATATATTGAATATTTGGCGATTATGAGAAAAGTTAGATCTTAGATCCCCCCTTCATTTCCATAAGATATGTTTAATAATGTGATTAACACAATCTTCTTCTTGTTATTATTATTTACTAGTGACAAACTTATGCACCCTTGCTTTTGCTTAGTAGGTAATGCCCTAACCAATTGAGCTGCAACTAGAGGTATTCACATGCATTAAGTACATTAAGAACAAATTGTTCTATCTTAATATGGGACCAACTCTTATTATATTAAATATTGAAGAATATACTGAATGGACGGATATACATTTTAAATTGTTCGGATGTTTCATAAGTGATTCTTGCTATGTGCTTTCAATCCCCTCACCATACTAGAATAATTTTAACTCTTACTTAAGTGAAATTTGCTTATGAATTTTTCAAGAAAAATAGAAGAATCTTGCTTAGAACTAATATAACGGTGAAGCATTCTTTTTAACACTTTAATTGGGGTCCTATGAAAGCCGTACACATGTCAATTTGGATATTCTTCGAATTGATCTGGTTTTAAATCTTAAACACTATATGTATTGCATTAGTATAATTGGATAAAATAGCTTAAAGATAGTTTCTTCAAATATAAAAGTAGGTATAAAAAATGATAAATGATTAAAATTAAGTAGACTCTCTAAGTATGAATATAATTGAACTTGTGTATGCCCTTAAAAACGTCTATAAATTTTTATACGTGAATGTAATCATCATATACCCATGATATGATAGACTGGGAATCTGGGACCGGATTTTAGATCCAAATATTTCAAATCCTATATGCAGTGCACATGTTTGAATCCAAATATGGCCTTATCTTGGATCCAAAAATAGGTTCAAACCCACTTTATTTGAAATTGGAGACTTTCTTTTTTCTTTTTTTGCTAACAGAGGGTTATCAACCCCTTGGACTGGACTAATCCGTTCGGACTCAAAGAGAAGCCGGTAAAATCCATTTGGCCCCCAAGTGGTAGCATCAGTGGACTCAACCTTCGATTCCTGAAGAGGGAGAACTGATGATCAATACCTGTACCTCTAACTTCGAAAGAGAGAGGAAACATGATCTTGACGACTCAACCAACCCTTTGAGGTTAAAAATATAGACTTCATGTGATTGAAATAGAACCCCAAGGGTAGCTCAGTTGGCTTAGGACCACGGTTTGCACCCGAATGTTAAATGTTCAAAACTGCACTACTACACTGATGCTACTGAGGAGTTTATCGGCGTCTCTTGTGATTGAAATATGAGAAAACTACCAAAAAAAGGGTTCTAGATGGCCACTAATCAAAAGAGGTACCCATAGTTTTTATGCAACATAACCAGTATTTCCGTCAGAATTTTTATTTTTTATTTTGCCTTTCTTCGACAAGCGATGACGTCGTCGTTTAATATAGAGAGTCAGCGACGACGTCGTTGCTAATTCGTCAAATCTACATCTTCTTTGACCTTCATTATTTGCAATTGCTGGTTTTTTTATACAAAAAGAACCAAAACTCTATGTTACTGTTTTTTATACACAGATATATGAGTGTGGGTCACGAATATGGAAGAGCAAGAGAGAGGCTCAAAATGGAGATAAGAAAGAGTTCATCGATTGCTTGAAGGAAGGAGAGCTCGAAGAAAAGCTATTTTACGGTGGCAAGAGCTTGTGATATGTGAATGTGATGCTTATTCCATTCACCAGCTGGTTCTACACATATGAAACTGATGACAATTTTCAGCATAGAGAATGAATGCCCTAAGCTAATTGCTTTGGTGAAGAGATGCATGGAAAAGGAGAGTGTCTCTAAGGTCCTTCCATACCCTCACAAGGTTTATGACTTTGTTAGCGATTTGAAGAAGATGTCTAGAGTAGAGTTCTGGTAAATGGGGTGTATGGGGGAAAACGAGAGGAGGAAGAATGCATCAATGTGGGAAATACATGCTCAAAAGGACCTTAGATTCAAAACCCCATTGACGCCCTTTTCCACCAATCCTTCCCCCCCCCCCCCACACAATAAACCCCATTACGCTCTCCCTTGCTCTTCCATGTCCGTGACCCACACTCATATATCCGTGTATAAAGATTTGTAACATAGATTTTTTGTTCATTTTGGTACAAAAAACCAGCAATCGCAAATGATGAAGGTTGGAGAAAATGCAGATTTGACGAATTAGCGATGACAATGTCGCCAACTCTCTATATTATGCGATGACGTCGTCACACGTTTTAATTTTTAATAAAAAAATAATATTAATTACATAAAACCACTTTCGTATAATATTAATTAGTGAACTATTTTCAGATTTGTAGCGTCAGGGTTCTGTTTTTTTTTGGTAATTTCTTCTGGAAATATCGTATATCCATTTGCAACCGTACCAATCTCATTGGTCTTGAGTGGAAGGTAACCTTTCAAAGCCTCTATTTATTCAAGCAAAATATATCACGCAAAACGCACAGGCTTCGAGGGAAAACATTAAAATAAAAGATCTAACCCTCTCATCTCTCTCGCGCGCGGCGGGTACGAGCTTCATCTGCAGCGCCAGCACCGCCATAAATGGAGGGCGCCGCCGACACCCACTTCACCGCTTACTACCACCCCTCCACCGCCTCCAATGGCATTTTCTCCGCCACTTCTCCAACCCCACTCCCCTCCTCCTCCTCCTCCGAAGCAGCGCCGCCCGTCCCCGGCCACGATTCCAACGCGCCCGCTCCCGTCTCCGGCAGCGTGAAGAGGAAGCGAGGCCGGCCTCGGAAGTACGCTTCCGGTGGGGCGACCGGCGCCAAGAAGCCTCCGGCGGCTTCCGCCTCTTCTTCCCTTCCTTCCTCCTCCTCCGCCTTACCTGCCTCTCCTCCTTCCAAGAAACCGCAGTTAGATTCGTTCGGTGAGATTTCAAAACCCTAACCCTTCTTTTATATGCTTATCTTCTGATTTATTCTCCTTGCATCAATCGGAAATGCGCGCTTGTGCAGATGAATTTTTCTGTCAGTGGAATCTCATTTCTGTCTCGTTAGAGTTTTCGTAGATTTGTTTAGGGGTTGTGTTTGTGATCAGGCGATTTTTTTCTACTGTGATTTCATTTTCTGCGGAAAATGGAAATCGAAGATTTTCATTTTTCCTCAGTTTCTGTACCTATACCTGTACCTGTAGGTATTTAAACGTCAATCTCATGTAAGACTGTTGAAGATGGCTGTCTACCTCAATCTCACTCTTGCTGTTAGATTGACCATTTGATAAAAAAAACATGATAATAATGCATGAGAATGTGTTAATCAAATTTTTTTGTTATCCTCATAGTGTATGCGGGAGAGTCCGCAGGAGAAAGTTCCCGTTGATATAGAAATAACAATTTTTTTTTTCCGTGGTGATAGTGTCTTCAGTAGTTGAGGTAATTATCTATTTTGGTGCTTGCTGGCAACAGCCAGTCCATGGAGCTTTGTTTTGTTGTTGTTGTTTTGGGGGGGGTGGGGGGGAAGAGGGTGCTTCTTGCATATAGGTTTAGGATATATTTTTTTGCAACTTAATGGAAAAAAAAAGAGAAAGAGTTGTAGAAACCATTTTGTGTATTTGGTGGGTTACTGGAAGCTGTGCTATTACTACTTCTCCAATAGATTTTTTTTTTTTTTTGCATGCAAATTTCAATATACCATCATATGGAATGTTTTAGAGGTCCTTTATTTGTGTGCATTTACATACTGAATTTACACATACACATGTTTGTTTGTGCTCGTTTACGTATCACATGTGAAATGAGGTGTGAAAATGGTGTGCTTGGGGCCATTTTCAGCCCAAAATTCACACTTGAAAAGTTCTGAAACCATCACACCTCCCCTCTCAAAAGGCACCAACCTGTGCAACTCCCACTTCATTTCGCCTGCAATGGGTCGTGGGATCAAAACCCATCAACCGCCTTGTATTTTTTCCTGTGCCCCAAATTTGTAAGAAAAACACATTCATTTTTTCTTATTGAGCTAATAAACCCCAAGATGTTTTGTTTTACATCTTAAACCTTCATATATTTTGAGACATATGTGCAAAATGCCAACAAAAAAAAAAAACCCTATAGATTTAATTATCTGCGCTTTTGTGAACCACCCCCCACCCCACCCCACCCCAAAACCTCCCTCTTCTTGCTCTCAAATCGTGATCCGTATTCTAATATAAATGATAAACTCAAGATGCGAAGTTCCATATCTTAGATCCTCACAATTATCAAGAAACATTGAAAAACACAAAAGCATCTAAATTCCACTATCCAGTTATTTGCACTTTGTGGGTTCCAAATTCACAATCCAAACCATTTAGATTTCTCATAGATATGATAAACATCAATGCATGAAGTTTCATATCTTAGATCCTCGTGGATTTTAGGAAATCTGCGAAAAACAGAAGAACAACTTAATCCCACTTTCTAATTTCTGCACTTTTGTGGGCTCCTGATTTGTGATGGGAACCATTCACTATGTCTGAGACCCATTATTTCCTTTGTAGGGAAGTTTTGGGGTCCTGGGGCCACTAAATTGTAGAAAAGATGAGATGGATTTTTCTTGCTCTTTCTCTTTCTGCTCCCATATCTTTTACTTGTGAAAATGGTGCTTCCAAACAAACATGGTAATGTGTTTCATATCTGTAAATGTTACCGACTTAAGTTTCACATATGTAAATCCCAATTTCATATCCCATGTGTAGAAGACAAGTGATCCATTATGAACTTCACTATTACTTGATATGCATTCTTTCTTCTAATCCAAAATTTTGATTGTCTGTCAGTTTTGACTTTTGACTTTTGAGCACATTTGAGATGCATATATAAACAGGCATTAGAGGCTCATTTTTCATCTGTTGAATGCAGGGCATGCAGGTCAAGGATTTACACACCATTTCATCGCAGTTGCTGCTGGAGAAGTGTGAACTCTTATTTGTCTTTAAATTTCTAGTCTGATTACTTTTAAGATATTTACATATCCATTATCTTCTTTTGGATAACCCTGCACCTTGTATCAAGAAATCTTTCATTTTCGTAGGCATCTTGTCTCTTAAGATTTTCTCAGCGGTTTTAGTATTTTAAGGTTCTGCATAATTTATGGATCTTACATCATTCTAATGTGGTGACATCTTAAAGTATGGCGTAGTAATGACTCTTGACAGTTATTGCGCTATCATTTCGTGTTATCACACATTTTCTTGCCTTAAAAGTAAGTAGGAAGAGAAATAGAATGAGTTTCACAATTCACACCAGAACTGATTTGGATGAAAAACACCTCCTATTTGTTCTCACCAATCACCACTGATCTTTGTATATCTTATTTGATGACTGAAATATCTTACAAATGAAAAATATGAAAATCATGCTTGCAGTCAAGGTCGCCTCTTGGGCTCTATAGGATGGCCTAGGAGTCCTGAGGAGTAAAGTACTTGCAGCTTTAATGCCATGTATTGCTTTTTACATGTTCATTACTTGTATAGACATGCTGCTATATAAATTTGTCTAGTTACTATTTATAGTTTAATAGGTTATAAATTTCAAACTTTGTAGGGTGCGTATGCATTTTGCTGGTAGACACCTGGCTAAGTTTTAGTTCCTCATTGTATTCCTGAAATTTTGTTGGTCAGCATCACCGCCAGTGCCAAGGAAACATTGCTCTTCATTTGGTCACTTCTCATGATCAACCTGTTGATATCATTACCAAATCCCATATGTGTTCCCGGTTTTATCGCTTAGGCAATCTCTCAATGTTTCCTTTGACACATTGAGATGTTGTGTAAAGAAAACTAGAGACATAAATGGGGTCATTCGGCCTGACTTAATCGGACTCGTGGACTTGTAGCTCGGTCAATCTCTAGTAATCTCTCTATTATGATAGGATACCTATCTCTACTTTAATTATCTCTTTCTATTTGTTTATCAAATCAACGACTCTACATACTTTTCTCTTGTAATTTTTTTTTGTGAGGTGGTGGTGGTGGTGGTGGTGGTCATCATCATCAAAGCCTTGTCCAAACTATGTTGCGGTCGGCTACATGAATTATGTTTCTCTATTCCGATCTATCCTGAGCCAAATACTCGGATAGGTTGCACTTCTTTAAATCTATTGTTACCATTTCCATCTACGTCCTCATCGGCCTACCCCCTCCCCTTGTGGGCTATCATTCTAATAGAAAAACTTTTTCTCACTAGTAGTGTTGTTGGCCTATGTTGGACATGTCCAAGCCATCTCAAAAGAGTTTCTCTTATTTTATCACCTATTGATGCTACCCCTAAATGCTTCCAAAAGCACTCATTTTTTATTCTAGCCTTAGTTTTACAACACATCCACCTCAACATTCTCATCTTTGCTACCATCATTTTGTGCATGTATTGCTCCTTTGAAAGGTACCTAGGAAATTTTATTAAAATAAAATGTTATATACAAAGAATGTCCAAGAAAAAACCCCAGGGTATATGAGACTTACCTATGACAACAAAAATACCTAATCACCTCCAAGGTGATGATCAGTCTACCCCTTGCTTAGCTAAAGAATCGGCCAGTCCATTGGCCGATCTCACCATATGACAATACGCTACTTGAATGAGAGATACCAAAGCTTTATTCTTATTGAAGCAAAAGTGGAGCTTCCTTGGCTTCATATTACCGTTCTTCACCCAATAAATAGTGTTCCTAGAATCACTTTTCACAATCAAGTTGACTTGAAATGAGGGGAGAAGAGCCACAACGCCTCCAAAATGTTCAAGACCTTGGCTTCGTTGGAGCAATTAATCCCTACCCCTTTAGAGAACATACCTAGGATATCACCCTTATCATCATAAAGGCCCCCACCAATACCTGCTGGGCCCAACTTTTCTCTAGAAGCTCTGTCTGCATAAAACTTGAAGACACGAAAAGAGGAACACACCAAGGAATCTTCCGCTTCTCCTTACCCAAGCCGCATTGCAAGCAAGCCTCCCAATTGGACAAGATATTTGTCAAAATAACATCTGAAGACTTCTTGATCATAACCCACTTAGTGATCCTAAGGAAGATTGTAGAAAGAAGATCCTCTTTTGAAGAAGAAGCACCTCTGAAAATGATGTAGGCCAGATCCATGACCCATGGGTTGATTAGGTCCCATTGAGCCTTGCCCACAAACCCAACAAGGCCAGCCACTTAAATAGAAATTTGCAATGATTAGTAATCTTTAAATTAAGGATTAGTTTTTATTTGGTTTCTCTTAAAAGATTTTAGAAGATTTAGTTTTCGTTTTTATTTAAATACAATTTAGGGATTAGAAGCCAAACTAGGGAAGGGATGTTCCATCCCTTGCTAAATATTTGTATTCCCCCCATCGGGGAAGAGAGCTTTTCATTATTGAATAAAGAATTTCAGTTTGATTGTGTGTGAGTATTTTTCTCCGGTTGAGAATGCTTGTGTGTTGAATCCCTTGGGCATTTAGCCAAACCCTATTTGGAGATTGGTCCATCTCATTGAATTCTTCATGGATTTGGTAGATCTCATCATGGTGTTGGTTCATTTTCACTCACGGGTCCAGGGTGGCATCAAATAGCATCCCAAAAATCCATTTGCACCTGTAATCAAAGAATGTAGAAAGTTATAAATAAATAGAACTGTCCAGTGTCTACCACACTAATAGGCCGTGCCATTCTCTCTGTTCTCTGTTCTACTTCTTTGTTTCTCTGCACATCGAATTAGAGAGACTTGCAAAATGCTGTGTAAGAGCAGGAATTCGGGACAAACCATTCTGTGTGGTGCATCCAGATTCACTGAATCATCCCTCTTTTATGAGTTTCAATAATCACCATTTAGATAAAATTTCTATTTGCTCATTTTGTGAAAGAGGTGAATGAGATTGCTAATATCTTGGAAAGAGTTAATTGCGAGATCGATTTGTATTTGGAATGCTTTTGTGAGGTATAATACTCCCCTTATTTAGATAATGTTTTCAGTATAAGTAGAAAGTCTCAACTGTGCCATATTATTACAGATTAGGCTCACCACTAGGATGACTGGTGCAATGATTTGACTGGATCTTGTGTTATGCTACATGTTTCTTGATTCCAACTGGAAATCTTTGTATAATTCTCTTAATATGCCTGTAGCATGTTATTTAGTTACAGGTTCTACATATATCTCTAGTTTCTACCTTTTGAATTCTGATTCTGCAGTGACTTTTAAAAAATTAATTATAGGATTCTTTGTCTTGTTTTTACCTTGGTAATTTGTCAACCTGTGGTTTTTCTTTACTTACAGGTTCTAGTTTATTTTGCCACATTATATTGCTCCTTATATTTTGTATTCATTGTAATAGGACGTGGCGCAAAAAATCATGTCGTTCATACAGCAAAGAAAGTGTGCAGTTTGCATTCTTTCCGCTTCTGGTTCCATATCTATTGCATCTCTACGTCAGCCAGCCACGTCGGGGGGCAATATGACTTATGAGGTAACCACATTTCTGCTCTTAGTACTTGCGGGTTTTGCCTTGTGTTATTCATGTTGGTAATGTAGATTGTAAGTAAATTAGAATGGGGTTTTTATATGTTGCCTTTTCTCTTCAGTTTATTTTCATTTGAGAAATGATTGGATATGCTCATCCTTATGATGAGGTTGAGTCAAATTCATTGACATAGGACCCTTTCTGAGTCATGGCAAACTCTTGGATCTTGACCTATAGGTGGAGCTTGCAAATCATCCATAGAGAAGTGCTATTCACCTTTTGATTAGACCTCCACTTGTGGAGGCAACAGAAAGCCTCCACTTGTGGGGGCAAAACCTTGCCTGAAGGAATGATGTTGATCCCCGAGCGGATTTGCAAAACCTAATGAATCTTCGGAACATGGGGGAGACAAATGAGGTGACACCTCCAACGACCAATGGAAAGCCCTGACTCATCTTTATCATTCCTGCAAATAAATACATTAATAAACAGACTCAACAATGACCTAAACTGGACTTCTTCGGACAGACATGAATGCTTCTTAAAAGACTCCTCCCAGGTCACTGAACTCTCCCTAATAACATATCACTCACCAAGGACTTTTTCTTTTGGACACCACTCCCAAGCCAATCATCATACCAAAAACGGACATCCCTCATCCCCAATTAAAAAACCTACCCCTTTGCTATAGACCTCACCTCTTACCTTTGACACATCCCATTACTACCTATACCACCCCATCGAATGCAACAGAGGATATCTAGGGACTGTTTTTGGCACCCATTCCCACTTGTCCTCCCTTTATTTTGAGACAATTATTTTCCTTCAAGATGCTTCTCCTCCACAAACCTCCTCTACCACTTAGCCCACAACACCCAATTTTTAAGTTCAAAGCTATTAAACCCCAATCCCTGGCGTCTTTTGGCTTGACAACCTCTTCCCAGTTCATCTGTTGTAATTTCTTGTTGTCATTCTGCCCTGCCCATAAAAAAGCTCCTCATTATATGATCTAGTCTGATCACCTCCTTGGGCATCTTGAAGAGACACATAAAGTATACCACTGCCTTTGATCTCACATTAGCACCAATTGGCAGGCCCAAATATTGGATGGGAATCCTTCCTACTCTGCAACAGATACTGCTGGCCAGCCTCTTAATTGTCTCATCAGTGAAGCCCATCCTCACCAAGACTCTTCAACAAGTCAATCTTCAAACTTGAAGACAACTGAAAGCATCTCAAAAGTCTCTTTAATGAAATTAGCTCTCTCCTTGTTGAACTGAATAAAATGGTATCATCTGAGGATTGAAGGTGAAAATCTTTTCCCCTTTACGGTTTTCCTCTAGCCCAATTATAATGCCCAACCCAAGCATTCCCAAGTAATGCACCAACGCCTCTTCCACCATTGTGCACAGAAAGGGAGACCTCTCTAGGTATTTAACAACTGAGTAGGAGAACCATTAACCAGCACTGAGAAAGGTACTTCCAAATCCACTCCCTCCATTTCTCCCAAAATCCGAACTACCAAGCACATAATGCATAAAATCCATCTCAACATGGTGGTATGTCTTTTCCAAATTAAATTTTAGATATAACTCCTTTTTTGCGCATATGCTTTCTTGAATCGATGAGCTCATTCCTGTTAAGTAGTTAGTTTTCCGCACCTTTAATGCCTAGGCATTTTGGGTGTATTGGTTAACAACTTGAGATGGTATCAGTGCCAACACGTCCCGGGTCTGAATCTGTGCAGGGCAAAAAAAGAGGCCCCATGCCACGTTTTGTGTCTGGGTGCATGTGCGTAGGGCAAAGAAGCCTCATGCCGCGTCTTGTGCGGGTAGTGTCCCACCTGAGGGAGGGGGTGTTAAGTAGTTAGTTTGCCGCACCTTTAACGCCTAGGCTTTTTGGGTGTATTGGTTAGCAAGTTGAGAGTCCCCATCTAAAAGTTCTTGTTTCCCATGAAAGTCCCTTGACATTGGTTGATGACGTCGGTAGAAAAGGCATATAGAGCATATTATAAATTCCATTGATTTGCATGTGTATACTTTTCATTTACGGAAGTTATAAATGGGTAATGCCTATCATAGGAATCAACTATTTAATATAATCATTATGGGTTTGTATGCTGCATGGGTCTGCTTCAATAGTCATTTTCCTTTAAGACAATTTTGGAAGAAAGTTCAGAGGAAAATTTACATATGGCTTGTGGAAGAAATGCACAATTTTAAAAAATGGGCAGCTGTTCAAAATTCTCTGTGACCTTTTCACACTCCTCATCAATTTGAGGCTGAAAGGAACTAAACCTTTTCACACTCCCTGTCAAATTGAGGCAATATGTACCACTTCTTTTGTATAAAGGGGCAGCTGTTCAAAATTCTTCATAACCTTTTCACCATCCCCATCAAATCGAGGCAGTACTTTGAGTACCTAAAACCATGAATTGGCTCCATCGTTGTTCTGTAGGATTTCTAAATTTGGAGTTGACAACGGGATTTATACTGTTCCTTTCACTATAGCCTCTTCTTTAGCCATTAACATGATGTCTTATGAGGCCACTGTGAGAAAGGATATTTTGCAGAACCTTAAATTTTTTAATAGTATTAGAATGTAAAAAAAAATCAGTGCTAATTGTTTCTCATATACGTAAACGTCTGATTTTATATATTTGATATTTTTATGCCCCTCTTTTAGCTTCCGTGGGTTTTCTGTTTTAGGGGTTCTGGTTGTGGTTGTGGTGAAGTGACAGATCTTAAGCCCTCTTTAGATCCTCAGGACCTCAGCAACCAATCTACTTTAGTCACTTTTTACATGTAAATCTAACACCCAATGACTGTTGACCTGTAATTGGTCATGGCAAAGAATTAACAGCTGTCGATGGTAAGTCAGGCTATTCAAACACTTGAACCTTGTTTTACATGTAAACCAAGCTAGCACTCTCTTTTCAAAGATCCAAACGGGCACTTAATGTTAGCAGGTTCTAGTGAGGGAGCGAACAGTGCAATGAGTATCCCATGTGATGGGAGTGGTGCCTTATTTGCCATGGTTGCTCAAATTACGACGATCATAAACAAATACTAAATAATGGATATGTTGTTTATTTTGTTCTTCAACTCTTAGATTTCAATTCTATTAATAAAATCTCATTTCCTATATCATAAAACAAAGGGAAAAAAGGAAAAAAAATTGTCAGCGCATCCTAGGAAAATATTACAAATTTACACCTGAATTTACAGCACAATTTAGTATTCTACACAAATTCTTGTTGTCGGGCATTGTTCCGAGTGTTGTTATATATTAATTGAGCTAGGCGGTAATGGTAAATGAACCAAATGACTATATTTATTTTGAGTATTATTTTCAAGTTCCTGAGAAATGGGAAACTTGGAAGAGCAAAAAAACATGGCTGCTTTGCATGTTCCACGAATGTTTCTGTGCAGTTGACTTAAATGTTGTATATGACTAGGAGTTTATGTGCTGTTGGTTGCAATTTTCATATTAGATGCAATATAACAAATCTAGTCCTCAGTAAGGATGTTTTGTTGAAACAACTTAAAAGTTTTGGGTTTCTCTTCTCGTCTATTCAAGAATTCTCTTGGAAAACAAATTTAAAGGAAAGACCTAGATACAGTATTGTTTAAGCAATAGAGTGAAGGATGGTGGTTTTTGGTTAAAAAAAAAAAATCTTATGAGATTCCTGAGTTTTGGTGGTACACTTGAAACCTTATTTTTTGTGCTGTTTTTGTTTATGTAAAACTCAATAGATAATATTATTTTCAAGCCACCGTTTTGCTTCCAAGAACATTATCTTGTTGACATCCAATCTTCGTCATTGGTCTTGATGGTGGGACGATCCTGTAATTATGTTCAAGGAAACACATTTCATTGATTGCATTGCGAGAGAAATGCTTCATGATATGTGCTGTCTTATGGGTTTGTCCTTTTCCTTTGCCATTTGGTCTTGCCCAGGATTTTGCTTCTCTTTGGATTTTCATTTTTATTCTATGACTTCTTCATGTGATTTCCAGTGTATGCCTTGACCATGTAATGAACAAATTGTTATTTTTTTTCCTGAAACACTGATACGGAAAAGGCAAGTGCAATTGTTCATATCTGTTCCGTTCATTTATAATGTACAGTACATTTTTCATCCGAAGGATAGGCATATTGCTAACAGGTCTTAGGTACAGAAAGGATGATTGTGCCACTGCCAATCGTAGCATTTGTTATTTACATTTCCTTCTCTCCCATCAATTTCTAAATGTTTGATTCACCATCAATATTTCACGAGCATTTCAACATTTCTCATTTCAGGGATGTTTTGAGATTCTGTCGCTGTCTGGATCATACTTGCATACCGAAATTGAGGGAGCATCATCAAGAACTGGAGGGCTCAGTGTGTGTCTATCTGGCACAGATGGTCGTATAGTTGGGGGTGGCGTAGAGGGGCCTTTAAAGGCTGCAGGACCGGTACAGGTAGTGTTTATTATTCAGTAGACATTTTTACTCTGGCTATACTTCCTCGTCTCTTTGGACCAAAGCCTAATTTCGTATTGATCTAGGTAACTGCTGCCTCTTTTATGATTGACACGAACAAGGATTCCAGTGCTGTTCTAAAGTCTGACACTTGTGGACTGCCAATTGGGGCAATGATGATACCTGTTGCCTTCAGATCCACCCCCGACTCTTCAGCAAGAAACTCTGCAAATGGAAATGATGATCATCCCAATATCATGGGGAGTAGTTTCATGGTACAATCTCGGCAATGGATGTAATACATAGAAGCAATGGTGATGCGAATTTAACAGGTGCGTGTCTTGAAAACTGCAGGAGTTTGTTTCCTCCAAAAGAGAATATGCTTAACTTTATTTTTTTGCCATTGAAACCGTGTAGAGTATGGAACTATGGATGCTTCTATATTTCTTGATTACACTCTAAATGCTCTCTCTTCCCCCCACTATTTCAATTTATATTTTTATTCTGGGCACAAATATTTGGTTGTTGCCAACTGCAATTTACCAAGTAATTGTCCAAATTCCATCCGAAAGCTGGTACTGTCAAATGCTAGCATTTGAGTTTTTTTTTTTTTTTTTGGACGTGCTTTACACTATGCTACTGTCTTCTTACACGAAGATGTTTTTTTTGTTGTAGTTTACTTTATTTTGAAGTGCATATTATCCCTTCGATTTGGGGTTGGCTTAATGTGTTCCACTCAAGTGACAAAATGACAAAAATCCATCTTTCTAGCAGAGCTGTACTTTCTGAAACGTAGTTTAATAGCCTAATTGTGTGTGATGGCATCTAATGGCATGAAAAGGTTGATTTTAGTTTGCAGTTTATTGTTTTTTTTACCTATAGTTTTATATCCTTAAACTTGGATTCTCCAGCCCTTTGTCCTGTGTAGTTTGTTACCTCTTTTGGCATGCTTTGAGTGCCGATGAGGCATAATAATTAAGGGAATTATAGGAAGTTGGTTTTCATGTGTCTGACTCTGAACCTTATTTGCCTTCCCCATGGGATGTTGATTGTCGATTGCCAACATTTGGCCGTCTATAGCTTGTCATTAATTCTCTTCTTTTTGACTTAATGAAGCTTCTAAATTTCAATCATTGAGCAAATATCTGAAATTGGATCTGCAGAAATAGCAGATGGACATTGTTTTGGATGCCAATATGAAGATGGTGATTGGTGATAATTAAACAACTCAGAAGATTTGAGTTTCCTTGGGGTTGAAACTTGAAAGTCTCTAAATAGTAGCTGTCTCATCAAAGAGCAACGGTATGTGCATTCAACACAGGATTTAGCATCTCTGTACAGGTTTTATACTGCCATCACCATTAGCTTGGCTCACTTGTAACATGAGTTGTGTCCAGATATTTGATGTCTGAAAATTGATTCAAGGAGTGATTTTGCCTATTCAAACACAATGAAGGTCTGTCCCTAAATTTCAGTTGGATTGTATTAAGTTCAAATTATGTCTCTATATGATGAAAAGATGAGGGGATATGAAGTTGATTGGGCCCCAATGAAGCTACAGAAGACCCAAGTGGTAGTGTTAGACTCTCTCTCTCTCTCTCTCTCTTAAGTTGCTTTGTCCTTTGGTCATTGCTAGGTCAGTCCTGCAAGTGCATATACTTGTGCTGGCAACTTCTATAGTCTTGTTATATGTATGAAGAGTGCATTTCAATGACGACCTGATTTAGCCCTCCACTAAATACTGCCTACATCTTCAATTTATTGAAGCAGACACAGTGATAATTGAGATTGAGAGGGATAAACTATCAACAGTTATAATGTTCTCACCTAGAGTATTTATTTATGAATTTATCCGTTACTTATCTTCATTAGTTTTTTTCTCATGGTATTTTATGTTATTTGATTTTTTGCTAAGTATTCTAATCAATTATATAATGTTTAGCTATCTTTTTGTTTTTTTAATTTGAATTTAATTTCTGATATTAATGATGGTTTTCTGCTGATACCCCCAATAGTAAGGCAATTTAAATAAAATTATTCTGGTATTATCTCCCACTGCCATGTTCTCGCCATATCGAAATATGCAACATTAATTGAGAGCCAGTCTACATGTAATCAAAGTTGTGCAACTGGCGATCGGATGATGCTCGATCGATAGGTGTATTTTTGTATGATGTTAGATAGGTGTATTTTTTGTATCTGGGTCGGTCGATTCCGAATTTTGAAATCAACATGGAATTCTAGTTGGGTTGAGATATTGGCTTTTGTGAACATGGATTATCAATAGAGTTGTGTAGTATATACATTTCTACCCACATGCAATCAGCATTTTATTTGGAAGGAAAACAGGAAGAGAAATATTTGCGTATCTAACTTTAGTGAACCTGACTAGCCCCGAGTTTTATATGGGTAGAGGAAATCATAATTTGGATTGTTTAAGGTTGAATATGCTTGGGTTCCATCCTGTTGGGTTCGAGTTTACCCAAGTTCAATTTGAGTTGCAGGTCGTCTGGTTGTACTCATTTATTTATGTAAATAATTCCTATGCATAAGGCTTGTGCATGATCACATTTGTTTGTACTCATTATATGTATAAATGATGGATGAGAATTGGGCGTAAATGAGACCTTTTATGTTAAATCATTTACATATATGAGGAGGTAGTAAAAGATTACATATATTAGGGCATCGGCCAGGATAGGTCGTCCGATCGAAATCCTTCGAACACTTTATTTTTCACTTTGTGCGGGCCTCAAACTAATAACATAGGAAAAAGGGTAAAATGAGCCTTTGTTGTTCTTTATTAGTCTAATGAGCTTATAGATGTTTAGTTTTATATCTTAAATTTATAGATTTTGAGAATTTTGTGAAATCTCAAGCTATAGGCCAGTCTAATTTTGTAAGATTCTAATCCATGATCTGAATCGTTAATACTCTCATAGTCACAATAAGCAACGAGATGCCTGATTTCATATTTTAAATCTTCATATATTTTGAGAAATTTTTGATTTCTGTTTTTAAAAATCCCAACTCAGCTCAAACGAGTTAGATGTACTCATTTTACTCATGTGAAAATGATGTTTACAAGTAAAATGGTAATGAGTTACATATTTGTAACATTTTCATATGAAAATGTTATTATACATTAATTTTATATATATATATATATATATATATATATATGAGTAAGGCTCTCTTAAGCTTAAGCTTATAAATTTTTTTTATATGCTTATGCTTGTGGGGCCCACCTTTGGTCCATCCAAATGGATCAAACACATGACTTTTCTAAATTGAACATGTCCACCAATTTTTGGTCAAATTCGAAGTTATTCGACCGTTGGACCGGTTATGTATCAATCTAAGTGGACCGTTGACTGTTAAACTTTTGGATTAATATGGAGATGATAGAAATCGCATTTGGGGCTGATTTTTTTTGTAAAGAGGAAGATTTCAGGGAGTCCTTGAAATCCCCCCCACCCCCAACCCCACGTGGGTTCCCAAGTGGGTCTCACCACACACTTAAGTTTACCTTATCCTAAGGTTGAACTTAGGAGAGCCGACCTTATTTATATATATATATATATATATATATATATATATATATATATATATATATGGCCAGCCCTTTTCTAAACTCGAGCCGACGGGAGAGGGTTGTCCGCTACTTAGGGTGGGGCCCATTGTTTGATCCATCCAAATGGACCACACACAAGGCCTTCCTAAATGCTCATGTCCACCAAAATTTGGCCATATGATTAAAATGGATTGTCGGATCGAGTGACATCCATTTGAATGGATTGTACACTGTTAAACTTATGTGGTCCAAACGTAGATGACAGAAATCAAGAATATGGCCGATTTCTTGTAGAGAGGAGGCCAGATCATTGAACGAACACCCTTATATTCAGCTCCAACTGAGGATATTGGCTTATATATATGAGAAATATTCAAGTGAGGGATTCCCTCACCATGTGTGGTGGGGGACTCCTTTTTTTTGTGAGGTTTCAAGTACAAAAGTTCTTTTGTACTTGAAGGGAGTACACCATTTTATACTTGAAACCTCTAAAAAAGGGGGGTCGGTGAGGGACTCCTTTTTTTTTTGTGAGGTTTCAAGTACAAAAGTTCTTTTGTACTTGAAGGGAGTACACCATTTTATACTTGAAACCTCTAAAAAAGGGGGGTCCCTCACTTGAATATTTGTCATATATATATATATATATATATATATATATATGGAAAATATTCATGTGCATCTATTTCTCACCACATTATGGTGAGGGAGAACATAGTGGGCCCAATTTATGATTCATCCAAATCATCCACACACATGGAATCCCCTAAACTACAATGAATCAATTGAGTTTTCATTAATCCGATTGGATTGGACCGTTGGATTGGGGGTCAAAATTTTCCTTTAATATAAAATCGTTAAATTTGTAGCTTACGGTTAAAGGGGTTAGAGACTTGTGATTGATCCCAAACTTAATATATGGTCTCATCTCATATGACTCTTTCCATCCCCTCAAATTCAATGATCATCCCCCATTGAGTTTGTCCCTCATATGTACATGAATATCGCCCTTATCGTATACCATGCATACAAGGTCTTTAAAAAGGCACATGTATGACCAGGATAGGTTGCAGTCATTAATCCAGACTGTTCAAAATTTTCTATTCACCCATCAAACCCAAACGGGTATAGTTTCATGTCTTAAACATATTACATGAAGATCATATGTGTCCCACATTGATATTGCGTCAAAATAAAGCATGAATATCCCAAAATACGGAAACCAAACCCCACCCCCACCCAAAAAAAAAAAAAAAAAAAAAACCCGTGTGGTGGGCGGTACATTTAAATTTAAAGCCCCCTTCCTCACCGGACACCTCGAGGCAACGAATCAAGGGTCGCATATGCCAACTGGCATCTCTAGTATTAAGATCCAAGCGTTGTAAACTATTTAAACACAATTTTTCTTTTAAAGATAATTGTAGTTGGTTTCAAATTTAAATCTTCAGGTCACAATATAAAAGGATGTGGACCTATGATATCCGAATACTTTAAAATAGCCAGTATATATCATGTCAAATTATATTCAATACTTCACTTTTTACGTGTCATAATGTGTCTTTTTAGCATATGGGCCGTATTTGGGTATCATATATATATATATATATATATATATATATATATATATATAAGGGTCAGCTCTTCTAAGTTGAAGCTTATCTTATTTTAAGATGAAACTGTATTGGTCCCATAAATCAAAGTCGATTATAGTTTTTTTTTTACATGATGGTCATCTTTAAAATCAAGATAAATCCAATTAGAATTGGATTTTTCAGTTCCATCATGCAAAAAACAGATATAACCAACTTTGATTTAGGAGGCCATCACTTTTACAGTTTAGGATAAGGTAACATTCAGCTTTAGCGAGCCCTCTCATATATATATATATATATATATATATATATATATATAAACTTGAAAACATTCAACCCCATATCTAAATTTCTTCCAAATCCCAAAACAAATTTCATATCCACTCTTTCTATTCTCAGGTCAGGAAGAGATTTTCCGATTCCCAGTATCACAGAATCCGGACAATGGTCAACCTGGACTTGCTGCTTACAAAATTCCCGCCACGGAAATACAAGTGTGTGGCCTCTTGTCATGACAAAGAAGCTGAACAATGGTTGGCTACATACTAGTTACAGAGTCTAATCTTCAATTATCTTAAAAGAAAAAAAGGGGTTTTGACATATTAGTCTTCATTAAATTTAGATTTTTTCAATTTCATGGCCGAAATTTATGTAACGTCACTAGAATTGCTTGACTCTGGTGAACACTTTTTTAAAACTTTTTTCGTCCCATATCCCTTTATATCATGGGATAAGTATATGTCACAAAAGCTGATAAATCCCATGATATCATGCAACCGACCCATGATGTGACCAATGATGTTATAACTTTTATGCAGCATCTTATAAGTTTTTTTTCAAACGATATAATATGAAAAATGGTAATTAGATGTGTATTTACTTTTCAAAAATATCATTTTTCGTGTTATCAAAAAAATAAATTCAATCGATAAATCCTATGATATCATGAAACTGTCCCATGAGACACAAAACAGTGGTAACACTATCTGAGTTTCGATTATGAAATTGAAAAACCTGGGTTTAAAGACGATTTCTGTGTCAAAACCCCAAGACAAATAAAAGAACATAACAAAAGTATACTTCCATACATTCACTGCTATTAATTAAAGAATTTTAGGATCCGAGGAAGGACTATCGTAACGGGCAGCATTTGGCAAGTCCCCCTAACTTCTCCTCATCTTCAACATCTCAAAGTTGAAACCTTACCTTAAGACCCTGAGGTTTTGATCTCTTCTGTCCCTCTTTATTCAAGCATGGCTTCAGCTTAACCTTGTCATGCTGCTTGTTGGGTGCCACACTCACTCCATGATCCATTTGCTGGTGGATAGTTCTCCCTCTGTCCTGCTTCACTAGACTTTCACCATGGCTGTGGTCACCGGTGTCGTCGTGGATGTCGCGGTGCTTTGGACGTGGCCTAGTCACCTTGGCTTGAGACCTCGGCTGCAACCTCTTGAGGCTTGGGTCAGGCAGGTGCGACTTGAGAGATGGAGGCTTAGACGGTGAAGGGCGTAAATGGGCCCATTTCGATGTAGTGTTCTTTGGGCCCAATTTTTTCGGGTTAGATCCTTGGGTTCTCTGGGGTTTGCTGGAATCCATAGGGATGTCAATTGGTTGGGTTCGGGTCAGTTTTGGGGTGCAACTTACCCGATTTTTAGGGGTTGAACCCTTTGGCTTATAAGGTTTGAGTTTTACTGAAGAGTTATGAGCTTGTAACAAGCGATAAATTGTGTGGTTGGGGACAATATAGAAGACATTCCCTGGCTCAAGAATGGAATCAGGGCTGACCACGATCCATGGGAACTTGAACACATCAGGGCGGGTCACGCTGTGTCTCGGGTTCTTTTCTATGACTTCTGATGCTTTAATGGGTCTTCTGTGGATCTCCATGAACCCTCCTGGGTGAACCAGCTTCAGCACACTCTCCTCCATTACAGAGGCTCCCATCTTCAAACTTCTTGTGATGCTTTTCATTCCCTGTGGAAGGCTCAAGGCTAAAAATAAACAAAGGAGGGAGTTCCAAAGCAACCCTTGCCTATGCCTTTATACAAACTGGCGATTTTTCCAAAGATGGGAGTTTCTATGGTGTGGGTTTCCTTATTCTTTCATGTAGTTGTGATTGGAGAATTGTTTAAGATCATTCAAGTCATGCATTGTGTCTTATGCATTGTTGGGATTCACGAAGGGGTTGTAGCTTATCCATTCTAGCTGCAGACAAAATATCCTGGTCATATCCATTTCAGTTTTATAAAACATGTTCCTTGGACATTCTCCTCCACATTCCAAGTATGTCACCTTCTTATTGTAACAATTTTCCCTTTTTAAAGATTGATGATGAAGACAGGTTTGGGAAGGTTCAGTGTAGATAAATGTTAGGTAAAACCATAGGCTGCCAGCTAGCAACTCGGACTCGACTTGATAGGCTAGGAGGTGGAGTCAACTTGGAGACTTGAAGGGTCCAATCTAGTAGTCAAGTTGATTTTGTTTCAAAGTTACAAATATTGAGGAAAAAGTTATAAAAATTTAAAAATAAAAGATAAATGAAAAGACATAATTATATGTTTAGGTCACTAATTATAGAGGTGCAAAATTGATTAATCTTGAGTCAGTCTGCATATTTTGGACTAAATGTTTACCTATCTGAATGTCAATTTTATTTATAATATGGTTCATATTTTTCCATTTTAGTTTTAATATTTGCTACACTTGAGTTTTTAGCCCGTTTGGATGTCCACACAATAAAATATCGTTAGAAAATAAAATTGTATACAAAGGAATCGTATAATATTAAAATATTAAAATATTTTTATTGTTAGGCAGTTTTTTTTAAAAAAGAAAGTGCTTTTAGGCCAGTACCTCCGTCCATCTTATGGAGAGAGGTATCATGTTAGGGCCTGCCTATCACCAATCCAAACGATCCACATACAAGACCCCTAAATTAATCTATGTGTTTGCACCCAATCGAATGGACTGGACTAGTGGATCAAGAGTAAAATTTTTTCTTTAGTTTAAGTTATTAAACTTATGGGCCATGGATGAAGGGTTGGAGGAATGAGATTGACTCCAAATTTGATATATTGAGACAATCCAAGATGACTCTATCCATCCCCCTAGTCTCATGATCAGCGAGGCCCCAGGTGGGCCCCATCAAGTTACCACCTATCATTGTAGTTATCGACATTAAAAAGGATTAGGACTCAATCCCTGATTGTACATGGATGGTGTGGCACTTGTGTACGGAGAGTGTGAGTAGATTTACTGGATGTAAAAAAGAAGGGAGATTTTTAAAAACGTACGAAACTTTTGGCTCATTTTTTTTAAAAAAAGTACATTAAATTTGAATATTTTAAAACAGTATAAAGCCTTTCCATTATTGTTTCAATTAAGTTCTCTCCATAAAAATTACGTGAAACAACAAAAATACCCTTATGCTATTTTTCAAAATCTCCCTTTAATAAATCATTTAAAAGAAATGATTAAGACTAACTCAAATAACCCAGTGGGGCCCACTTCAACTACCATTATACATGGATGCCTAAAAAAGGTGATTCCAAATGACTAAAAAACTAACTTAATTAAATGATCGTGAACATCAAAATCAAAATGGTAAATTTTGGGAGGAAAGATGTTAAAGAGATAAAAAGAAAGTCGCAATAGAAGGGTATTTTTGTCATTTCTCAAAAACTTTTACGAAAAGGGCTTCATGGAAAGAATTATGGAAAGCTTCATATATTCATGAAATATTCAAACTTGATGTACTTTTTTTTTTAATTTTTAAATGAGCTAAAATTTTTATACTTTATTGAAAAATTTCCATAAAACAATTGATTTCATATGTGGGTCCATGATCCATTTTAATCAAAAGCCCCAAGCATTCTTATGATCCGAACACCCTAATATGCAAAGTTAGCCAATGTGAGTAAGACACTATCCGAGAGAGAGAGAGAGAGAGAGAGATGGCCTGTTCCGGCGGAGGAATATGCCAATCGAACTGCTACAAGGAAGAAGAAGGAGGAGAAAAGGAAGAGGAGAGGCTGCAAAAGGGCAAAAGAGCCACCCCCAAATCCGATTCTAGTGCTGCTAATCCCGTTTTGGATGATGGGGTTCTCTGTTCCAAGTGCAAAGACGAGAAATCTGTGTTGTCTGCTCAACCCAACAACCCCATCAACGATGCTGGAAGTCTCTGCCTTTCATGCTTCCGTTCCTCCCTCTACTCAAAGTTCAAGCTCGCCGTCACCTCCCACTCCATGATCTCTCCCACCGACAAAGTTCTTGTAGCTTTCTCTGGCGGCCCTGCTTCAAGGTTCCCTCTCTCTCTCTCTCTCTCTCTCTCTCTCTCTCTCTCTCTCTTGATGCGTATTTCGTTTTTTTTTTTGTTTTGCTATCTTTCATCTGGGTTTCACTTCTGCTGTGGGTATTAGTCCAGTAATTGCGACAGATGAATAGAAGGGGAAGAGGAATAGGAAATAGGATGTTTTTATATGAGAAAAACTAGTAATAGTAAACTATCAAAAGAGTGCATTTTTTTTTTTTTAAATGAACATCATAGTCTGGGAACATATGTTGCTTTACTTGCTTCAATAAGTCCCTGTTTGTTTGAATTAAAATACATAGGAATTGAATACAAAAATGAAGATGAAAGGTGAATTTACAAAAAAAAATGAGCCTCATTTTTGGAAATTCACCTTTGATTTTCATTTTTAACCACCCTATCTATTCAATTCCTATGTATTCTAATGCGTACTTGCATTCTTTTTGTCCAGCTTTATTTGACTCCACCTAATCCATAAGCCTAAGTGTTGCCATATACGCTTCCTCTTGGAGGTCTACGTGGAGATGAATTTAGTTTAATGGAAGAGTTCCAACGTAACAAGCAACGATACTAGTGTGAGGAAAAGTTTTTATATGCAGGTTTTTGGCCCACTAAGTGGAAGGGGTAGGGTGAAGAAGACGTAGTTGGAAGATGTAATAATAGATATGAAGAAGTGCAACCTATTCGAGAATTTGGTTAAGGATAGATCATAATGGAGAGAAACATAGTTCATGTAGCTGGCCCCAACATGTGAACTTAATTGTCACTTTGTTTGATCCCAAGTCAATCTCTTTTCATGCAGCTTTAACTTTCTCGTCTTCTATTGCCTCCTTGTTTGAACTTTGTAGCTTTCCTGAACAAATGCAATTTTTTTAGGGTGCTTCTACAGTTTGTCCATGAGATGCAGTATAAAGCGCATATGAACTTAATTGCGAGCAAAGATAGATCGTTACCAGTTTTTGGTGTTGGAGTTGCTTTTGTTGTCGAGACGGCTGTTTCTACTGTTCCGTATGAAGTTGACAATGCAATTGAAGACATCAAGTTGATTGTGTCGAGCTTAGCTCCCCCATCAAAAGTCTTGCATATCACGCCCATTGAAGACATCTTTTCTCCAGATTCTACTCAAGGGGGAAACAAATTGAGGGAATTACTACACTCCATCACTGATGTAACTGGGAAAGAGGATCTTCTGCAGCATCTACGCATGCTTTGCTTACAGAAGGTTCCATTTTACTCATATTTGTCAGTATTGGACCGTGTGAACGTTATTAAAGCTTTCTCATCATGCACTGGTGTATATGTTGTGCAGATTGCCTTGGTCAATGGGTACAACAAGCTGGTGCTAGGATCATGCACATCAAGGATTGCTTGCCATGTCATCTCAGCGACTGTGAAGGTTTGTATATTGAGTATAATTTAGGCAAATAACGAAAACACTTCCGTTCTGTTTAGAATTTTGATATTTTTTCTTCCAAAAAGCAAATTTGTGCAGACCATATTGAGCATTTTTTTGTTGATATAGAATTTGTGTTGAAGAATTTTGTTGGCACATATAAAAAATCAAGATTCCGGATGACTAGGCCATACACGGGGGACTATGAAGCCAAAGGAGATCAATTTCTAGTAAATATTATCATTAAAAAAAGAAAAAAGGCTTCTATTAAAGATTATACTAAGCATACTGCATAACACTATTGACTAGCAACTGCTTAAGTTGAAGTATGGGGCTATGTCTTCTTGCACCACCTGAGATGTTATGTTTTTGCTGTTCTATGTATTTTGGATTGGTTAAGTTTGAAATTGAGGTTTGTCAATGATACATGCCTACTGGAGTACAAAGGCAAAGTCAAATTTGTTTAAATGAAATACAATGGATATGGCAAAGGCCAAAGAATTTCAAATGCCCTCATTGCTACTTTCAAATTGATTAATGACATTCTTGTTAGGGATGAAGACTAGGCATCTTCTCTCAGGATTAAATATTGTCATTGTCCGAATCATGGAGGTTAGCAATCATCCAAAGCTGATTTCTTGGAGATGATAATGATTATTCCTAAAGCAATGGTTATCATGTATAATGTAGATGCAAATTGGTGATGTTTTATTGATGATGCACGCAAAACAGAAACAAGGGTACTGTGTTTAAATGGCTATATTATTTCTCATTGCTCCACCCAAAAAAAAAAATCAGGAAATGCCGTTTCATGAATACTCAAGTTTAGGATGGATTTCAAATTTAGCAATTGTTCTGCCATAGGCATGCAACTATACAAACCTTGCTTTAGAAAAGCTTTCAAAATGTAAGTATTATATCATTGTACCACTTTTTAGCTTAGAATTTTCAGTGATTTTTGTATTGCTCCAGTTATCATTTATATGATATCATATGATCTTGTTTTTGAGAGACCAAAATGATGCGATATCTACTTGCACCACCTTTGATGTTTTGATATTACTTTGTATTGGTAACATTTGTAATTAAGACTTTTTTACTTAGTCGATGGAAGGGTTGGCCAAGGTTGTCAAGTGGCAAGCTGTGATACCCGGATACTTCAAAATAGACAACGTATCGTGCTATATCTGATACTTCACAAGTGTAAAATCCATGTCCATTCCGTGTCTATGGTGCGTCCTTGCCATTTCCATGCCGTACTTGGGCATTATAGGCGTCAAGTGCAATGAAGGTGCCAACGCCAGTTGGAGGTTGTGGCAATCCGAGCACAGCATGGGCAGGGTTGTCAAAGGGCTTTTTTGCTAACATTTGCCCATTTCCGTTTACAAATCCGTGGATTGGTTGGTTGTTTTGAATATCTCAGATTTTTTTGACGCATTTTTGGATTTCTTTTTTCCTGATTTGTGAATTGTTGATTTTATTAAATTCTTGATTATGGTCGGGAAATTGAGAAATCAGAGACCATTCCCATTCTATTTGATTGGAAAAGTTATATTTTGTGAGAATGTAATCTATGGGCTTTGTTAGAGGAAAAGATTTATGGAGTTTGATTGATGGGATCGATCCCAAACTGACTGATCCTGCAATCAAGCAGTGGACACTTAATGATGCCAAAATTATTTGTTGGATGCTCTATTCGCTCAAACCACAGTGGCCACTACTATTCATTCATATAACATTTCCAGTGAAATGTGAGCCTATTTGAAATGCGTCTATCATCAAGTAATTGATAATTTCAATTAGATAGGAGATTACTGAATTTTCTTAAGGTGCCAAGACAATCATGAGTATTATTCTAGTTTTATAACTCTGTGGTTAGAATAAACTACTGTGGCCTATGCTACTGTACCCAAATCAAAATTGTCTTTCTCCTTTTCTTTTCATGCAACTACTAGACGGCATGATATTCTTTTGAAACAATGACGAGAACTTGAACTCGAGTCAGTGTTGAGTTGTGGCCTACGATACCCGGATACTGCAAATTACTAGTGGAACCCGTACCGATACGGTCCGATACGGATACCGGTATGGGATACCACAAGACAGGGCTTGGATACGGGGGGCCAATTTCAGGATACGGCTTGCGTTATTTTTCACCCAATATTTCGGCAGATTTTCCATTTCGGCCAATTTCTGTCTCTCTCTTAGTTTGATAAAAAAAGAAAACAAAAAAAGAAGAAGAGGAGGAGGAGGAGGAGGAGGAGAGGAGGAGACCCACGTGCTTCGACTGCTTTCCATTCATACTTCGGCTGCTGCTTCGACCTCTAGGTGCCAGGTATTCCTCCTCCTCTTCTTCCTCCGTTCCTTTTCCTTTCTTTCTTCTTCTTTTTCTTTCTTCGTTTTTTTTTTTTCCTCATTCGTTCATGCCCTAGAGATGCCAACGAAAGAGGCAAAAGGAATCCATCGCTCTTATAAACGAGTATGGGCCCGTTGGGCCTGTTTTGTTTCTTTCTCTTTTTAATGTTGGGCTACTGAGCCCATCAGCCACTCAGCCCATTTTTCTTTTCTTCTCTTTTTAATGTTGGGCTACTGATCCAATCAGCCACTTGGCCCACTTTTCTTTTTTTCTCTTTTTCTATGCTGAGATATTGTATTGTGAGACTCACCTCATTGAAAATTTGAAACAAACAGTGGGCCTTGTAATATTTGAGCTCTAAATTGAGATAAAATAAGCATTCCACCTAAAATAAATCCCTAGCCAAATATTTATATTTATATATTTCTAGGAATGCCGTACCCGTATCCATATCCTAAAATTTTGAAGTTGACATATCGGGTGCTCGTTCGCGTGTCCCGTATCCATACCCGTGTCTGTATCCGGGCATCAAAGGTTGTGGCCCAGTGCTAGATCTTGATACTTGTCTTTGGAAATTATTGCAAGAGGAACGGTGTGGTCTCTCTCAAGCCGTGTTTGGTAAAAGGGAAGTTTGAGACATCTGAAGCTGCTTCTATTATATGAGGGAAACCCACAATACATGATTTTGGCATAATGCAATGCTTCTCTTGCAAAGAATAAGGAAATTTTGCAAATCATTGTCGGAAGAAATTTGTAATTATTGCATGGTGTTCAAACATGTCATTGCGAATTTTTAAATGATCCATAAAATCGACCTCAATATGCGTATCACACAAGTTATTATGATTCAAAAGCATTAGGGTCCTTCACTACTGCTATTGGTGCTGGATCATCCTGTGGCTGCTCCTCCATAGTCCTTTGCACCTACTACACCTTTGACTCCTTTCGCTCCTAGATCTCAATTTGTCACTTCTGTCATGCTCAACAAATGATCCAAGTTGCCCTTGCTGCCATGGTTTTCTCAGGTGATAATTTCTCTACTTTCTCAAATTGGTATCTTGATTCTCGGGAAAACAATCACATGACAATGGATCCCCAATATTTCTCCTCTTCAAGAATACTCTGCAGACGCTACAATTCATACTGCAAATGGAGGCTGTCTCCCCATCTCTGGTTTTGATAAGATGTATATCTCTTCATTTCATCAGTCTTTTCATCTTACAAATGCTTCCTTTGTTCCTTCATTATCCGCTAATTTGCTTTCTGTGGACAACTTGTGCTGTTTCTTTTTCATGTGAACTTAGTACCAAGCCACTGAGAAGATCATTGGGAAGGGGCAAAAAAATGGAAGACTCTTTTCCTTGGCAACTGTACCTGCACCTGTACAGGCACCTCTTTCCTTTGTTCTTTTTTATCTGTTCTATTTCAAAACAAAAGTTATGCACTATATGACATTTTCGTTTAGGACATCTGCATTTGAATAAATTGTTATTTATGTTGAATCCTGGTTTATTAAAGATAAAATTCTTGTGTTTTCATTCACATTGGTTTTTCTTGTGGAAGTTGTAATGTGGTTTAAAAAAAACCACCTCTTTCATTTCGATCACATATTGATTGTTCACAAACTTGGTTTGATCTTCTAGATATTAATGTTTGGGTGTTACACCTGATATATCTCCTTTGGGATACAAATGCTTTATTACATTTGTTGATGATTACAGTAGGTTTGCTTGGTTTTTTTCTTCATGCTAAATCTGATGTGTATGTCGTTTTCAAACATTTTTTAGCCATTGTTAGAACTCAATTCTCTCAAATCCCAAAGAGAGAGCTCTTTGCTTAGATTGGGGAGAATACGTCTCACAACTTTTAAATTTTAGTTTTTTATAAAGGCATCAAATCCCAAAGATCCCATTCCCTTGCACCTCTACAGTATTGGGTTGCTGAATGGAAGAATATATCCTAGAAACATTTGGCAGTTGGCACACAAAATCCCTTGTTCCCTACAAATTTTGAGCTGAAGCTGTAGCTATTATGGTTCATCTTATTAACTACTAATCCTTGAAGTTAAAAAATGAAACTCCCTTCTCATCATTTTCATGAAGACCCCCTCAACCATGACCCCTTGCATATGGTTTTGTTTTGTCCTTTCATCTCTTCGAGGTGCACTAACCTAACTTCAAAATCAACTGAGTATGTGTTTTTAAGATGTGCACTGTGTCAAAAGGATTCAAATGCTACGACCTTGGATCTAATCTCATTCTTGTTTTTCAGAATGTTGTGTTTCTTGCATCAAATTTTCTGTTGTAATGCACCCTCTTTCTACTTTATTGATGTCTATTTTACTTGTCTTTTATTTTCTTCTCCCAGTCATTTCATGCAAGGCAAGGTCACACTCCGTGTGCAAAGTGTTGCTATTTCTGTGCCTCCTCCTAATAACCCTTTTCCAGCAGCTAATCTAGCTTCTATTCACCCTTCTCCTTCTCCACTTTGTCATTCTACCCTACCTTCGAGGGTTCTCGATCATTTTAGTTATTTTCCTACTTCAGTATTTGCTTCTCTTCTTACCATTTCTGTTCCACATAGCAAGTTGCAACCCAAGACTGTTGGCGAAGGCCAAGGATGCAGAGATATGCTAGAAACTGAGATATACCTTAGAAAAATATCCCTCATTTTGAGGTTGGCTATAGATAAAGCTTAAGTGATAGATACAGTCCTGTTATAATCATACACAATCCCCTTATTGGGGTTACGTAATATTAGGTATATCTCAAAGATATATGATCACATCTATGAGAACATGTAATGAAGGATGCATGACAAGATGAATTGTTGCTTCTCCTCTTTAACCTTGGTGCCATTATCACAAATGTTGTTCTCGGGAAATTATTGTCTAAAAAATGTTGGGAGATTTTCAAATATTGGGTATCCTCAAGAAAATGTGGTAGAATTTAGAAATATTAACTTATTTTTTAAACAATTTACATGATAAATAGGAATTACATTTAAAAACTATTTTATTCCTTTTCCTTTTTTTAAATTCTGATAAGGTCTTGATTTCTCATGATACTTTTAATCTTGGTGATATTTCGAAATTATCACTATTATTATCAGGAAAACTTTATTTTAGGTAAATATTGTGATTTTTTTTTTTGAAATACCGCAGAAATTTGTGACACTGCTAGGTGTCTCACGTTTCCATGAGAATGCCCAGGTTGGAAGACTCTTACAGTTCTTCGCCTATGTTTTCTTGTCATTGGTCCCAACTTTTAATTTGACGGCCACTTCTTAAATGGTTAGTATTTAATATTTTGATTTAGATCGTGTTTGGTCCTCTACTTGTAACCATCACATCAGTGATTGAGATCATGAAATTGTCGGTCCCGTGGAGGTACGAAGGGGCAGGATACTGTAATTCCTTTCCCATCTTGGAATAAAATGTCTCTCCGATCCAGAAGAAAGAATATCCAAAAGACAATAGAGAGAAATATTTAAGTGCAATACTCACAGTTACATGTTTGATAGGGGTTACAATGTTGAATGAACTTTTTTAAAATACTTGAATGAATTTTTAAGCTGGTGGGTTGCAGCTATGGAGATAAAGCTATAACTGATTTTACCTATGCGAAAATCTATATGATAATGGTTTCTGGGAGATCTTATTGATATTTGCCTTGAAACTTTCAGGGCCAAGGTTTCTCTTTACCTGCAGATATACAATATGTTGATGCCAGGAGGGAAATCCCAGTAGGGCTTCCTCTTCGTGACTTCCTTGCCTGGGAGTTCAAGATGCTTTGCAGCCTTGACAGGTAAAATAAGTCATGCTTTCTTTACCAAAAACAAATAAATGAACTGGTCATGGATTTATTTTATTATTCATTTATTATTGCGGCTATATGATAATCCAAATCTCATTGGCAGGGCAGTCTAAAGACCCATCAGCTGTTTGATCGCCCCAACTCTGGCATTAATGGTTTAGTGTCATCATTTGTTGCAGTCTTGCAGGTGAGATGGGTGTGTTTTTGTATTATTTTTTTCCCTCAACTTGAGGAAACCCGTTTTGGGCAACTAAGAAACATGATTTTAGAAAAAAAAATTACTACGCTGTTTTTTTTTTTATTTTGTTAAAAAATTCTAGTAGGATTTTGAATCACATTATGTTTAGAAACTCTTGTGCAAGGAGCAGTCATTGTTTTTAAAAAGTAATAGTCAGTGCATTTGATGGCTTAATGGCATTATGAACACTAAAAAGTATGTAAATAATTTTGATTAATGAAAGGATCATAGTGCAATGTTTCCTCACTTAACCGTTTATCCAATTTCAAGTTGTGTTTTTTTTTTTTTTTTTGCCCTGTTATATAAGGGCCGTTAAATTTTTTTTTTTTTTTTGCAACAAATTGATCATGTGAACAGTTACGATTCTCGACATTGTATGGTCAATTTTCTGTCTTTTAACATTGATAGTGACTAGCATGTATATTTGTACTACTACCATAATTTCCTGGGTCCTAAACAAGTCTTACATTGCAGGAAGAAAATCCTTCCCGAGAGCGCACCATAGTAAGAACTGCTGAGAAGCTCACTCCATTTTGCTTTAATAAGTTACCAGAATCCAACAGTTCACATGATCAATTTTCTTCCCGGAGACGACACAAACCACAGACTGTCGAATTGGATAAATCTATTCAAGTGGAAAATTTCTGCCTAATTTGCAACAGCCCACTAAATGGATCAGACCTCAATATTTTGAGAAGCAAGCACAGGAGTGGCCAGACAAGGGTTGACACTTTTGCTGCCAGTTGCTGTCCAAGCTGCTGTTTTCAGATACTCCCGAAGGAGCCATCATCAATGGAGCATTTCCATTCCCTCCTACCTGAACTGATGATTAGAAGAGTTAAGGAGGACAATAAAAAATGGCTAAGGTAATAAGATCCATTTTTGTTTTGCTTCAGCTGCTTTTGGCCTCTCCCATTTTGGAATCGGAGACTTTTACTTGATTTCAAGAAATCTACTGGTAAAGATCCAAAAGAAAAAAGAAAAAAGGAGCTCTGCTTCGTAAATGGCCAGGAACCAAAAGTAACTCCTATTATTTTATTGAAAATAAAGAAATAAATAAGTGGAGAATATTCCTTGATGAACAAAAAATTCTGGTAAGAAATTGAAGGAGAATTTTTCTGTTGTTTCTAAGCCCCTGCCTGTTTCACTTCAGGGAACAAATAGAAGACTGCTTGCTCTCAGATGATGAGGATGGAACTTGAAGTATCATCTATGCTCGTCTCAGTTATCCAAGCTAATGGCGCTTCTTTTGTTTTGGTACAACTTTCTTAGATAGAATATGAAAGGAGGAAACTGAACTGGAGAACCCAAAGGCAACAAGTTCACACCAATGCGCGTGTAGAGATGGATCTTTACACACACACAGGTGATGTTTTGCTGTATCTTCTACTGCTACAAAGTGCATGTTCTCCTATTTATATCATGGAGTCTTATTGCTTCTACAATTTTGGGCTTTGATGAACTATGGAATGCACATTTATCAAGTTGAACATCCTATTTATTTTATCATATTGAAGACCACACTCAGTGTCTCTTTAGCTTGCCTAACAAAGGATAGCAGCTTGCTAAGGGATTTTTGACCTTGAAGTCTTCCATCCTGCAAACTGTACATGTGGGACCCTCCTGTTGACCCTTTCTTTTGTTGGAAGGGTGGAGATACCCAGAAATCTTTCATATCTGATTTGGTTTATGTGTTAAAATGAATGTGTTTGGACTTTGGATAACCTGACTTACCTTTCTCACAGTTGCTTAGTTGTGCTCTTTGCGATGACCAATTACATGTAATTAAGTTTCAAGCAGTGTCTCAAAACTGGACCATACCACTATGTTGGACTTGGGCCTGTACAGCTGCATTGGACACTTGGTCTGAACTCTTAAAATGGTCAACAAGTGCTAAAAGCCAGCTGAACTCTGTAACAGTTGCAGTGGCTGAGATGCACATTCTGAAGTGGATGTGCAGATTTAATTGAGAGTAGAGTTAGGAATAAATATGCAGGAACTCAATGCTTTTTTTTTAATTAAAAAAATTTGAAGAATATCCTTTGAGATTGTACATAAAAGGCTAGAAACTGGCCACTGTGTATGATTGAGGAATGAGGATGCAACTTGAGCGGTTCGGGTTGGCTCAGGTCTTTGTTCAGCCAAGCTAGACCCGATTTTGATGTAGGTAAACCCGAACCCGAACCTGAACCTAACCCCTAAAAAAGTCGAACACGCCCAAAACCGGTACTCAGGGAGTCAGGGTGAATCGTAGATTTCCTATCCAAGCCCAATTTGGGCTGACAGATTAGTCAGGTACCCCATTTTTTTGGGTTTAGTTTGATTTTCAAAGGGTATCTGATTTAGAGAATTTAAACATTTTATATAAAGTATAGTGCAGATACAATGACCTTTAGGGGGTTTTCACGAAAAAAGACCTTAAGGGTACGTTTGGTAAATGGTGAAGAATCCTATGTTTAGAGGATTCTCTCCATCTCCAAAGAAAGCCACAATCCTCAAGTAGAATTTCCAATGAAAGTTCCATGTTTGGATGGAGGGAGGATTCTTATAAGTTGTAGAATGTATGATCCAATTGATGTTTATACAAATATCTCAAGATAAAGTAAGGATCAACGGTTGTAATTTGGTCACCTTACCGTGTTTGACCGTCCAAAACTAATGACCGGTTTTGATCTTGATCGTGGACTCCACATAAACCCAAAAATGAGAAAAAAGGGACTGTTTTCAATAATAGTTTGCACAGTAAGACATTTTGGCACATATCTGGAGATTTAAGATGAATTAACGGCTGATATTTGGTGAAGTGGTCGTTTTGGAGTTTTTAAAGATGACTAACGGTTTGTATCTTGATTAGGGAATCTAAAAGGTACATTCCCAAAGCAAAAACTTATTAGGGCCACATTACTACTTACCTTTACTGTCACTATCCCTCACGGTTTTGAAAATATCTCAAGATCTAAGATGAATCAACGGCTGAAATTTTGGGACATATCCGTTATGGACCTTCTTAACACAATTAACGGTTCAGATCTTGATTTTTGGGGCCCACAGGAACCAGAAAATTGAAAATAAGGGACTGTATTTAATCCCGTTTTTTGCCCACTGCATCACAGAATATGGCATTTTAACGGTTTGGACGATTTTGTAAATATCTCACGATTTATGATGAATCAACGACTGAAATTTTGGTACATAGCTGTTATGGACCTTCTTAACACAATTAACGGTTCAGATCTTGATTTTGGGGCCCATAAAAACAAAAAAAAAAAAATGCAAAAACCGGTCTGCCCTATATTACCGTCGAGGAACACTGTAGCTCCGCAAATCCTTGATAGGGATGATTCCACGGATTCGAGGGGGGGAGGTGTGACTCTTGAAATAATCAAAAGAGCGGAAATCTTCAGTCCATCATAGTAAAATCCTAGCTGAGCCAAACAAGAAAATCCGCGCTAGCGCGGATTTTGGACGAGGAATCCTACCCTAAGACCATTGCCAAACGTGCCCTAAGTATCCCTATACCTCAGAAAGCAGTCCTCATATACACGAATTGTCCAACTCAATCCTCTCCCGTATAACTCCTTTTTTTTAGACCAAATTGCCCTTTACTTACTTTTTGTGTGAGTTGGAGAGCAATGTCTCGAAATCGCAAGTGTTGTTAAAATTGCCCTTTACTTGTTTTTTCGCTAGTTAGTTAGTAATGTCTCTAGCTCACAAGTGTCATATCTTGAAATCCCACGTCATGTCCCTTGAAATTTTTTAAATGAGGATATGCTGTATTTCATTTTTGAAAATTTAAATCTTATATGCTCTTGTGAATGCCAATAACTATGGATATGAATAACATTTCTCAGACGGTCTAAAAAGTGCGCAGTTCATTTCTTTACATCAAACATTCAAGAAACACGGAGAGTATCTTCAACTAATACTGTCATATAAATTGTAGCTTAATTTTGAATTTTTTTATCCAACATGATGTAACTTAAACCATCTTATTTGGTGATAGTTTAACTCTCAAATTTACGAGTATACTCTCGAGCTCACAATTGCATCATGTTTTGGTTATTTCCGCATTCTAAGTTGATAAAACTGATGGAAAAATTGATAGCTTTAGAGCTGATTTTCATCAAATTGAAGGCCACAAATTAGAAAAATAGAAAAGGGGAAGACTAGCTTTAACTTCAAAGGAGTGAAAGAAAAACATGCTCAAAGACTGCATGTACAATCTTATTCGTTGCATGAACCTAATCGTGAGCTCAAAGATATTATTCGCAAAAAAAATAAGTGAAAGACAATTTTAATGACACTCGCGAGCTCGAAATACTACTCGCGAACTTGTACCAAAAAGAGAAGTGAATGGCAATCTGGTCTTACAAAAAGGGGACGATATGAGAGAGGATTGATTTAGGCAAAACATGTATCTGAGGACCAATTTCGAGGTATGGGGATATTTGAGGTCTTTTTTTTTTTTTTATTGTAAAAATCTCTTATTTTTATATAATATATTTATACACATTTATTGATAGGTCGGTGCCTGGCCGAATTTGGTATTCGAAGCCCAAACCTGTGCCTGATCTGGATATCTGTGTCTTGAAAATCCAGGTCTGAGCCTGACCCAAGCCCACCCAAATTTCACTTTTTGATTTGGCGGGACTGTTTCGGTTTGGGATTTATCTGTCGCAAGTTACACCCCCTATGTATTTGTAAGGGGTTAAAGTTCAATGTACTGCGAGAATAAGATAGAAGAAGACATGTTAGAATGTGGAGTTAAGAGACATCATGACTTCAATTATAACCAGGTTAAAAGTACTCGACTTACAATTAAGTTACACCGAATATAACCCCAAGGGGTAGCTCAGTTGGTCTAGGACCACGGTTTACACCCGGAGGTTGTATGTTCAAAACAGTACTACCACATTAGGACTATATGGGAGTTTACCCGACTTCCCTAAGAGCCCGGAGAGATTAGTCCAGCCCAAAAGATTGGAAAACCTTAAAAAAAAAAAAAGTTACACTGAATATATGGGATACAGCCGATGAAACCCCCAAGTGCTGAAAGTTGATTAAATTGATTGGGTTCTAAAATTAAAATTTGTCTGATCAATTGGAGCCAGCCAACTCAGATTAGTGCCGAAATTGGGCCGTTTCTAATTCACAATGATGATTAGTATAAATGGCTTAGATTGATCATGTGAAAGAAATATAATTAGAGGTTTTATACATAATCAATCTAACTATGCATATGATTCTGACTTAAATGAAATTTGTATGATTGAGTGGACATTGGAACACATAATATGATAAGAGTATGATCTAACAACGGTGAGACCCACACATTATTAAATTACTTGTTGGTTGTGGTGAGATCGAGCACATACTAATGGCTGCACATAATCAATTCACTCTCTCTAAAAGAGTAGAAAAACTAGGTTAAGAAAGGATAAACTCATTCTAGTCCATGATGTGATCAGTCATCTGGCATTTATTATTCTTTTTGTAACTATGGTGCTATGGTGGGACCCACTATAATGAGCTGTAAAAATGAATTGGACCCAAAACTCAAGTGATTATAACAATATGATATTCAAAAAGTTGTGTGAGGCCCAAATTACATCTGCATTAGAAAATCGTTAATAATTGAATACACCCAAAAGGTAGTTGAGACGTCACTTAATCATTGTTGCACTATGTAGATGATATTATCTTAGTTGTATGATTAGTGGCAAAATGTAACTTTCTTCTTGTAGGAGCAAAAACCGCCCCACTTTAAGAACTCTTCTTTTCTACTATTCCCTTTTTTTTTTTTTTTTTTTTTTTGTCGTCATGGGGGCCATGTTGAGTCTAAGTAGTATTTTTGCACATACTACTCCCCATGAATAGTTATAAGTCCAAGTTTGACACTCATCAAACTTTTCCTCACCATTGGATTGAAATAATGATAAAATGATGCCTCTAAACCATTAAATTTTAGAGTCATGGTTCAAAAAATTAAGATAATCCTATGGACTCAAAATTTTGTATATAAATAGGTTTCGTATAGATCTTTCTATCTAATGAACTTCCATGATTATCAAGTATCTCAACGTGTCCAACTAAAAGGGGCATTTACCCATTAAAAAAAAATAATAATAATAATAAGACCCCGGGCGCTACAGTAAGATATAATCCTTTGAAGCATCCACAGAAGAAAGAGTCTGCAAAACTGCAGCTCATTAATGGGAGCCTGATGTATGAAATGACACGCAACAAATTGTACGAGGTCTCTGCAAATGCAATCCACCCACTTGTCAGGTGCCAAAGCAAATCTCAGAGGGACCATAGGAGAGGTGTCAAGAAAGGAATCTCTGTTTAATGTTTGATGTAGACATACATTGGTGCACAATCAGTGCATGGTAAGCAAATCTCAGAGGGGCCATCGGAGAGGTGTGAAGAAATCTCTGTTTACTGTTTGATTTGATGTAGACTTACATCAGTGCACAATCATTGCACCATATAATGGCACCTACCCCTTTTTCTAGACCATGTGGTCTACTTGCAACCTATCTACGGATTCTTACTCATTGACCCTTTGAATTGGGTTCACCCAAGTTTGGACTTGCCTCAATGCTACTCCCACACCCCTAGACTTGAAACCAAAGTTCATGACTTAATGTATTTGATAGTTCTAATTTGATCATCATCAGGGAATGCCCTGCATTGATAGAGAAATGTTATTTTTTTAAAACTTATGTTTTCACTTTGACAAAAATTTTATGTTGACTGCCAACCTATCTTATACAATCTTCACTCTTTCTCCAGATTTTGGGCTGGTAGTAATAACGGGTGAAGTCTATACTATTAAAATTCAGGGCCTTTTTATTCTCATGGGGCAATTTTTTCTTCTAAATATAGGGCACTTGGTGATTTTCCCCCTTCATAGCTATTATATGATATGAGTTTTCTTGAATTATTTGACCATTCCTAAATATGAAATGGAAGTCCACTAGCGTTACCACCTAAAGGCCACATGGTTTTATCTGACTTCTCTTTAAGTTCGGAAAGATTAATCCAGTCCAAAAGATTGAAAACCCTCCGTTAGTAAAAAAAAAGATAAAAGAAAATGAAATACCACTTGCTGTAAAATCATATAAATTAGCAGGGAGAGAGTGTCAAACTTGTTGATGAGAACCTAAAAGACACATTTTAGGCCCCTTAATGAGGACTTGGTTATACCGTCGATAGAGATTAATTAGCTTAATTATGTTACTTTATTGATCGTAGGTATTACAAAGGCAAGGAGAGAAATTCAAAGCTAAAATGGAAGAAATCTCACAAAGCATGACAAAGAAGGAGTTGCAAGTAAGAAAGCTGCCAAATATGGGAAGAGACTCAAATAAGAAAGCAAAACAAGAGTCCAAACATGCCTTGGACATCCAACATGGGTCCCACTCACCCCATAGCATGCCAACATGGAAGGTCTTCTAATTACACTAGTATTCTCGAAATTTTCAGAGGCAGCAACTTGAAATGGTCATAACTTTTAACTCGAGTGTCGGATTCATAAAATCTACATACCGTTGGAAAGCTCTTTTCGAGTAGATATCCGTGGAGTCCAAGATTGTATAAATCGGAGCTATATCGAGGGAGATATGACCTCATGAAGTTCGCTGTGATGACCAGTGGGCCCGAACCCGACGGGAATCCGACTCCTACACGAATTGAAGACCTTTTTCACCCCAAAACTTATAAATAAGAGCCCA
Source organism: Cinnamomum chago (assembly GCA_038049695.1). Taxonomy (NCBI): domain Eukaryota; kingdom Viridiplantae; phylum Streptophyta; class Magnoliopsida; order Laurales; family Lauraceae; genus Cinnamomum; species Cinnamomum chago. The sequence goes on from CP142451.1 coordinate 111,987,808, forward strand.
AACTTGTTTTTGGGGATATTCACATCTTGGAGTGAAGGTCTGAAGAAGGTTTTGGAGCTTTTGGGAGCGTAGCCATGACGATTTCATCAGAGATTCTTCGTCAATCGTCTTCCATGCGTAACTAACTCCTTATCTTAGGGTTGTGATGAAGCCCTAGTTTTGTGTTTATGGTGATGTATAGGTTCTAGGGATTTACTTTCAATGCTTTGATTATATGATATTGATTTAATCCATTGATTGGATTCGTTTATTAATGCAATATCTCTTTTGGTGTTTTATTCTTGTAGTTTAGAATACCAAGTCATATAACATGATGCTTGAATGAATGTGTTTGTTAGATCTAGGATAATCTATGCCGTAGAGATAGGTTATGCCCTGATTTGCATCCACTACCCTTTTTTGGTGACTCTGTGAAGGTTTGTAACCAGAACGAGTCTGGAAAGCATTGACAATGAAACCCTAGACCTATATTCGCCATTGCACAGGCTATGGTGGATTCATACCCTAAGACTTTTCTCTGATTGAATCAAACTTGTCTTTTAATTTGTTAATTTAGAAATCAAAACCAATCAACCCATTACTTCATTTTCTAATAGGATTAGTTTAATATTCAGAACTTTATCTTCTACTAGAGTTAGTTTAGGAATTTAGGAAACAACACAACTTAGTCTTTTTGTCCTAGTGGATACGATACTCGATTTACATCTCTGCTTTTACAAGCGGAGATAATAGCGGAGAATAATTTATAATTACAACCCTATTCTAGAATTGGTCACTTGTTTACGTCACTTAATATTATAAGAAGAAAGAAAACTCTAATTCCATTGTTTAATGGAAGTTGGGTGAAATGAAGTCATTCACATGCATGGTCAGAGTTCAGTACTTTCTTACATTTTCCATGGCATAGGAAGAATGTTGTCAGCACTGTGTATTACATATCGACATACTACCGACAAATAGAAAGTAATAAAAGATGAGATCTGGCACACTTCATATGGCTAATCATCATAATTAGCTTGATCAAGCTTTTGTCTTAATGCATTTATGAGGTGTCTCATCTGACCTGCCCACTCCCTAAATTAAGGCTCCAAAAATGTATCAAAAACTATTACCCGACCCACTCCAGACGGCTAATTATGATCATCTTACATTTTGCCTTATATAATTTTGTCACAAAGCATTTATGAAGAGCTCCATGTAACTTGCCCTCTTAATTAGGGTTGCGAACGGGTCATTTTCTCAAGGTTGAAGCGAGTTTGAGCCCAACCCACTTAGTTATGGGGACTAACGTTTTTTAGGGGGTTTGGTTTGGGTTAAGGGTCTGAAGTTAGGGCCCAACTAGTTTGTTTAATAAAAGAAAGACCTTCTGAGTTTCAATGTGTTGGAAGGGCCAGGCTGGCTACATATTTGTGGATGTCTGCTGTTGGTGGTTGCCCGAGCCCATTTTTATGGATCTGGATCTCCTATTTGGTCCATTCAGTGGATACCACATCAGGGGTCCATTTCCCATTTTTATTGGTGGCAAGTGGGATGTGTCCGGCAGACTTAGTCAGACTTGCCGGAAGTCACTTAACTTGGCGACTTTTTCAGTCGCGTCAGATTTATAAGATTCTCTTTCTTTCTCTCAAACCTTTATAATCTCATTTGACCCACGTGAGTAATCACTAGAGCAATTAGGGCGGTCAATTGTATCGTGATAATGAATACGGATTACGGTTTAACAAATTCGTGTTAAAATCATGTCAACCCACTACCTGTTAACTTAATTGGTCAAAAAATCCAATCCGAATACGATTCGTTAATTTAACGGTTTACGCAATTTGATCCGTTAACCTGTTAAGTAATTAAGTTATTTTAAAAATTAAAAGAAAATTCATACAAAAATTTATAAGGAGAAAAATATATGAGCGACACGAAACTGTAAGTGAGGATCTCGAGTGGACCCCACCTAAAACCACACTGTAAAAAAATAAATTTCAATTTATTCTTTATAAATATAAATTAATTCTAACTACATTTAGGGACTAAATTTTTTTTAACGTGTTAAGCGGGTTGTTAACGGATTACTGGTTTAATTTGTATACAACCCATTTACTTAACGTGTTAACGGATTCGACCCGTTAACGACCCGAACCAATTAAAAACCTATCCGAATCCGTTAATATCGTGTGGATTTGTGTCGTGTTAACAGGTTGTTTGGCATTTTGACAGCCCTAAGAGCAATTTGATATACCATTTGGCCAAGTAACGACATTGCTATGAAATGTGATAAGGTAATAAAGTTCGATATGTTAAGGTAAAATCCCATCGTTATCGTGAGTGTCACTAAGTGGACCACTCAGGGTTTATCACGTCACCGCGCTTAGCCTGAAATGTATACAGGCAGCCTCCCATGCCTACACATGCCTACAGTGACACAGTGGACCTTGAGTGATCCACTGACAGTCATGGTGAGTAGACAAACTCTGAAGATTTCGATTCTAGGTATCATGCCTGGGCAGGTATTCGTACATGCAGTGGCTGCACCGGGAGGGGCCATTGTCAAAAGGAGTTCTTGAGAAGCCATGTATAAAAATGCAGAAAGTACTTTCCTCAAACTTTTATTTTTTTTAACCTTAAAAGATTCAACAACCTCTTCGAAACTTGGATACTTGTCGGTCCATCACGGATAGACATGGATGGAAGAAACTTGCATTCTTCTGTTACAGTCGAAAGTAAACAAAACACCCTCATTGTTAGTGGTGTAAACCATATTAATGTAAGTGCTTTGGTATCACATACATGCCGGACCGATCAACCTCTAGGTTTTCAAGTCGGTAGTATTACTTAGGACTAGTATCTAAGCAAAGAAAAAGAAAATAGAAAAAGAAAAAGAAAAGTCCACGTTTTCTTTAACTGCTTGAAAACTCAAAATTAGATGTTAAAAATAAGACCAAGCCACACAATAAAAAATTTATCAACATGAGGCCCTTTTAATCATTTACTCATAAACTAGGAAGATACTTCATGTTCAAAGTTCAAACACTTCACACAAAAGTGAAAAACATAAAATAAAATAATTCTAGGGTCATTTGACCATCAGTCAAGGAAGCTTCTCTTAGGTCATTTGATCATGAGTCAACATAGGAGCATTTTTTTTTTTTAATTTGATTTAGAATGTATGGGACTTTTTGGGAAAAGCCTATTAGCTTAATGTACATCTTTGGTACCCACCTAGACCCAAATCCCAATTCTTAACATAGAGCTAGCCATTTCTACCTGTCTCCCATCACCCCCATCTATTCCTTTGTCGTGTGAGGGCAAACAATCTTAATGAAAAGGCGGACCACCATGGTTCAGGCCATCGCCACATTGCACATGGACAGTTTGTCAAGAAAGGGCTCCAAACCTGAACCTGCGTAAGCAATGACACAAGCAAATTCGTTGCAATGCACACGAGCTATTTCTGTCAAGTGATTGAAAGCTCCCACATACGAAGAGAAATGATAGAGATCATAGCCCATCTTCTGATTGGATATGATTGGTGCATTTTTTTTTTTATGTTGGGTCATCTTAGGTGGGCCCCATATTGGATATACCGCAGGGTAGAATGAGCAATCAGTCAATCCTGGTCATTGATTTGTAGCTTCAAGGGATCGTCCTAATTTCATCGATGGGTCATTTTTGGCTAACCTATATGCTCACTCAGGACCAGCCTGTCTATTTTTGTTTTATATTTTTCAATTTGGCTTTAATATAAGTGTGATTCTCTAATAATCAAGCATAATCACACTCTAATTTGGTAATTTACTTGTATAACGAAGTGAAGAGAAGAGTTAAATCACCTCAAATAAAGTGGGTAGGAATAGACTATGGTTTGCAGTATAAATGTGTATATTTGTATGTTAATTAGGTTATTAACTATGGGATATCTTCTTGTGAGCACAATGCTTATGGCTTATCATGCACACCACTTCGTGGGGCCCACCTGGTGCCCCACGGATCATGGGATTCTAATGGGGGTGGGGCCCAAATATCATATCCGGAATCAATCTTATGCCTCTATCTCCTGATCTGTGACTCACAAGTTTAATAGCTTTATATATATAATTGATTATTGGCCAAATGGTCTAGTTCATTCGAATGGATATGAACTCATGAGATCTGGAGGAATTTAGGGAGGTTTGACGTGTGTGGATAGTTCTAATGGATTATAAGGTGACGCTCACCATATGAAGGTGAGCACTGTACTCATAGGAGGATTTGCCATTGACTGTAATAATGGATGACGACAAAACCCGATTAAACACTATGTTGTCGTAGTCCGTTAAATTTCCTTAATTTTTTCCTTCACCATAGCATAGGAGGGCTGGGAGCCTTGGACCCGAGAGAGCCCACACATATGTAAAAAGTGTGGCATACTAAGGATCTAAAGTGTGGAGTCGCCAACCATATGAGCAAACCCCATTCTCCCCCATTAAGACTCTTAATATTAGGACCTGAACCCAATTGATTGACTCATAGAAACATTATTACCGAAGACATAAAGCAATTGCTGTTAATAATAAAAAAAAATCTATGCGTCTTGGACCAAACTGCCTGCCATTCATCTGATGTGAAGGGTCTAGCCACCAGATCTGAAAGTGACTCAAGTCTACTATTCATTTATCTACTAGTCAAATTGTAGGTGCAAATGCAATGCAATGTGCAAGAAATTTTGAGAGAACATTAATATTAAGGCAATGCATTGACTCTAGAATTTTGCTGACCACATGTACCAAGTTAGAGTTGTGGCCATGGCCATTTATGCCAGCCTACGTTTGATGTCCTTATATTAAGAGTCTCATTCCTAGTCTGATGAGAAGGACATAGTCAGATTAAACAAGGAGACTCTCAAAATCCCAACAAATATGTTAAAAACCTTATAAATAGAATTACATGTGATATGAACCTATCCGAATGATCAAAATATAAGTGCCTGATCAACATTTTCCACTCTCTCCTTATCTTCCTTCTACTAAATTCTTTTTGTTGTTTTTGAAAGAAGAGAAAGCATTCTATTGCATTTTTCTCATAGCTGTTATTTACTTATTATTATTTTCTGACAAAAGTATTTCTGTGGTATTTTACCTAATAGGACTAATCCAACCATATACTTTCTTAACTTTTCACATCATTGTTAGAGTCGAGCTTGACCCAAATCCAACTTTGCTGTTTTTGGCCAAATTTTATAATGCTACAGGTAAGAAGGTGTATTAGCATAGGACAAAGAAGCACCATTTAAAACTAATCAAAAGTTAGGGAGAAATTAACATGGCAATACAATAATGAATGGAGCTCTTCAAGGGTTTGTGTGGGTCAGTCGACAAAGATATGGTTGAGCTTTCCGACTGGGTTCAAGTTTGTAGGGCGTATTTGGTCTGTTTTGGCCAGCAAAAGTGGGGCCCACTTCACTAAAAACGATGGTAATCACTGTTGGATTTTGTCTACCACTTGTGCAGAAAGCCTTGTGATCTAAACTTTTGAATATGTTTTTTTTTTTTCACGTATAAATCTAAACTCCTCTTGAATATGTTTAAGACAAAATGCCTTGTGATCTCTCTCTCTTTGTTATGGAGGTTCGGACTCTTTGAGAAATTAAAGAGGATCTTAAATGGGGTTTATTTTTTTTTTTTGAAAAATAGATGCCCACTCTTTCATAGTTTTAGTCAGATTTCACTCAATAGGAGTTGAGCCAATCATCATATTAATCTAAGACTTGGTCTTACTGCTAGATTGATCACCTTTTAAAGTAAAATTTGGCAAGAGGGAGGCATTAATATTAAATAATCTTGATTTTACTAAATAGCCCCAATGTTTGTTTCACCAATTTCTCATAATAGCCCAAGTCCCGTTGTTTAAATGGATAACTTTTTTTTTTTTTTTTGAAAGAAATTAAAGTGCTTTTTGAAAGATAAGTTTTTTTTTTAGAAAGATAAGCTTTTTGTAAGGATAAGTTTTTATGAAAGATAAGATTTTTTAAAGCTTAAATGGGTAACTTTTTTGAAAGCTTAAATGTATAATTCTTCTGATGTGAAACTAAACTCAATCTTTTAATACTATAAGTGCACAGATGTCTTGTCGAGACATTGACAAATACACGTCGAACCCACAAGGGGCACTATTGAAATCCCTTTTTTTTTTATACTAGAATCTGATTTTTTTTATCAATTATATTACGAGAGATAAAAAAGAACAAACAATAATAATATTGGAAAAAAAAGCAGAAATAAAATATGAGAAAATGCAGATAAGAATATCATGAATCCATTAAGTAGTCCCACCATCTTTCTATGCAATCGATAAAATAAATTTGTCTAAAAAATTATTCAAATCAGAAACAAATCAATGTTTCTGATTCAGATAATTTTTCTATCAAAGAGCATAATTTTTCACACTTTCTTTAAGGCAAAAATCTCATTCACCTAATGAAATTAAAAACTTAACTAAATATCACATATTAATCAAAGATAGATTATCAAAGAATTTCAATATAAGAATAATCTATTAAGAAAACATACATGATTAAAGCATTGTTTAAATAAAAAAAATTAAATAACATAGGTTGTCAATGACAGAAGGCAGATTTATTATTATAATAAATACGCAAGAGATGGAAATAGCACATAAATTAACGATGAGAAACATTTAACTTCATCTGACACTCTAATCCAGGGACTTACTCCTCCATTGCAAAAGATGTAATTTTCATTGAGAACTTCGTGGCAATTACAATTTTCTCTCACACTCTTCTAACCTAATTCTCAAATAGGACTCTAGAATACCCGTAAATTTTTCTTTTTTCTTTTTAGAGAGAGGAGGAGGAGATCACGTGAGGGGGTTGGATGTGAGATGCTTTGTGGAGAACGAGCTGACTCTTCACAGCCCTATGTGGCTTTATTTATAACTTTTAACTCCAAATCTTGCCAAGTTAGGTTCCAAAAATCTTTTATAGTTGCCTTGGTAAGGCTTTCCCAAAAATATGTGTATGGGTGCACATCCTTCCAATAAAATATGCACTAAAAATCCCCAATGTGTCAAGATTCTAGCCTCCAATGTTAAAAATTCAGATTTCATTTCCTTTAAACACTATTCAATGCACAATAGTTGCCTTGGTATGAGTGCCATGTGTACCATGACAAGACTCTCCACTTCCTAGACTTGGTCTTTCCTTTTTTTTAGTGATCATGTTTACAAAATAATGACAAGGCAACAATTGGATTCTTTCTCACGTAGCCCACCATATTGTCAAAATAATGGCTAAGGCAATAAGAGTGGGTCCACCTCTTGCGTTGGACATTCTTCTCCTCACATGGGCTTTGGCTTAGCTTGGACTGCTCTTTGAATTTCTTCTCTCAATTTCTTTTCAAAGCTGGTCCTACCATTTCCTGTATATACTAATTAAACTAATCAAATGCTGAAGAGCTCACTTAAATCAGGACCCGTCCAGACAGAGTTTTACTCCAATTGGACTCTTCGAATGAAACACCAAAAAGAATGCAGAAAATGTATACAAATGTGAAAATTCCAAATTCTAGGTAAAATGCATAAAATGGTGAAAATGAATGAAAATTGGTCCAATTTACCTAAGTAAATTCCTAAAAATATGTAAATTCATGGATTCAACATCCTCCTACACATAAGACGAAACTTAAATTAATCTAGGGTAATTTTAGGATTAATGGCCTTAACATTAAATGGAGTTTCTTTTGATTTATCTCAACTTTACCCAGAAATAATCCAATGGGCTTCAATCTCCTATACTTGAGCCCCACTTGGCATCAATGTTGGATCTCTTTGTCCCCACCTTTACTTTGGGGTAGGGCCCTGAATAAAGTTGCTGCTCTTAGGTCCATAGATTCAACATTCAATGTATTCGATTTTTTTTTTTTTTTTGGCAAACTAAACCGCTTCCCAGGAGAGCAGTAAATACGAAACTCTTGAGTCCAAAGAGAGATTAGATACGGAACAAATGAATTGATAAGTGTTATGAAGAGAGAGACGAGCATTTTTACTAAAAGAGGACAAGATTTGAGAATATGCAATTTTCTTGTTTGCTAAGAGAGAATATGCAATTACTATAAAGGCAGCGCAAGTCATTTTTTGTGAGGTGAGACAGAGAGCAGAGCATCTATGGAGAAGATGTACAGCAATGAAGAACCTCTTCTCCTTAAGAGAGAGGAACAAGAAGAAGAAGTAAGACAACTACCACTAACAGCTTCTTCTTTCATAGCTGAAGGAGACATAGATCCAATCAGAGGATTGGTAGACTTCAATAGGGAGTTTTGGGTCGAATCCAAGAAGCTATGGTACCTTGCAGGCCCAGCTATCTTCACTTCCATCTGCCAGTACTCCCTTGGCGCCATCACCCAGACCTTCGCCGGCCATGTCGGCAACCTCCAACTCGCCGCCGTCTCTGTCGAGAACTCCGTCATAGCCGGATTCTCCTTTGGCGTCATGGTATCATCCCCACCACCCATGCATATAGACCTACCTATATCTTGTGATCATTGAGCCATATTGATTTTCCATGAAGCTTAGAATCTATTGGAACTTCATTCACCACTTTTATCTTCTATTCTGTGGTTATATTTACATCTAATGTGCCAAAGAAATTTTGGAATGATGAAAATTAATAATTTCTTTTTCAGTATTAATTCGATTACTATAAATATTTAGAGCTTGTATCTCATAAAGTATCAATATATACGTAAAGTTTCTATGTTTTTTTTTTTCTTTTTTTTTTTGGGGGGGGGGGGGGGGGGGGGGGGGGGGCGGGGGGGTTTGGAATTTAATACTATGATGAGTGTTGGGACTGATGAAATTCTATCAAGAAGTGAATCGAGCTATCAATAATTTGAGCAACAGCCAACAGGGATATTGATTTGGCTTTCACACAATCTATATATTAATATACTTAAAATTTAATTTGTTTGATCTGATCTGATTTGATTTGATTTTGATTTTGATTTGGATGAGTTCAGTTGGGAATGGGAAGTGCACTAGAAACACTATGTGGGCAGGCCTATGGCGCGGGGCAGCTCGACATGCTGGGGATCTACATGCAAAGGTCTTGGGTGATACTAAACACCACGGCGCTATTCCTAACTCTACTCTACATTTTTGCGACATCATTGCTGAGGCTGATTGGGCAGGCTGATTCAATTGCAGACGCGGCGGGTGCGTTTGCGGTGTGGATGATCCCACAATTGTATGCATATGCGATGAATTTTCCAATTGCCAAGTTCCTGCAGGCGCAGAGCAAGATGATGGTGATGGCGGCAATAGCGGCGGTGGCGCTGGTGCTGCACACACTGTTCAGCTGGTTGCTGATGCTGAAGTTGGGGTGGGGGCTGGTGGGGGCAGCGGTGGTGCTGAATGCTTCGTGGTTGTTCATTGTGGTGGCGCAGCTGGTGTATATATTCAGCGGCACATGCGGGAGGGCGTGGAGTGGCTTCTCTTGGAAGGCCTTTCAGAGCCTTTGGGGCTTTGTCAGACTCTCGCTCGCATCGGCTGTCATGCTCTGGTAAGTGGTAACTCACTCAACTTTATCTTGATTTTCTTCTTTCTACTTGCTCCATGAGAACCCAAAGCCCAAAAGCCAGGAGAACCCAAAGGGAACCATAAGAAAGACGTTTAAAGAGGAGTAACTGTGCAAAAATTATCCCATTTACACCTATTTTTCATGCACACACATGTGCACCTCATAGTGTGCCTACCAGACCTGATATGGTTTATTGGAATGGACAACACATAGGAATCCTTTAATAGTTACCGGACCCATGCATTTGAGGTATCACATTCAGCTGAGTAGACTCCTGTGAATATGTATTTGAGTCAGGCAAGCTGAATTTGACTAGTCTGACGGTACAATCATGTATTTCTAAAATCATTTAAACAGGTGAGGTTAGGATTAGATCCATGGATCTAAAATCATTTAAAAACACGGGTATGATGAGATCACTGAACGGGCATGATCTTTCGTCCAATTCATTCCAAGTTGAGTGGCATATGGGTTGGAACCAGAGGTCCCATGTGGGTGGGTATATGGGTAGGATTATTCATCTTGTGTGTCCCGTGTGATTGGGTCAATGTGTAGGATTAATCATCTAGTGGGGTCTCATTAATTATGAGCAGATGAATTCTATACTGAGCAGCCATATCTTCCATTTTCCTTAATCTTCAGTTTGATATATAATCTATGCAGTTGACCACGACAACTACAAGTTAGATCTTCAGTTTAATATATAATCTATGCAGTCGAACACAAGTACAAGTAAGAACACAAGTACAAGTAACATAGGGATATGAATCTCTTCTGCCAAATTCACAGGATTAGGTATCAATAATAGAAATATATAAATAATACCCTAGTTGGGGTAGGTATGATTCGAATCATGTATAAGCATATGAGGACATCATCATAAATGAGTAATGAAAATTTACAACCATCCTTTTGGAATGTAGTTTGAGAACTCGGAAACCCAGGTAACTCAGGCTGACTCTGTGAGATTCTCAACTGAGTCAGAACGGGTGAGAGTGACTTTTTAATTCATATATCCAGACTACGGCTTGGGTTGGGCCAAACCCAAGACTGCAAGGCCAACCTGACCAAAAGTAGAATTTGGGTTGGGTTTGTTTAGGTTTACATCAACTCGGGCCTGGATTTTGAAACCCAGAAAGAATTGGGCAATTATTTGAATACCGGAGTTAGAACAAGAACTCAACTTTTCTTTAAATAACTGTATACACATTGCATAATACATTAGTTCATACTTCATACAATGATACTCTATATAAAGTTGCAATGTTCCTGTTCATAGTGCATACAGTACCTCTCAATGTATTATGGTGAGATGTAGTTTGATGGGGCCCACCCACGGCCCCATTGATCACTGGACCGACCCGGGAGATGGAAACAGTCATCTTAGATGGGCCAGAAATCAACTTTGGAGGTCAATCCCATGCCTCTAACCCCTTTATCTGTGGCCCATAAACTTAATGACTTTATATTAAATAAAAAAACTTAAAACCTTTATGTGAAGATTTTATGGATCTAGTGTAATTTAGGGGCCCGTGTGTGTGGATTGTTTGGATTGATCATAAGTTAGGCCCGACTATATTGTCCTCATTGTAACGCAATGAGAGATGCATGCATATGAAAATTTCTCATTTATAAAGTTTATGCCCTTTTAAACTATATACTTTTTGAAAATTAAATATAAGAAAATTTGGACTGTGTAGGAGTCAAATTGGTTTTTATATGTAGTCTCCAATGGCGGATCCAAAAGTTCTGAGGGGGTTGCTATGAAAAAAATAATCTATACTTAGCAATTGAAAACATAAGAATTCTTTGTAAATGAACTCCAACGAATGATTATTAAAGAGGTCCGTGATGGTTGAAGGATATGAGGTGAATATTGAAAGATATGAAGTGGAGACATTGAGGGTGATGGCAACAGGGTATTCAGTTTGATAGTCAATTTTTGGATATTCACCTTTGGTTCCACAGTTTTAACCACCTACATAAATAAAATCCTAGATATTCAAATGGTATCATTGTTAGCCGGAATCGAAATACTTGCGAGATCCAAATCATGGAAATGGATGAAATATTGTGGGAATTATGGGTGGTTTTTTTAGCAGCAAGATGGGGGTCTATTTGGTTAAAGAAATCTACAGATATGCACGGGCAACAAGCGCCAAATTGCAAGAAAAAAAAATATAACTAGAAGGTGAAAGGAATAGGAAGGGAGCTGATGCAGCAATATCACACTAAGGAAGTGCGATAATTTTGGTATCTTTTTCCTGTACATAAAATTTTATTCAATACTTAGTGTTTGTTAAAAAGTATTTCCGTTGCCTCTACGTACTAATGCATTAAGGTTTTGGTAATAATAGTTTTCGGAGAAAATCTAATATGTTATCAAAGCCAACCAGTTTGTGATTTTGAATCCCAGGAGCACCGATTTGGAACTAAAATAGGCTTTGTGCAAAATGTGCGCCAACTGCATTCCACCCGATAAGTGTTGGAAAAGTATTTCTGCTGCCTCTATTAATACATGGCCTCGAGGTTTTTGTAGGATAGGTTAGCGGAGGAAATTTAATAGCGGTGAGGATGTATGTCATGCACCTCATCAGTCACTAGTAATTATTCCTCAAGTCTCACACTCTCATGTAATTAATGTTAGGTTTTTATTGCAAGTTTTTTATTTGTTTGGGTAGAATTGTGGTGGATTTTGTTTTTCTTTTTTGAAAGACAAGTATGAAGTTTATTAATCAAAGAACATAAGGTAAATCAAAAAGGACTACCCACTACCTCTCCTATCAGTTTGGGTAAGGAGACCAGCTATACCAACATAAGTGGCCTCCTGCATAACATCAAGAAGATTCTGAACATTTTTAGTAACTTCTCAATCAAGAATTAGTGAAGATTAACGTCAAAGATAGATAACTATTGCGTGGATCTTCAACTTGATATCAAATATTGGATTTCAGTGAGCTGTTTACACCGAGTTAAGGCATGGACTTTGTTATTATGACTCTTATTTTTCTTTTGATTTGCATAGTGGCCCTTTCAATGGAAATTTCCTCCTCCTGCGCCGATGCTTGTGATTAAAATTCATTCAATTCTGTTAAATTTGACTACGTTTGTTGTCATGCTTGTTTTTGCATAAGCACAATCATATCAACAAGTTTCTACAAACAATTGAAATATGCACTTTATATCTTCTGCTGCAGTCTTGAGGTGTGGTATTTTATGGCTCTGATTCTCTTTGCTGGATATCTCAAGAATCCTGAACTTTCTGTGGATGCCTTGTCCATATGGTAAGCTCTAGCTGATTTTGTCTTTTGCTTTTAAGTTTGAAGGTAAAGCTTAAGATACTTGCACAGTTAAAAACAATGTAGGTTGGTGGATACTTAAAACTGATTAGCCTGAGTTGAACTTGACTCAAATTCTAGAAGGGACCAACGCAAATACTTTGAACTCACTTGACCTGATCCGGAACCCTGATATAGAAGCAACAACCTAGATCTAACCTATTTGACTACTTTATGCATGCTACAACCCTAGTTTATGCTACCATTTTTAAAAAAATATATTGAGTCCAACCCTGACGCTAATCCAAAAGGCCTGACCCAAATTTAAGTACGGTTTCGATTTTCAGGCCAGGCCCCAGGGGCTGATCTGAACCCCAAAATGTCCAACATGAATTTGGGTTTTGGACAGGTTGGGCCTGTCCTTGATCCAATTGTGCTATACCTGTGTAAGCACATCCAACTCATGTACCCATGTATGTAACAGTAGATTCAAAATAGATTTTATGATGTTTCATGTTAGGGTTTCTTGCTAATGGTATTTTTAATGTGCAGCATGAACATACTTGGGTGGGCAATAATGGTGGCCTTTGGAGCAAATGCAGCCACAAGGTTTATAGCCAAGACTCTAGAATCTACCTTAAATTCTCTTATGGATGCAGGGAAACATTATGGTTCTTGTGACAGTTATTTCATAGTTATCACTCATCATGATAGTTTTGGCCTGATGTAAACAGTTTACACCTACCTTCAGGCTTCGAGTGCAAACCATCTTCTTTCAACTCTGCTTACCTATGAATCATCAACCCATCTGCATTCCTACCGCCTTCTGAATTAGCTCTGCCCTCAATTTGACACTCATGTTACGGTCACTTACATTGAATTAAAATACCCAAAATATTGATGCCTTTGGAACTACTAAAATTTGATGGTTAAAGATAGAAGGGTTAGAATGATTTGATGCGGGTTGATTTTTGCACTGCTTTAGATGTTAATGACATTTTTGCATTGTCCCCTCTCCACCTCCACCCAAATGATTGCTATGCCTCCAAGTGAGCCCCATTGCCAGGTCCACACCTAAATCAGGTGCAAAATTTTGAGGAATCCCCATACCCCCATAAAACTCTGTTGATCACCCTATATGTTCCATGCATCCAATTCCAAACATTCCTTAACAACACATCAATAGCACTGGTTTTTTTTTCCCCCATAAAAGCACATCCTAACCCAGAATGGTTGGATTGAATTTTCATATCCACAGTGTGAGGGTGTCAAATGAACTGGGAGCAGGGCATCCAAGGACTGCAAAGTTCTCCGTAGTGGTGGTAGTGGTAACTTCATTCCTTATAGGCGCTTTCCTTTCGGCCATTCTGCTCATCACCAGAAAGCAGTACCCATCTCTATTTACAAGTAGTGCTGAAGTGAAGAAACTTGTGTACGAGCTCACCCCATTGCTTGCATTCTCCATCACTATCAACAACGTCCAACCTGTGCTCTCAGGTATATAACTTTGTTTCTGGCTTGCATGTAAGCATTGTTAGTAACATACTTCTTGTTTGTCTCGTAAGAAGCGAAAAGAAAAATGGAGAGAATTAAAAAGGCTGGAACTTCTGGTATTTCTGGTGCCATAACCTGCAGCCCATTTCATCAGCAATATTCTGAACAACTACCCTGCCTGGTGATGGTTCACTAGCATAAGGTGTAGGTTTGCTCTCCATGTCTGTCTCACCCCAGATTTACCTAGTCAAGGTATGTTGCGGGGTTGTGCATATGCCAGGGGAATAGTCCGGTTGGGTAAAAATACCACGGGGATACCTGCGTCATTAAAAAAAAAAACACACACACATTCTGAACAACTCAAGTACAATGGGCAATCACATTAGTGACAGAAAAATGTATCTGTTACTGTTTGTTGAATGAATAACAAACCACATTTCTTTATCCAAAAAAACTAAAATAAAAAAAATGAAGGACAATTCAATCTATTTTCAGTTGGCCAAACATCTTCCTTCCTAGTCTTCTTGATTCAATAGAAGAAGGTTTTCTTCTGGTTCATTGGTGTTTTCTGCATTTCAGGAGTGGCCATTGGAGCAGGCTGGCAAGCAGCTGTTGCCTATGTAAACATAGCATGTTATTACATATTTGGCATTCCATTGGGTCTTATCTTGGGTTATAAGGTCAATCTAGGCGTCAAGGTAATTACACTTTTTACCTACAAAGCCATTTGATTACATGTCACTCAGAAAGATAACAGCAGTGAGTTCCTTCAGATGCTGAATTCAATTCAATGTTTCAGGGAATTTGGTATGGAATGCTTTCAGGCACTGTGCTGCAAACACTGGTCCTTTTCTGGATGACTTATAGGACAAATTGGAATAAGGAGGTAACTACAGTTAGTAGATATACTTGGCCATATCTAATGCAAAAGTTCTCTCTTGGGGGATAGCCCACGTGGGGTCCACCTACCCCTTTTCCCCCTCACACTCAATACCCAACAGTCACCAAACCCTATTTGATACTGGTTCAAATCGTGCTAACCGTTTGATTCGAACCCCAAAATTAATTGAACCCCAAGTTTGGGGAGCCATATCTGCATCATCTTAAATTCTTTGGAACTGAGATTTGATATTCCCCTAGTTCAAAAATCTCTCTTTCCCATTCCCTGTTGCCTCTTCCAAGTTGGGTCCCTTTCGACTTCCCCCGTGATATTAGGATTGGAAACACACGCACGATCTATGAGACAATCAATCCACCAATCACACAATCAATCCAGAAGATACAGATTTACATGGTTCGACAAAATTGTCTACGTTCACAGGAGATTTACGCTATTTACTATTGGAGATTCCCACAAGAGTACAAGTACTCACTGTCTCTCTTGTTCTCTCTCAATTTCACTATTTTTTACAATGCCCTCACCACCCAGTATAAATATATGAAACCCTAAACCTCTAGATACCCACAACCGTCGGATTTATCCTTATAATAGATGGTCCAGATTAAACTGACACATTACAGATAAGCTCCTGAAATTAAATAAAGTTTACATCAGACTTCACCAACCCATCACATGATTCACTGCCTTTTTCTTTGTTTATTAGCTTTATGAGAGTAAAAATTATGAGAATCTTAGAATTCATGTTATCAAATGTGACTTGTTGTGTAGGCTTCCAAAGCTGAGGACAGGATAAGGAAGTGGGGAGGAGATACAACTGATGAAGTATTAAGCAATGATGCAGAGAAATAGATCCAAGTGTTCACCATTATTCCATGCTTGAATGCCAATGAACTTTGTTGTGAGTTTACCCAATTCAAACTTGTCCAAGCGTACATGAGTGTATTCCTCTGATCACCACTCACTTGGCTGCGGCCGGAGGCATTTTAAGTAGGGTTGTAAACGGGTCGGTTCCGGTCCGGGTCCAGGGTGGACCCAGAACCGGAACCGTTTAGTGTGAAGGGGAACCGGAACCGGAACCGGACCCGAATCGGAACCAGGAAACTGGTTCCGGAACCAGTTCCGATAATTTTAATGGGAACCGGTACCGGAACCGGAACCGTTTGCGATGCGGGTCTGGGTCTGGTTCCGGTTCCGGAACCAATTGCTCTTTCAAATTTCAACCAATGAAGACACATTACATGCAGGTCGTTGAGGATGTGTATGAGTTTTTTCACTGCCATGATTGACCTTATACAAATTGTTCTGCTAATAATTTTTCTTCTCAAGGACTTCCCTCCAAATAATAGATTTCCACGCCATCATACCTAAAGCCTTATCCCATCTTATATTGCAAACAGAGTAACTGTAGCCATATTTGCATTGATCAAAGACATAACCTACCTGTGTATCAAATACATGAAAATCCTTATGTATAAAGTTGCAGAAAAAGTACCCCAAAAGTTTGTGCATCTGACCAATTTAGAGATTAAAAAACCAAACTCTAAAAGCATGCTCTCTATAAACAGCCATGCCAGAAACTAGTATTTAGGTTAGAGACTTAGAGTATATTGGGTCGGATCCGGGTCCACGGGTCTGAGCTACTGTGGACCCGGAACCGGACCCGTTTAGTTAACGGTTCCAAAAAAAGGATCCGGAACCGGAACCATTTACTTATCGGAACCAAAATAAGGACCCAAACCCGGAACCTAACGGGTCGGAACCTTTGGATAATCGGATAATCGGGGACCCATTTACAACCCTAATTTTAAGGGACAAGTCATGTTCATACTCATTTTTTCCTAGAATGTATGTTGTAAGAAAACTCTTTGCCTCATCATCATAAATGAGGAAGAATGATTGAAATTGTGTGTTTTATGCTCTTGGAATCTACAATTTATTATTATTATTTATTTACTATTTTAGTCTCCCGGATTATGAAAGAAATTCTTCCAAACCAGTGTTTTATAAATTGAACTAGATCGAGGGTGACTGGTAGAGTGATTCTTAGCTTGCCTAACCAAGAATAGTACCTTGCTGTTGCTGTTGCTGTTTTTTTTTTTTTTTCACGGAAGAGTAATCATTAAAAGCGAGCAAATCAAAGCAACATCCAAGAGACATTAGGGAGGGCAAGTAGGAACAAAACACCCTAAAGCCCTAGCATATGTACTTTCAGCACAAATATGAGCTACTAAATTCAACATCTCATTTGACCTTGAATTTTTATGTATTCAAATCTTATGTAATCTAATACAAAAAAATAGGCCCAACATGATCAACAAGTGGTCAAAGCCATCTAAATTGTGTGACAGTTGTTGTGGTTGAGATGCGCATTTTAAAGTGGATGTTCTACCCATATGTGGTGGTTCTTATTAAGTTTCCTTAACTAATAATTTCTACCAGAACTTTGAGGCGTTAGTAGATGTAGCACATATACTTTTCAATACTCTCCTTCAAGTGAACCCCACTTCTCAAGATTCTCTTATAGATGGAATCCAGTCAGCGAACTTTTGGCGATATATATATTTTTCCACTTCGAGTCATTTCTCCTAGGATTGGTGCAACTTGAGCGGGTTGGGTTGCATACTGGCTCAGCCAGACACGACCCAATTTAGATGTAGGTAAGTCAGAACCTGAAACCAACAGAACTCGAACATGCCCAACCTGCACCCAACCTGAACTGTAGATTTCCTCTCCAAGTGCAACTTGAGTTGACAGCTTAATTAGTCGTACTAGGTTTTTTTTTTGGGTTTAGTTTGATTTTCAAAGGGTATAAAATGTAGAGAGTGCAATTATTTTGTATACAGTATACTAAGCTACACGATTATATTATAAACATTTATTGATGAGTCGGTTCGTGGGTCAAATTTGGGTATTCGATGCCCAAACCTTGACCTGATCCCGATTTTATGCGGGTTTTAAAATCTAGGTTAAAGCCTGACCCAAGCCAACACAAGCCCACATTTTTGTTTTGGCTAGGTTGATTGGGTTCAGGGTTGACCTGGCCCAAGTTGCACCCCTATGTAGTTGGGTTAAAGTTCAAGGCACTGGGAGAATAGATAGAAGAAAGACATGTGAGGATGTGGAGTTAGAGAGAGCATGACTTCAATTATAACCAAAGTTGAAACTTTACTTATAAAGTTGCATTGAATATATGGATAAAATTTCCCAACAAGCACTATGCGACGTCGCAAAGCATGCTCCCATTACTGGAAAGATTGAGTTCAGTTACATTAATGTGGACATGCCTAATTTTGAGGGTACATTCCTAGTTTGAGGGTAGCATATTTATAATTCTGAATAGACACTTGTCAGAGAACTTACTAATGCGACCTTGGATATGTAATTTAGGAGATACATGTAAGAAATTTAGGATTAAAAATGAGCGCTTTCGAGAGCATTAAGATATAATAATAATAAGGGACAAAATTAAAGAAATTTGTTTGAGATAGTTTGGCCATGTTCACGTAGGCCATCAACATCACCAGTAAGGAAAAGTTCGGCTATGAAAGTTGATGAGCCACTAAGGGGAAAACTTAGGCCAAAGAGGACATGGATGGAGGTAGTAAAAATAGATATAAAGAAGTATAACTTATCTGAAGATTTGGCATAAGACATATCGGAATGGAGAAACATAATTCGTGTATCCAACCCCAATATAGTTGAGACAAAGCTTTGATGATGATGATATAGGATTTTAGTATTTTTATTTGTTGAATAGTCTTCTTAAACGAATCTCACATAAGCAATGTTTAGAGCTAGTTAGGCCGGTTCAGCCTGAGATCTCTCTCTTTGATCTACAATGTGGAGAGAGAGAGAGACAAAGCAGTTTTGAGGGCTTAAAATTTGTCCAAAACCTAGTTGTTGGATAAAGTTTGTTGGGCTTTAAATTTCGCTTGATCAATTGGGCCTTACTGGCCTCAAGGAGTGCCAAATTTGTGGTGTTACTAATTCACAAGGGTGATAAGTATATAATGGCTTAGATTTCTCAAGGGAGAGGGTAGGAAAAGTCTCCCACTTAAACTGGAGAAGATGCAACTACATATTTTACATATAATCAACCCAAATATGCATATTAATCTGATTGAAATGTAATTTGTGTCATTTTGTACACATTGGAAGTTTGGAACACATGATATTTGTTGGTTGTGGTGAGAGCAAATTCTAATGGCTGCATATGATTATTGTTGAAAAAGGATAACTCATTAAAGACCATGATGACAGTCAGTTTATTCTTTTTGTAACTATGATCTTTGTTGGGATCCGCTATAATGAACTGTAAAACTGATTAGGACCGAGCTCTTAAGTGATTAAATTTTTTTTTTTCCACTAGGTCGTGTTACCGGCTAAGAGTGTTGCTATCGACCTAAAGACCGAAAATTGATCCCGAGGCATATATGTGATACCAAGATGACAAGTGATTAGCCTTTAAATTGGTATTCAAAAGTTATTTAAGGTCCAAATGGGATCTGCATGATTCGAAAATCATTAATAATTGAGTACACACAAAAGGTAACTGAGACGTCACTTTATCATTGTTGCCCTACATGGATGATATTATATCATGATTAGCTGCAAAAATATAACTTTCTTCTCTTTGAATTAAGATTAATAAATTAAATAAGAGATAATCCACTGATAAAACATTAAGAAGATTCTCTCCAAAACTGAGGCTAATGAGAGTAGCCATTCATAAAAGGTCACTGCATGTTTCACTCCAACTAATGCAGGTATAACAACATTGATATATCAATGGAGAAACCGATGGAACCTGACATATGCAATATGACCTTTTCCACATATGATACGAGATTACGAGGTCTCTGCAATCCACCCGCTTGTCAGGACTCAGGTGCCAAAGCAAATCTCAGAGGGACCATTGGAGAGGTGTGAAAGAAATCTCTGTTTGCTGTTTGATTTGATGTTTGATTTGATGTAGACATACATTGGTGCACCGTATGAAGGAGAACACCTGCCCCTTTTATTACCGACTGTTCTATTGTTAGAATTTCAGAATTTAGGTGAAAGTTTTGAATGTTTATTTAGACTTGAGCATCTACAAATTCCACCAAAATATAAAAAAAGTAAAATTTATGGATTTTCAAAAGTTAAAAGAGACATTTCATGTAGCTGTAATCATGGAATTCAGAAATGCTAGTAAAGAAATATGAAATTTAGAAATTTCATAAAAAAGCTTGTCACATCATGTCCTATGATTCTCGGTCATGGTGAATTCCCGGTGGAAATCCAACTAAAGAAATAGGGCCTATGTGTCTACTTGCAATCCACCCACCCACTTCTACTCATTGATCCTTTGAATCGGGTTCGTCCAAATTTGAAAGCCAAAGTTGATGTCTTTAATAACTATTAAATTTCATCATTATAATTGATGATAGCTAGGAATGTCATAGCATGAGCACATAATGTTACTTTCACATCTCTTATATATATATGGAGGTGCTCCTGAGAGATGTAGGAGTATATCTCACCTTACTATGAGAGATAGGAGTGGGGACCCTCACATTTAAGTTGTTGACATTGGATAATAAGGTGAGGGCCCCCACCTTGTCTCTCATTGTAAGGTGAGAGCATTTCTTATATGAGCATCTCATATATATATATATATATATATAGAGAGAGAGAGAGACTTGTAACAAAGTTGTTGACTTCCCTCAACCTATCTAACTAACCCTCCTTTACTGAAGCTTGTTTGAAGCCGGCCGTAAAAGCTAGCAAAGTTGATGCTATTAAACTTATGAGGCGTAAAAATGATATATTAGGACAATCTCATAGGGCTAGATTTTTTTATCTAAATTTACATTTTTATCGTGCCTAATCTTCGTGATAGTCCTGGATCCAAGTGGGACTTACAATTAGATGCCCAACAACCTTAATTATATATATCCATATAATCACAATATTATTGTTATATACAAAATGACATTATTATCATTACTACATAGACAAGTCCTAGAATATATTATATATATGAACATTTTTTAATGGCTTGATCTTTCCAAATCTTGAAATGGCCTGAACACGAAGTATCGAATATCAGTATCAAATCCGAGTATACATTAAATTATTCATGGTGTACGTATTGATGCTACCCTTAGACAAAACAAATATTACATTATATGTCACATAATATTCTAAGAAGAAAGAGAAACCTAAATCCATTGTTTAATGGAAGTTGCATTGAATGAAGCTTAATCGAATCTCAAGATTTATATTGCATTAACTTTCCAATTTTCTAATTATAAATAATAGATAATTGATGAATCCATATTCATTTGATCATACCTTGGAATAAATTAACCCCATATTTGGCATCTTTATTTCCAACCTATATTTATCTAAATGTCTAAACCGAATAGAAGTTCGGAAAATAAGAGCATTTGACACACGATTCTACCCTTTACCTGCTTGAGAGAAGTTGAGGCAAATTCTCTTAAAACGAACCACTTATGAGCTTGTGACGAAGTAAACATAAATAAACAAACAAAATAACCCCTAACCCCAACACCTCAAACTCTTGTAAGAAATTCTAGCAAAGAAACATGCCGTTAGCTTCTAATTGTGGTCAAGGGTCCAAAGTTTGGGCCCAAGTAGATTGCTTTGATAGGAAGACTTGCTGTTTGAGTTAGACGTGTTGGACAGGGCTAGGCTGGCTGACTTATTGATGAATAGTTACTAGTTAGGGAGGAATTACTGGCCAATGAATAGGGATGGCAACGGGACAGGGATGGGGCGGGGACGGGGCAACGGGGCGGGGCGGGGCGGGGGCGGAATTAGATTGCCCCATCCCCGTCCCGCCCCGCAATTCGGGGTATGTTACATACCCCGTCCCCGCCCCGATATGGTGCAACCATAAACATAATAAATTAATTTTGAATTGACTATAAAGAAAAAGGTAAATTAATTTATTTTACATGGTAAAAAACACATGAATGATTCATTTATATTGTATCCATGCCTTTAACAATATTAAAAAAAAGATCTCCCCGCATAAATATTTTATAAGTGTGGGGCACTGTTAGATTGTTTAAATTTTTTAAAATTATCTAATATTAATAGCATAAATTTTCCTTTTCCTGAAATTTTACCTATTTAAAGTGAGATTTATTTTTATAAGATTTTATCTAAGCCCTTGAAGGTCACTAACATACACTTGAAAATATCATATATGCTTTGAGACATTCTTTATAAAAAAGACAATATCTCTTTAAAATATCATGAACTCCATCAATACATGGTTTCACTTCATTTCTGGTATTGAACTCCACTCACTAATAAAGAGGTTGATTACATATAATTAAAATTAGTATAATTTATAGTGTTGTTAGTATTATTAGAATCATATTAAGTTACTAACTATAATTTACATTGCTATTTCTAATCATATAAGTTATTATGAGCGTATAGCATGATATATCTTATAATGTTATATCAAATTAGTATAATTTATATTGTTATTAGTATGATTAGAATCATATCAATTATAATTTACCTTGCTATCTCTAATCATATATATTATATTAAGCTTAAAGCATGATCTATCATTCTATTATATATTTATATTCGTTTTATTTAATATGATTTATCATGTCACAATTTAACATTATATATGATTAAAGTAAAATAAGCTTAGATACTTAGATAGATTTTTTAACAACTTTAATTTCATTAAATTTGAATCAGATGGAATGAGATCATATTATATGCTTCTATAATGTCTAGGGTTCATTCAATTACATGTTTAACTTTAAAAAAAAGTCTTCAATCAATCTACTTATCCCTTAATAACAACATAAAATCAATATATACATATAAATATATTTATTTATTATAAAAGAATATATATATATATATATATTTTAGAAGATTATTAATTTCAGGGCGGGTTACGGGGCGGGGTAAGAAACATACCCATCCCGCCCCGCTCCGGATTCGGGGTATATTTTTTTGCCCCGTCTAAGAGTCGGGGCGGGGCGGGGCGGGCACTTCGGGTTGGGGCGGGTCGGGTTAAAAATGTCATCTTTACCCATGAATTGATCTGGTACGAGGCCCAATCTTACTCTCATCAACTAAAGTTTATGGCTACTAAATTAAGGGTTATTAGGATGATGTGATTCTGCTTGTAGGAGAACAAATCATAGAGTCTACTAGTGAAGTCTATGGTAAAGTCAATTTTTCTTTTTTTAAATGATGACAGCAGAAAATTAGGGTTTAAGGCAAAATTCTAGTCCACTCTGCGTGAGAGTAATTGATGGGAATGTTGGAAAAAAGGCTAATCAAACATTTTCTCTTTTCCTTTTTTATTCTCCACTCTTTAAATGACTTATTTGGAAAGTTGGTGGCCGGAGGAAAGCCATTGCAAGGTCACTCCCCACTTTAGCAAGGGAAAAAGAGGTGAGGGGTGTGTGATTAATAATATTTAAGATTGCAGTAATTACATAATTAGTCATATGATCAGTTTTAAAGTAGTGCCAACTTTAATTAGAATAAGGTCTTGGAACATTTCATATATAAATAGAGCATTCATATTGAGCGGTTCAAATTTTTAATATGTAAACTTTACTCTTGGGTTTCACACCTTCTACTTAGGATTCTCTAAGTCACTTTACCACAAAGTTAAACATAGAGCTTAATTACTAGTGCCACCTACCATGCTAGCAGCTTTTCTATTTATAAAATCACTATGAGGTTCAAACCCTGATCTTCTTTTTCTTCTGATCTTCTCCATAATGGAGGGCATTCCTTTCCACTAATCCGACAAGTTAGCCTGAGAGCTAGCTAGCTGTCGCTACCTATCTTCTTCTTGATTTCACCAAACAGTCCTTCTGCATGCTTAACATAGAACTGTCTTTATGTCTGCCTTTTTCCATCTTCTTACTCACACTCCATGTAGTCCTTCTGTCTTGTGATCAGTAATTGAAATTCTGAAAAAAAATTAACACAGAGCTTACTCAACCACCTTGGTTCAGAACAGAGGACAAAGGTAGGGTCCACCTCTATCTGTTTGCACATGCAAACGTTGACTGTTTGTTGAGAGAGGATGCTCAACCTACACCCGCGTAAGCAATGACACTAGCAAGTTCGTTGCAGAGCACTCCAAGAGCTTATTGAAAACTCCCCACATCCCAATGGAAAAAAATAGAGGTCTTATGCTTGTTGGATGTGATTGATGCATTTGGATTTTGCGTCATCTTAGGAGTGCCGTGGTAGAATCAGCAATCAGTCAATCCTGGTCATTGAATTGCAGCTTCAGCCTCCAAGGGATAGTCCAAATTCTGCCAGTGGGTCGTGGTCGGTTTCAGCTCATATCCACCTTGTTGCAATCTTGATTTATTATTACACCATTCTCTATTAATTTAAGATTTTAGAGTAAGTGGTTGAAATTATGGTATTAAAGTAAAGCCCCTGTATTCACCCATGGAGATTATGATTTCCGTATGAAACCTGCCGGGAATCTTGATATACAATATTACATCGTTCTTTATCAGCTTATGATTTTAGAGTAAATGGTTGTAAACATAGCTAACCTAGATGCTAACTTAATAATAGCCTGTCTATCTTTGTTTATATTTTGAATATTTTTCAGTTTGGCATTATCAGAAGGGTATGCTAAATAGAAAGGCCTGGCGTGATTTAGGCATTGGTCTAATATCACTTTAATCACTCTTTTATCATTAACAATCGAACTGCAGATGCTGGTTGCAGGTTTGTAAAACTACAAATGAAATAGAAAATGTTAGGAGATGTTATCATTATTGAAGATAACTAAACCATTTAATGGTTTAGTTATTTGTATGTTAATCAGGTCTATAACAATGGATGACAACAAAAACCCAATCAAACACAATCAAGTCCAAGTCCGGTTAAGATTCTTAATATCAGGACCTGAATCCCATTGATTCAGTCATGGAAACAGTATTCAAACTTTTACCACTTTGGCCCAGTTATTTTACGTAAATCACTAGCATTCACATTCATGCCTAATCTGACGAGAGCACTAGGTAGATGCTTCGTATACCAAACTGATGCAGGCTTGCGTGGGAAGTGCTAAGGCACGTGTCCAAAGACACAATAAATCTCTACAGAGATAATAAACGAAGACGCACCTCAATGGAAAAATACAATGCTATATAAATAGTAAAAGAAGACTTAAGCTCTAAAAAACCTAATTAAACTAGGAAACTAAATAAATTAAAAATCTAATTCTAAATAGAATTCTTTAAATAAAATCAGAAACTAATAACATATGATTAGTTAATAAAATATTATAAATTTAAGTGGGCCCGTAGCTATGAGGTCTATGCTGCATCAAAAACTGCCTACCATTCATGTGAATGGTCTAGCCACCATACTATTGCTTTGAAAACGACTCTTTGCCTATAATTCATTTATCTACTAGTCAAGTTCTAGGTGCAATACAAACGTGCAAGGCTTTATAGGTAGGAACCATGCTCACCACATATAACAAGTTGGACTTGTGATCATTCATGCTAGTGTGGAGCGCGTGATCTCTCCTTATTGGAAGTCCCATGTAGATTGAGGAGAAGAATCTGCCGCGTAGTCAAATTAAAGGAGACCCTAAAAACCTCATTAATAGATTTACTCTTGTACGAGGAATGTATATGGATTATCAAAAACAGGTGCCAGCCTCATCAACATTTCTCACTCTCCTTTGTTAATAACAAGTAACACTAAAAGCTCGAACGATTAGTGAACTGTATAACAATTTATATCAAATATCATTATCTTCATTTTCCTCAAAGTATTTTGATTAGTTTTGGTACATTGCATTTTTACTTTTGGTTTTTGAACTTTTCATATAATATGAAATATATTTAAAAGCAATAGAACCGAAAAATCTCAAACCACATTTTTCTTCATCTCACACAACCAAGTTTTTAGATTAATTACATGTAATGTTTTAGATTTTATCGGAATATAAATTATCATAATGATTTCACCAACCACCACCAAAGTTGGTGGTCATGGCTGATGTGATTCCTCCAATGACTAATATTATCTTGATTCAAGTGATAATGCTAAAAGCCTGGTGTTCTAAATCGGAATTAATCTCCCAGTTGAGCCGGGTTTGCTAGAACCAGGACCATAACCAGTCTTTTGGATAAAAAACTGGGGTATTGGTCAAATCAGTCGAAATTGGTTAAAACATGCGGTAAAATCAGTTGGATCCCTCATTAGTCATCTTATTTATTTATTTATTTTCTAAGTTAGACTAGAGTCCATAGTCACACTTTTAAATTTAGAGACGGATCCCTAGGCCTATATGTGATGCTAAGGTGACAACTACCAACACCCATCAACCGTGGGTGTGTTAGCACCATTAATCATCTTAAACTACAGAGAGAGAGAGAGAGAGAGGGAGAGAGAGAGAGAGTTTTTTTATAAGAAAAATACCCCTCCTAGTTGAATCTAAAGGGATGCATGATGATCATAGAAGTCAATTGGGTAGAAAGATCTACATGAGACCTAACTATGTCTAGAATTTTGACTCCATAAGATCATTCTAACTCTTTTATCCATTACCGTCATATTTAATTATTTTGGAGGCATTATCTTTTTTTAATTTCGATCCAATGGTTATGAAAAGTTTGGTGAGTGTCAAATTTAGACTTGTGACTATTAAGGGAGGGGTAATGTATGTCAAAATATTACAGCGACTCGAGGAGGGCTCCAACACTAAAAAAAGAGGGGTGGAAAAGGGGGTCTTTTTAAAGTGGTTAACATCATGGTTAGAGTTATACATCAGACAAAGAACAATGATTAAAAATTAATCAATTGTTAAAGGGGAATATGAGCATGATAAGCAATGACGAATGGAGCTCAGGGGTCAAGACAAAGTTAATTAAACATCTAATTTTTTAATAGGTTTAGACGTCAAGTCAGACAGAGATATGGTATAACTTTGTTTATTACTTTAATGGCTGTATCAGGTGGTCGATTCCGTCCAAGAACGGTGGGGCCCACTTCACTAAAAGACAGCAGTCACCGTTCGTTCGATCGATCGATCGTCCACTCGGTTGTGCAGATACCGGCAAAAAAGGGTTCAGATTTTCTATAGTTTTAGGCTTTTAGCTGCAGGGCTTACAGATTTGTTAACCTCTTTTGCTGTGTCGGCCACTGCTGGTCCACTGGATGAGGCCTTTAACTTATTCACAGACGTGTGTGAAATTAAGGTGCCAATCAAGCATCAATTTAAAAATAAAGAAGATCAGATTGCAAAATAAATATCAATAACAATTTGATCTAAGGTTATAAAATAGGATGGTCGAAGTTGTGAATTCATCCCTTGTCGTATAAAATTGAAGACTTAATTAAGAATCTGCAGTGAAAGGGGTTCGCTCATAGTGTAGAAGAAGAGGTGAGGCGGGAAGGATATGAACGGGAGGAGTCTGGATCCCTTCTTTCATTAAAACGATGAGATATTATTTCATCCTATCAATATTCGCCAGCTCTAAAAAATCTTATGCCAGTTAATGCACCCTCTCAATTACTTCCTTAACATGAAAAAAAAAATATAAGAAATTTTATATAGCTGCCGAATATTGATAGGATGAAACAATATCTTCTTATTTTGAAACAAGGGAATTGGACTCGAATCGGAGATGTAAAGGGACTTGGCTTTCCCATGTTTGAATTCCATTTAGGTAATGGTTGGATAATCATTTGTTATTTCCTTTCATTCGTTTCCGTTTAAGAGAAAGATTATTTAATGACCAGTTCACCTTTGTTTCTTCATTTTTTACTACTTTCAAAAATATATTTCTTAGAGTATTTAAAAATTCAATGCTCTAAAATAAATGGGCTCCTTAGCATTAATTCTATAAAAAAAGAAAATTTAATGGACATTGATAAGTAATTGATCAAAGCCTACAAAAAGTGATGGTCAAATGGTAACAATATTGTCCTTTTGTATACAATGACTATCAATTTGATGGCATCTGTTTGGATCATCCATTCAACTTATTTTTTCCCTTTTTGTGCATTATAAATCTAGATTCCTCTTGTTTATCGTTAAGCCAAAAGGCCTGTAAACTCTCTTTCTTTGTAGAAGATTCAAATACCCTTTTTTAAGCCTATATATATGGAGGCTAGTTCTCATGAGAAATGAACGAGGATTTCAATGGATTCACTCATAAAAAATCTACTATTACTCAATATGAGTTAGGCTCATCACCAAATTAATCATTTAAAACATGCAAGTCTTTTTATATTAAGAAAAAGAGAACATTCAATGGTTCTCATGTCCTACTTAAGTTGTGCTTGGTATCTAGCTTGGTTTTTTGTTTCCGCCTTTATTTATTTGGAGTTGGAGTTGACTTTATAGAGAGCTTGTGGTTAAAAATAGCTCAAATTCAATGAATTTGATTTTTTTTTTCAGCAGACCAACTTCTATTCAATGAATTCGATTTTTTTTTCATTTTACAGTGGGACAACTCCTTCCCACACTGTAGACACCAACCAAACCCTTCATAGTCTACCAGAGACTGGATGCAGAACAAACATATGCGCATACAGAGACTATCCATTGCCATTGTACGAACATATAGATCAGAGACAGAGACAGAGACAGAGAGTGGTAGATGAGCGTTTTTCTTTAAGACGACCAGACTAGAGAACATGCAAGTAATACCAAGGAAGCCCGTGCAATCATTTGTGAAGTGAGACAGAGCAAAGAATCCATGGAGAAAGGGGGCAGCAATGAAGAACCACTTCTCTTGAAGAGAGAGGAAGAAGAAGAAGATGATGAAGTAAATCAGCTGCCATTTACAGCTTCTTCTTTTATAGCTGAAGGAGACATAGATCGAATAAGGGGATTGGGGGACTTCACAAGAGCGTTTTTGGTCGAGTCCAAGAAGCTATGGTTCCTTGCAGGCCCAGCCATCTTCACTTCCATCTGCCAATACTCCCTTGGTGCCATCACCCAGACCTTCGCCGGCCATGTCGGTACCCTCCAACTCGCCGCCGTCTCCATCGAGAACTCCGTCATCGCCGGGTTCTCCTTTGGCGTCATGGTATCATCCCAACCATCTGTATCTTATCATTGACCTATTTTAGTTTTTCATGTCGTTTAGTCCAAAGCTTAAAATTTATTGAAACTTCATTCACCACCTTCATATTCCGTTTTGCTATTCTAAATGCACTCAAACATCTTGGAAAAAGAAAATTAATGATTTTCCTTTTAAAATCTTCGACAATTATTTATAGTTTGTATCTCATGAAGTATCATTGCATAACAGTTTCAAATTTTTTATCAAGTTCTAAGCCATAATTTAATACCATGATGTGTGTTGGATTGATCAAACTGCCTCCGGTCTAGCACATTGAGTCGTCGAATGATTTAGCAGTTGGAATCAATCTACTTAATTGAGATTTATAAGAAAAAAAGTGTCCTTGCGAACGAAATTTCTATCAATCAAATCTTTTATTGAAGAGAACGGTTAGCTAAAAAAATTTAATATATAAGTCTTTTAGGATTTATTAACTGATTTGACTTGATTTTACTTGAATGTGTTCAGTTGGGGATGGGAAGCGCGCTAGAGACCCTATGTGGGCAGGCGTTTGGGGCAGGGCAGCTTGACATGCTAGGGATCTACATGCAAAGGTCTTGGGTGATACTAAACACCACCGCGTTAATCCTAACCATACTTTACATCTTTGCGACACGATTGCTGAAGCTGATTGGGCAGGCTGATTCAATCGCTGAGGCGGCGGGTACATTTGCAGTGTGGATGATACCACAATTGTATGCTTATGCAATGAATTTTCCGATCGCGAAGTTCCTTCAATCACAGAGCAAGATGATGGTGATGGCGGCGATATCGGCGGTGGCGCTGGTGCTGCACACGGTGTTCAGCTGGTTGTTGATGCTGAAGCTGGGGTGGGGGCTGGTGGGGGCGGCGGTGGTGCTGAATGCATCTTGGTGGTTCATTGTGCTGGCACAGCTGGTGTATATATTCAGTGGCACGTGTGGGAGGGCATGGAGCGGCTTCTCATGGAAGGCCTTTCAGAATCTCTGGAGCTTTGTGAGACTCTCGCTCGCGTCGGCTGTTATGCTCTGGTAACTCCTTGTAACTTTTCTCAGCTTGTTTCTTTCTAACCCAACAACAATTTATATATACGAAAGAGGCGGTTTCCAATTGAGAAATCAGCCTCAATTTATTCAATTGATTTTGACCAATCATTTTTTTTCGTCTCCTCCACTTAATGGCTCTCTTCAGCAATAATTTCTTTAATCTTCTTTAAGACAATAAAATAAAACCCGTGAATATCTCACTCAACGCCTCTTAGCAATGATGAGAAACATGAAACGCCCATTTAATCTCTCACATTGATGCAAAATCCACCGGATCCTACAAATGTTAAAAGACAAACATATCCTCAAAGTGTTAAAAGACCGATCGAGTGTCGCTCCCTAAACTGAAACGATCTCTCTCTGGTAGTTATGCACTCATCCTTCAAGTAGTAAAGTATTTTTATTATTTTATAGAGGTTCTCTCTGCCTCTCTCTTTTATTTATTTCATATTTTTTCAATTGATACTTTATTTTTCTTATCTTTTACTAGGGTCATGGACTCATAGTTATCTAGACATTTGTGTTGTTCCTAATTGAGAAATCAACATCAATTCAATTCTAATTGACATCAATTGATTTTGACGCTCCTTAAATAATTGACTCCCAAAATGTCTCCTCACATCCTCAACTCCCCACATTAATTACAATTTAAAATTTTGACTCGTGACATATCTCTTCAAGTTCTTCCCACCCCTCAAGGGACTAATCTTAATTGAGAAATCAACATCAATTAAATTCCAATTGACATCAATTGATTTTGACGCTCTCTAAATAATTGACTCCCAAAATGTCTCATCACATCATCAACATCCCCACATTAATTAGAATCTAAAATTTTGACTTGTGGCATGTCTCTTCAAGCAACCCGACACACACACACAATAATTATAACCTAATTAAAATTAAGTTAATTAATATTAATGGTAAGTTAATAGAGGCAAAATGGATTGATGTTAGTTTCATAACTCTTCAAAACGGTTATCAAATTTTCATCTCTCTCTCTCTCTCTATATATATATATATTTACCATCCTCCCATCCTCTCAAACGTTTTCCCCTCCTTATTACTACCAAACTCGCCCCCAACCGAACAATATAATATTTTAAATTTACTATAAAAATTTCCTTATCAATATAAGAGATATAATATCATATTTTAAATTTCATTTAAAATTTTAAACTGTTTACTGTTTACAATTTTTTTTATATTGTGGATTATATTAGCACGGACGTATTTTGCTAGTGATAATGATGATGGCTATGATAATATGTAAAGTAGCAGTAATACTAATAATAATAATGATATACACCTCAAGCTCTTTGATCTGCTCTTTTTTAATTTTTAAGTAGGAGAAATGCAAAACACCAATTGAATCAAGATTTTTGTTTGAGGGGGGCCGATCCAAATAGGTAGTTGGGTTTTAGGGACAAATTCAAAATTTTCATCTGGATTTGGGGGGTGGAGATATGATTATTCATAGTGGTTTTTGGAAGCAAGCCCAAAATTTTCAATTGAGTTTTAAGGAGGACCTAGGTGTGACGGGGGCGATTGCCCCCAAAAACCATGTATGTAGGCCTGCCCCGGATGGGAGAGTTTATGTGGGCCCATATAAAAGATATAATGAAATCCACCCTATGAAAAGAAAATGTGATATATTTAGATATTTCATTTGTTTGATCTTTATTTGCATGGGACATGAAATGAAATAAGATTATGAGGTAAAATTAAGAGAAAAAGAAGGAGGAATGGGTTGCAAGTAAATACACAAATTGACAAAAAGCCAACCTTAAAAAGTCACTAAATGACTAAGGGGTACTCTTAAAATGCAATGAATGACTAAAAGTGGATGAGTAATTTCTTGTCTTTTAATGCTTTTACTTTCAACTCTCACCTTTTTTCGCTTTTTTTTTATTTGGCTCTTAATTTTATTTCATTTCAACCGTTGTGCAAATAATAAGGTCCGGATTAAATAAAGGGTCACCAATTCACTTGTACACACCCTTTATGCGGAAAGGGAAAATTGTCACGTCAGCAAATTTCATATAAATGAAAACTTCGGAAAATGATTTCTATAGAATTTAGAAATTCATGTTTTGTGCAAAAAGAGTTTCCTCATTGAATTGGTGCTAATGTTTGGTGCGGCGGTGGATTCCTTATTGAAAATCAAAATTTCTTATTTAATGATTTAATTTTTTGAAGAAAAATAACATAATATCTATATTATGTATTCAACATTAAATAATAATTTATATAAAGAAATAAAAAATGAAAGATTTGTAGAGTTTTTAGGTTGAAATGGACAAGAGTGAGGAAAGAGGGAGAAGTTTTCCAAAGAAATCCATTTCTCATATCTCCTATAGGAAACCCATTTCCACCATTATCAAGGAAAATACTGACGGAGCATGAAAGTATTTATATGGAATTGTTCCGCACCAAACGCTTGAAAAATGGTTTTCCGGTCCACTTTTCCGTAGAAAAGTGTTACACAAACATTCTTTTCCGTATCTTTACTTCTGAGTTGGTGGGCCTAAAACATTTCCTTTTCGATGGCCACTAATGCGCTATTATCTTGATGGGACCATTGTAGGAAAATAATAGAAACTTCAGAGAAGAAATCTTGGACAGTGCGATTAGTGGGTCCCACAAATTTATGATTGTAGATCGAAAATCAGATGCACCTGACACTTCCATCGTTGTCCTGAGAATCCCTGTTTCGGAAGGCATTGGTCCTCTGACAAAATCAAATGTTACGGAGAAATCTTAGGACAGAGATTATTGATTGATCAGCAGGACCACTTATTTATTTCCACATGCCTCATGAATAAAAATGTACGTGAGCTCAAGATAATTATATTAGTTCCGCATAAAACCTCACTTCAGTTAAAATTGATTTCATTGTCAAGTTGTGAAGGTTGTAAATACAGCGAAAGCAAGAATGTATAAGAGCTGGCCGCAACAAATGCGATAAGAACAGCGTCGGCTTGAATCAGGCACTGGTGTTGAGATCTGTGACTGTCTACAATAGATCAATTACGTATGATTCACTCTTCAAGATCCAAGGGCAATGATGGACACCCTGGATGTAGAAGATGATCTAAGGGCAAGAATGGACACCTTAGATATAGAAGATGATGATGGAGAAATGTAAATCCAGTGAAAGGAAAATAAATTTTTTTAGAAAAAGTTGTTCCAAGTGATATATCTCATGTCTATATATAATAGCTGCTTGGCTAATGGGTTGGATAAAACTCTTATCCATATCACCATGAGACTTCTTGTGAGGGGTGTATCTTTGTGAGTGGGTCCACCCACATGCAAACACAAGTGGACCCCATCACAAATGCCAACAAGTTGATCACTTGGAAAATTACGTCACATTTTTCAAGGCAATTAATTTGACAGTGATCTAAGTTTAAATTTTGTTTTATTGTCATCTAACTTTAACAAGTTCCTACAAACAATTGAAATATGCACTTTATATCTTCTGCTGCAGTCTGGAGGTGTGGTATTTTATGGCTCTGATTCTCTTTGCTGGATATCTCAAGAATCCTGAAGTTTCTGTGGATGCTTTGTCTATATGGTAAGCTCTAGCTGATTTTGTCTTCTGCCCAAGTTTGAAGGTAAAGCTTAAAGGTAAAGCTTAAGATACTTACAGTTAAAAAAAGCAATGTCTTAAATAGCAGACTGGAGAGCAAACTGGTAGAGTGGAGGGTTCGGACCAACCCGCTTCAACCATCTACTTTAACCCAGCTAACCTGTGATGTAAAAATAATATAAAAAAAAAAAACAAAAAATATTTTTGGGTTTTTAACAATTTTGACTGGCTTTTAATATCTTTGAGTGATTTTACCAAAACCCAAGTTTTTATAATTGGATTGGTGAAAGTCCAGTCCAATTGTTAAAGCAAAGATTAAAAGTTGCTAACCCATAAACAAGTTATTGTATGTGAACTTAGTACCTTCCATTTATCAAATTACAATTGCTATCTTGGATTGGAATATGGAAGTTCTTGTGAATTTGAGAATGCTTGGGTTTCCAAGCTAGGGGTGCAACTCAGGTGGGTTGGGTCAGTGTAGGCAGATTTTGGGCCACCCTATTAAAACTTATTAACCTTAATTGAACTTGACTCAAATTCTAGAAGGACCAACCCAAATCCATTCAACCCACTTAACCTGATCTGAAACCACCTGCTATTAAAGCACCAACCTGGATTTAACCTATACTGACTTTGAGTATGTTACACCCGTAGTTTATATTACAAATTTTTATATTCTGAGTCCAACCCCGACTCAAATTCCAATTGGCCTCACCCAAATCCAAAAGGGGTTTGGATTTTCAGGCCTGAGCCTGATCTCGAAAATGCCCAACATGAATTATGGTTTTGGACAGGTTGGGTTGGCCCTGATCCAACTTTGCTCTAACATTGTAAGCACATGCAACTCATGTACTCAGCAACGTTACAGTGGATTCAAAATCAGTTTTTTAAAGTTTCAGGTAAAGGGTTTCTTAACCAATGGCTTTTTTTAATTTGCAGTATGAACATATTGGGTTGGGCAGTTATGGTGGCCATCGGAGCCAATGCAGCCACAAGGTTTGTTCTAAAGACACAAGACTCTTTAAAGTCCCATTCAGATGCAGGGAAACATTGAAATCCATAAAAGTCACCATTCCAAGGGGTTCTTGTGACTGTTATTTCTTATTTATCAGGAAAATTTTGACCTGATGTGAATGGCTAACACCTAACTTCAAGTGCAAACCATTTTCTTTCAACTTGGCTTACCTATGGACCATCAGCCCCTCAACAATTGCTACCGGCTCCTGAATTGGATCTCTCTCCCCCAATTGTCTACACTCATTTGACTGACAATCAGTCATGCTGAATTAAAACCCCAAAATATCAATCCTTTAAAGCCAAATTTGAGGGTCAAAAGAAAGGGCCAGGATGATTTGATGGGTCTAATTATTTGCACAGCTTTTGATGTTAATGACATCTTTTCATTGTCCATAAACATCCTTTTTACCTTCTGCCGAATGATTGTCATGCCTTCATATGGGCTCATCCCCAAGTTCTCACCTAAGTTCCAAGTTCTGAAGAATCTCATATTCTCATAAAATTCTGGTGATCACCCTATGTTCTATCCATCCAAGCGTCCCTTAACACATCAAAATGCTCTCCCTCTGGTGATCACCCTATGTTCTATCCATCCAAAGATCCCTTAACACATCAAAATGCATGCTCTCTCTCTCTAAGAACCATCCTAACCCAGAATGGTTGGATTGTATTTCCCTACGTGCAGTGTAAGGGTGTCAAATGAACTGGGGGCAGGGCATCCAAGGACTGCAAAGTTCTCTGTAGTGGTGGTAGTAGTAACTTCATTCCTGATAGGTGCTATCCTTTCGGTCATTCTGCTCATCACAAGAAAGCAATACCCATCTTTATTTACAAGTAGTGAAGATGTGATAAAACTCGTATACGAGCTCACCCCATTGCTTGCAACCTCCATCACTATCAACAATGTGCAACCTGTGCTTTCAGGTATTTTACTTGGTTTCTAGGCTGCATGTAAGCATTGTTAGTAATGTACGCCTTGTTTGTCTCCAAAGAAATGGAAACAAAGAGTGATAGAAAAAGGCTGAAACTTCAGCTATTTCTGGTGTAATACCCTGAAATAGCTTCTTTTGAAATGGGAATTTCATTTGCATGATTTGTTCTATTTCTGGGAGATGCTGTGCTTCATTTTCAACCTAGGAAAGGATTGGGTTGTGTCTGTTCGGGTTGATCTCTAAGAGGGTTGAACCTGAATGATCTACTCATTATTTCATCAAGTTGAGGATCTCGATCCAAACACAGCCTTGGAGTTAAGAGGATCAACTCGAATCCTTATTTTAATGCCCAGTTTCCAAAGCAGGTCACATTACAATCAGTTAAGTTAGGTGACAAGTCTAATAACAAGAATGGACTGAATCTGACCTTAGGCCAGATTCAACCCTTGTATAAGCTCAACCAGAATAAGCTACCCATTTATTAATCGAGTTGAGAATGTCAACTCAAACATGGCCTAAAAAAGTTGAGAAGGGGTCGACTTGAAACCTTTTTAAATGTTGGATTTTGAATTGGATTGGATTGGCTGATCAAATTACATTTAGTTAGGTTGGGTATAACGGCAGGTCTAATGACAAGAATGGACCGAATCTAAACCCAACATGTTCATTAGTCAGGCCAGAAATGTCAACTCAAACTCAACCCGAAAGTCCAAAAAAATAAGACCAACCTGGTTGGTTGTGGATTAGGAATTGCCACCCCTAATTAAATAATGCTGATTTTATCAGCAACTGTCTGAATTACTTGTAGGCAATCACACTAGCGACAGAAAGATGTCCTTGTTGCTATGAATTAAATGAACAACCAAATGACATTGCTTTCTCCAAGAAAATGGAGGAAAATTCAAGTTATTTTGAGCTATCCAAACATCCTCATACACAATTCATCTTGATTCAGAGAAAAGGTTTCCTTCTGATTAGAATTGGCGTTTTCTGTGTTTCAGGAGTGGCCATCGGAGCAGGCTGGCAAGCAGTCGTAGCCTATGTGAACATAGCATGTTATTACATATTCGGCATTCCATTGGGTCTTATCTTGGGTTATAAGGTCAACCTTGGTGTCAAGGTAATTGCGCCTTTTACCTTCAAATTCCTTTGATTTCCAATCACTCAGAAAGATAACATCAATATAGCACATTAAACTTTAGAGAGAACAATTATCTAACCTTGATTATTCAACAATAAAATTAGAAAAATAGAAATGATCATATCCAATTCTGATAACAAAATACTGAATCTTATTTCAATGTTTCAGGGAATTTGGT
The DNA here is from genome assembly GCA_038049695.1 of Cinnamomum chago. Taxonomy (NCBI): domain Eukaryota; kingdom Viridiplantae; phylum Streptophyta; class Magnoliopsida; order Laurales; family Lauraceae; genus Cinnamomum; species Cinnamomum chago. The sequence goes on from CP142451.1 coordinate 112,025,054, forward strand.
ATGGAATGCTTTCAGGCACTGTGCTGCAAACACTGGTCCTTTTCTGGATCACTTATAGGACAAATTGGAATAAGGAGGTAACTACAGCTAGTAGAAGTTCTTAGTTATATATTCTCTCCTGGGTGATAAGCCATGTGGGGTCTTTGACACTGATCCAAACTTTGCTAACCGTTGGATTTGAACCCCAACTTTGGGGAGCCATTTCTGCATCATCTTAGATTCTTTGGAACTGAGAGTTGATAGCACCCCCTCTTCAAAAATGGCCCATTCCAAGTTGGGTCCCAATGGGCTCCCCCCATGGTTCACCTAATTGATTGGCTCACTGCTTTTTGATTTTCTTCGATTATTATCTTTACTCTGAGTAAAACTTATGAGAATGACAGAATTCATGTTACCAAATGTGACTTGTGGTGTAGGCTTCCAAAGCTGAGGACAGGATAAGGAAGTGGGGGGGAGAACCAACTGATGAAGTATCAGGCAATGATACGGAGAAATAGATCATGTGTTCCCCCCTATGATGTACGGATATTTTAAAATAGACAACGTATTGTATCGTGTCCTATCGTATCCGATACTTTACTTTTTATGTGTAATTTGCCGTATATGAGCATCAGGTTCACCATGATTCGATCCTTAATGCCAACGAACTATGTTGTGAGTTTACCCAATTCATACTAGTCCAAGGAGACAAGGGTCGTTGAATCTCTACCTGGTAGCACGACAGTAGGCATTAAGGGACAGTTATGTTCCTACTCATTTTTTCCTAGAATGGATGTTGTAAGAGAACTCTTTGGATCAACATCATAATTGAGGAGGCTTAATTAGAATCTTGTGTTTTATGCCCATGCAATCAATAAATTGTTTTTTTTTTAATCCCGGATTAAGTCTTATAAATGTTTGTATTCATTGGATAATGAAAGAAATTCTTCGAACCAATGGTTTATAAGTTGAACTAGAGGTCAAACTGGTGGAGTCGACGGTTCGATCTAACCTGATTTTCTGGTTTAACCAGGTTCAACAGTGACATAAAATAAAGGAAAAATATTAAAATAACTAGCTCAATTGGTGGTTTCTGTTGGATTTTACTGATTTTGAACAGTTTTTAACTAGCACCCCTGGTTTTATCTAAAGGGAGCAATGAAGAGACCCGGTTTGACCAGCCAAATGGGTTTTTGCCCATTTTAACTTGTCCAATGAAATTTTGCCATCTCACATGGGAAATATAGGAAGAAAAAGGAGATTTTTGGTACGTTAGAATTCTTAATCACATTTAACTTGGTGGTGACATTTGTTATAGTTTTATAGGCTTACAAAAGAGACATTTTCTTGTAAAAAAAATATTCGAAGAGTTTTACAACGCTCCTCATATATATAGAAGTGCTCATGTACAAGCTTACCTTACACTCTTATTGTAAAAGCCACCTCATACGACCCACCAGAGACCCTACAAATCATAGGACAAGGGTGGATCGAAATATCCAAGTATGACCAATCTAGATATCAAATTTGAAGTCAATCTAATACCCCTAACCTATTCATCCATGGTCCATAGATTTAACAGCTTTATATATATATTTATTATTTTCTTTGTAAGAAAAATTACAATTTTTGCTCCCTTTTATGTTCATGCGGAGGATCTTGAATATATTTAGTGCATAGAAAACAGAATTAGGTGGGTAGATTCACGGGTCATTCTGTGGAATGGGCTGTATCTGAAAAGTCACATTAAGACGTTTGTATTCTCTCTTTTATACCTAAAAACTAAATGACAAAAAATAAAATATGTGGAAAATTATAATTTTGAGTTTGATTTAGCTAATGTAATTTAACTGCACCTTTTTTTTTCTCTTTCAAATACCTTAGATATAAAAAAATTTTAAAATGTATTTATTTATTCTAGATTTATATTTTTCTTAATAATAGCTCAAAAAACCTATTTTTATCTATGTCTTTATGTTTTAGCTCAACCTTGGCAGTGGCCTCCTCATTTAGCATGAAGTATATAAGAGTCAACTTGTATTGTTATCGTTGTATCATTAACATAATATTATTTCAATTATGTTGAGGTTAGTTATATAAATACTCTTTATTCATTCTGGTCAATATAACTCGTGTCAAATTCTCAATATGCTATACGTTTTCAAACTTAAATATCATTACTTCCATAAATATATTTTTCTTGTGGGGCCATCAACCTCTAATATATATATATATATATATTTCCCTTTTTCACTAAATTGGCCTTTAATAAAATTTGGTAACTTTTCCTATAACAAATTCTTCGAAACTCCATCTTTAGGCCCCCGTATAGATAATCTGGACAATCTCGTATTTAGTTTTGTGAGGAGGTCTTATCGTATTGATCATATAACAGAAACTATAAATAAAGCCACATCATTGTACAATCACATTTGTGATGTTGATTCAATCCAAGGTGGGACCTGCTCTTTTTGAACCTAAACTTGAACAGCTGGATATAAAGAAGATGAGATTCATCTTTAACGATCCGGATTGTCTGCATTGGCCCACGATGGAATTTCATTGAAGTTTGTCACACGCTTCCGGGGTAGCTTACGTGCAAAAGACTAGCGAGATAAAAAAATCTGGCAATCCAAACCTCTTCATCACACGCCATATAAAACCAGAGAGAGAGAGTTTCCAACGATCGATCAATGGCGATTCTGCTGAGCAACTTGACCCTAGTGGTCGACGCGAACTCCCTCAGAATCTCAATACCTGACTGCAAGGCTCGCCACGGCACTGCAGACCATGTGTTTGTGAATTTGCCCAAGAGAGTCCGAGACATACTCCTCTCCAACGCCACCATCTCGCCTTCGGTCCCCATCAAAACCCTCGACTTCGACACCGAGACCGCGAAATCCCGCCGCTGGAGGCACAATTCCAAGCCCAATGCCTTCGGTTTCGATGTCTCCAATGGCCTCGGCGATGACAACGGAGACGAAGACGACGGGAGCAGCGGGAACGATCGGGAAAGTGAGATTCGAAGAAGGGTCAAGGAAATTGAAGAAATGAGGGAGTTGGAGAAGAAGGCGGAGGAGTTGCAGAGCCGAGCTGAAGGTGGTGGTGGTGGTGATGGAGAGGAGGAGACGGAGGAGGAGAAGAAGCAGAGGGTTCGTAGAGAGCTCGAAAAGGTTTGGGTTTCTCCTTTTTTTTTTTTTTTTGGTTGTGGGTTTCGTTGATATGTGATTGTTTTTTGAATGGGTGGATGAGTTTCTGTTTTGGGGTTGTGGGGTTGTGATTGTTTTATGCAGGTGGCCAAGGAGCAGGCAGAGAGGAGAGAGACGGCGAAGTTGATGTTCGAGTTGGGGCAGAAGGCATATGGGAGGGGCATGTATGGGAGAGCCATTGAGTTCATGGAGGGCGCCCTGACTATCATTCCAAGGCCCACCCTCTTTGGTGGTGAGGTGAGTGAGAGTTCCGCAGCAGAATTCCTTGCACATTTGTCATTTTAATATCAGTTACATATGACAATATGGTTTAGATGGGATTGTAGAGAGGTTAGAAAGGGGTGAAAGGTAGAAGATAATGGGGTGAAGATTATTGATAAAGCAGACAATTGATGGTCACTTTGATATATTTGTCATTGACCCTTTGCTCTGAATCCCTGATATCAATTTCATTTTCCTATGTAAACCAGAGAAAGTGTGTAAGAATCCCCTTAATTCATCATAATAGAGCATTTATTCCCTTTTTTCCCTTCTTGGATTCATGAAATTGTGAGTAAATAGGATCGAGTGTAAATTGTTAGCATTCCATCAAGGAGGTGGTGTGGGAATGGTATATAGATTTTAGACAAGAGTCTCAGCTACTTGATTGGGCCAGCTAACCAAAAGAGACTCCCCATCAATGCCCATTTTTGCCAACCTAACTGCTTTGTGGTTAGCTCTCCAGTCTCCATGGACCATGGTAGAAAGTAACACTTGTCTCTTGATTATAATTTAATTAGAAAAAGAAGATCCCGACCTATATCCTACTTACCATTCATGGATTTCGATTAATATGAGGATGAAACACCTCTTTGTTCTGGTTTATTTCTCTAGAATGTGGTTCATGACTAATGAAACAGATCAGATGGCCACTGTTTACCTTTTTGGTTCTGTTGCACTTAACTTACGTGACTTATGCTTTTCACAGATACAAATATGGCTTGCCATGGCTTATGAGGCTAACAATCGTCATAGTGATTGCATTGCTCTATATCAACAGTTGGAAAAGAAGCACCCCAGCATTAGTATCCGACGCCAAGCTGCTGAGCTCCGCTACATCTTGCAGGCACCGAAGCTCAAGATATCTCAGGATGAGATGGTCACGATACCGCTGATTGGTTCTAGTTATGACAGGTGAGCTTGCATGGTTTATTTGCTCTTTGCAAGTCATTCAAAGACCTTATGGGTTCTGTGTTGAATAACACTTCTTGTTACTTAAAGGTCACTTCAGCTCTTCACTAATCTAGTATCATTGTTCTAGTAATAACCATTAATCCTTGAGAAAAACGTTAAAAAAAAAAAAAAGGAAGAGAAAAAATTTGTAAAGAGATTATGGATCAAAATATCAGTCGATATACTGGCCAATGTGTATTGTATTAGTTGATAAATTGGCCATATTGGCCAGGACAGTTCCAGTTTCTGCAATTTATTGCTGTTCACATGCATATTGGTGCATATTGATCGAGACATATTGGCTAAAATGCCCCACCAGGATGTGCATCGGTAGTCTAGCACATTGGACAATACAACTTGATATGCATCATATGACTCCATTTTAAGTCAAAATCCTCTTTTCTACATTCTTTTTTAGGAAAAGACGAGGGGAGTTGTGTATTGAACAAGACGCCCCCGATATGTATCAAATGACCCTTTTTTCAAGACAAAATCTTCTCTTTTCTACATTCTGTATTCTCTGAAACTTCTCAAATCTCACATTTCGAAAATGGAGACACTAACAAAGAAACAAAGAAAGAGAAATTTATCAATATTAGCCAGTCAGCTGTGGCTATTTCCACCTAAATAAATTGTTTGAATCATAAGATTCAATTAACATGTATCGAATCTTAAGATTGACACCTGAATACTAAGATTCACCTGTAAACAAGAGTCGTTGTATAGATACAAATCTTTTTCCTTAAGGTTCAATATGAATCATAGGATCTGAGATTCGAACCCGAACAATTTAACAACAATTTAGATAAGTCTTGGTAAATCAAGAAATATGTACTTCCATTAAAGTGTCTGGTATTCTTGGAGTCTTTTATTAGAAGAGTCTTATCCTGGTACATAAATCTTAGAGGAATAACCGTCTAACCGGAGAAGTCCCTCCTTATTTAGTTTTATCTATATTTATCGATGAGTATTGACTAGCGCTATTGGATGGATTATGAGTGATGTGTTATCCTAAGTGTTGCACTACTATGAAGTCGTTTGTTCTCCTCTTTTGGAGATCAATAAATCAAATGTGCTCAAACTCTTCTTTCCCTAATTTAGTATTGACCAAAGCCAGCTGCTGTGATACCTCGACATGTGATTATTATAGTCCTTTAAGCTTCAGCTTAGAGAAAATATTTAAGGCATTCTTCCCCTTGCTGCATTATGAAGACCTTGACTTTTCCCCATGATTTACTTGCTGTGTTGGGGTAAACTTTACTACTCATATCCAACAACAGTCAGTTGTATAGTCGAGCACCAAGACTCACTCTTTGATTGGGTCTTTAGTCATCACTACATGCTGACCCAAGAGTAGCCAGTCACTTGAACCAGAAATATAACATGGTCTCATTCAGAACTTCATTGGTGGAACCTGAATCAACAGTCGATTGCAACAATGGCTGATTTCAGCATTGACATCAGCATTAACCAAGAACAGTCGACTGGCTTACTGGCTTTGAAGGGAACATAGGACGAGTATGAGAGAAAAATAAAAAGAAGGAAGATAGAAGGAAAGAACGAATGGAAAAGAAGAGGAAGAAGCTTGAGGTTCTCTCAACTGGATCAGATGGCCTCCTCATCAGCCCTTGGAGGCTCTGATACCATCTTGTCGAAGTGAGTTTCTTAAAAAATATCCTCCTGTGCGACTAGTGTTGGAGATGTATTAACAGATGAGTGTAATATCCTTTATATGAAGGGAAAAAGAAGTAATTAACCATAAGGGGGAGAACCAACGGTACTTTCGACAAAAATAAAATGTCAAGCACTTAAATAGTTCGTATATGCATGTACATCATTATCACATGGAAGTTTGGAGAGTTCTATGATATCTTAAGCCCACTCCATACAAAAGTTTCTTGTATGAACCAAACGACCTCTTTCCATACAGGCCTCCTTTGATGCCGATTGGGCCAACTCACTTCGTGATCATCATTCCACATTTGTCTATTGTATCCTTGTAGAAGGAAATAATATTTCTTGAGAACATAAGAAGATGATGGCAGTTGCTCACCATAGTGTAGCATTGATTATAGAGCCATTGGTACAAGCAGCCTGAGAAGTCTTGTGGCTCTGAAAACTGCTTACTGAACTGGTGTTCCTTCAAATCAAATTGGCATCACTATACAGTGACAATCAGGCTGCAATCATATTACTGTCAATCCAGTTTTCCACGAGCAAATGGAACATAAAAAAACTATTGTCACTTTATCAGTAAAAGGAAATTCTGTTCGGCTAATTTTCACACCTTTTGAGTTATATTTAAACTACAATTCCATAGGAATTACAAAATGCCCCCCTTCGGATTTCAGATTTCTCAACAACTCCTCTTACGAGCTACTCCATAGGTCTATTATAAATTCATGAATCATTCCATGGATTTTTATCTTCCAATTGGATGGTTTATCCAAATTGTGCACGCAAAATGGATGGTTATTCTATTTTCATCATGGAATGATTATTTGATTCCTTTTCCTCTTTGTATCATAATTATAAGAATCAGTAGTAAAAATTCCTTGATTCCTTAACTTCAATAAACTAGTAATAGTTCCATTCATCAGTATACCACTCGATTTCAATGAAATCCAATCTGTTTCAAATATTTCCTATACATACATCCCAAAAAGGGACAATTTGAGTGGAATGTCCGCATTTTTTAAGAGTTAAGTCTGTTTTTATGTGATTTCGTATTGTACAATTCCTTTGCTTGTGAAACCATTTTTGATGCAGGCCAAACAATAGGTCAGCCAACCCGATACCAATTGGCGCAACCCCGGATTCGCAATCGAGCAATAGATCAATCTCACGAATGATTGATCGAATCCAATGATGGATTCCAGCCCTAAGGCACACTCAAGACCATAAAACACACCATAACTACTAAAGAAACTCAGAAATCTTTAATTAATTGGAATAAGCATTCTAAATACAATGTGGCCTTATCATCCTTATATAGAGGAGTAGGCTTGATCCCTAAGCAACGGTACTTTCTAATATCTAAATAATGCCTAAACAAAATAAGAAACCCACTAATATTAATCCTAATCAAATCAAACTCCTAAATAAAGGGATGTCTCCTTGGGCCTATAGACTGGACCGAATGGATTCGCCGACCTATTGTTTGGCCTACATCAATTTTGCCTGGGAGTAATGAGAAGAATTCTAGAATGGATTGCTCACATTGATTCGACTATTATTAGTGGTCAATAATGGAATAATTCCTTCATATTTGTCGAGATAGGGGACACGATTCGCATGGATATAAAAAGTCTCGCTTGGGCTGCTTTAATGGTAGTCTTTTACATTTTATCTTAACTCATAGTATGGGAAGAAGTAGTACTAACTGAGTTGAGTAATCAAATTTATCAATTGTTTAATAGATTGCTCTACAAAACATTTTTAAATAAAAAATATTCCACTCCATAAATTCTACTGGAATCCAATGTGAATTAAGAACCTTTTAATCAAACAAAAATTTCAATGACTTCATTCCCATATACGTATTTTGAAACTACAAGGGATAGACATGATGGGAGATTTTTTTCAACCGAATTCTTTCTAAATATTCTATTTCAACGAATCGGTCCTTACTAGAATTATGCATATTACAATGAGGAGCAACCACCCCCATCAAGTTATCATATATCTTTAGAAATGTTCTTGGAGGACCTTGAGTTTATGATATCATTAACAAGTTGGGTATGACTGTTATCTGTACATCAGCTTGAAGGGGAGCGTGGAATGGTCACACAAGTATGAAGACAGGCATCACTGCAATTGAGCACTATATCAGATGTGAGGAACACACAATCACTACACTTGAAGAGTGCCACATAGTATAGTTTGTTATTTAGGGGGTTTGGAAACTCTACCCCTAAGAGCAAATTTTGAGTTCTAGAGCCAACTGACATTTTAGGGTGTTTGGTAAGCCTCTAATTGGAGCTTTAATTGAATAAGAATAAGTGGCAAAGCTTCTAAACAAAAAAGTGGTTTCCACCTTACTTTTTTATTGGTAACTTATTCTTCTGAAATGCTTAAAACCGGAATGGGTTTTGGACAAAAATGACCATGGTAAAACAGGTTTATTTATTAAATGTCTCTATTTAATTTTTTTCCCTTTAGTGTTTTATTTTAAAATTTTTTTAAAAATAATGCAAAACCATTGGAAGCCTTACTGCAGGTGCAACTCATTCCAAGCCCCTTCTACCTGTATGATTGAAAGAAAAATGGAAAAAGTTAGGTATCAGGTGATTGGGAGATCTGACATGGGTTCTCTTGATTCCAAACAAGGGAATTAGTCTCCATTTGAGTAAAGAAAAACATTTAAAAGAAGAAGAAAAAAAGCACTCCGATCCACTCAACTTGGATTCAGTGATTTTAGGATGGCATACAAAACAAAAATAAAAAGTAAAACATCTTTGATGCACTCAACTTGGCTATCATGAAAACAAACTAGAGATCTTTACACGATGAATAACAGTATCTAAAATACCAAAGCTCAACCAATTTCATAGACAAGGACAAAGCTTCAAATTAATAACTTATCCAGAAAAAAATTAAAAATATTGATTGTAGAAGACAGATGCTTTTTTATATCAGGATAAAAGGTTGAAGTAGATTTCTTTTTTCTTTTAATATGAATAAGCAGGAACCCACCTGGATTCTGTTCCTAGTTCCACTATGCATTAGTCCTCTTGGATCTCATAGATCCCATGGTTTTTGTATTCCAACATGTTCGTCACTATGGATAATGAGAATTTGTCCTATTTAGTACAGTGGGCCTTTCACAAGTTCAAGCCATTCAAAATCACATACCTTCCATGAATTGGCAGTCACCCAATTGTGGCAAGCCTTTTCTCTAGTTCAAATTATATTTTTGAAAATTACAAAAGTACCCCTCTAATATACACTTATTTGTATTTTTCCAAAAATACTACTGAGAAATAAGAACTTTTCTTTTGAGCTGTACTGAAAGGACTAAATAGAACTTGTAGAGTTATTTGTTTTGGACTTAATCTAACCAGCTCTTGTTGACTAGAATCTCCAAACGGGGCTTTAGATTCTTGTTATCTTATCCAACCATGAGAGATTTCATTTAATTACTATTGTAGGAGTGCTCACTGGGAGACACTCCACCTAGACCCATTACTCAGTTGAACAAACTCTGAAATTAATTATAGAATTAAACAACATTTACCCCTCTGACTCTATGAGTTGAACTTAATGAAATAAACACTCATCTATTACAACCAAACTTCCTTAATGAAATAAACACTCATCTAATACAACCAAACTTCCTTAATGAAATAAACACTCGTCTAATACAACCAAACTATCTATTGCAATTACTGAAATTTAGTAGAGTTCAAAACGACATTTTATTTAACCTTCTGCAAGCACATCCAAATCACATCACTATGTTAGTCTTCAATTACAAACTTATCCTAGTATCTTTTTCAAATCCATACATAATCATATAGAGATCCTTTTTGGAAGTGGAAGTTCTTGAACCCCACCATTTGTCCAAAACCTGTCGTCTATTTCTTGTAGCTTCTACTACATACTCTCTCCTAAGCAAACATGTACACGGAGTATCTTCCTCCACTTTTTGTGTTCGTGTTCCATGGGAATCCAAGAACTAATCCCTAGGGGCAATCATGGTCAATTAAGAATGTCAATAAAATAATTTGGCACAAAAAAGTAAGAATTTTGAGAAAAAGTTAAAAAAAATTAACATGTTTACATAATATCAAAATTCTTTGAAATCTGGTGTTCGACTAAGTTTTACTGATGAAGTAGTAATTAGATTTATCCCAAAATGATAAAAATAATGAATTTTTATTGCTTTTCACACTCGACAATATTCAATAGGGTTCAAAAGTCGGGAGAAGAATTGTAAATTGCATATTTTAGTATATTTACTTATGGGCATAGGATTATGGTTACAAAAAAATAAATCATTCTTTTGGAAAGTCATAATATAGATTTGATGTTAAAAAAAAAAAGTCTTTGATCTTTGGCGCATTAGTTGGTTAGAGCTCAAATCTTCTATATATAGTCATGAAATCTCTTACTTAAAAATTAAATTAGATATCTAATTTAATTTAGATTTTGATTAAATTCTCAAAAACTCAAAATTTGATCACAACTTAAATGGGCAAGTGTTCAAAATATACTGATTATAAGTGCCGAACTTGAGAATATCTGAATTCTAAACTCAATAAAAGGTTTAGAAAAAGAAATACACAAAGAAAGAAGGAAGAAGAAGAAGGAAAACACTGTTGTTGGGCTTGTCGTTGGTAAAGAAGTAACAAAGGTCATATGATGAATTGTCTTTTGGACAAAAAGCAAAAGAAAAAATTGCCATAATGTGTTTTGAAAATTCTACTCTTAAACAAGTTTAAAAAAGCAAGTTGATAAGAGGCAAACAAGAAAGAAAGTTGAGGGGCAAAGAGCATGAGTCTAAAATGCCCATGAAAAATTGTATATTTCCTTTTCTTACCAGTAAGGCTAGGAATATTTGTTTCAATTGGAATGTTGGAGAAAATGCCAAAGCAGAAGACACTAAATTGAATTGGTAATGTATTGCAGGCCCTACAATGTTCCATTGTTTTTTTTCATTATTATTATTAACTTTTATAATTTCTTTTTGTGGAAAGCATAAAAATAATAAACATTATGGTTTAATTGATTTTGGTCCTACAATTTTTTGTTCGATCAATTGATGTCTTGGGTTGGTGTGGCAGTTATGCTGGATCATGGAGTGACAAATACAAGGATCGGGGTGAAAATCAAAGTGGTTTGGTAACTACAAACCAGCTTCCTTCAAGTAGGGACTACTTGGCTGACTTCTTAGTATGGAGTCCCCCAAAGGGTTGGGAAAAGAGTAGCGTGTTTTGGATTGTCTTAACATTGTGGGTGGGCTTGGTTGGAGCTGCTCTCTTCCTTCAATGATGAAATCAAACATGTGGATGTGCATGCTTCCGTATCGTGTTCATATATATGCTGCATTATTGCATTTAGGTTGTCTATATTATTATGCTTCTTGGATGAGTACTACTAATAGTGTAATCTCTACATTCTTTGTATATTATAGTTTCGATCGAAAACTGATGTTCGTTTGTTATGTCAATTTGTCATGGTTTTGAGTGCACGCACAGGTGTTTGTGGTTTTTGTGTGTGTGTGTGTGTGTGTGTGTGTGTGAGAGAGAGAGAGAGAGAGAGAGAGAGAGAGAGAGAGAGAGAGAGAGAGAGTTTATTTCACATGTATTTTGTTTTGGAAGGTCTCATAAAATTCTACAATAGAAATTTGCAATATGAGGCATTTCATCGATTCAATTCTTGTTGCATAGTGTGTGGAAGATGAACAAATTCCTAAGATCCACTGTTGATATCCATGGAAAATTTTCACCTACAAGGTGGGCTGTAAATCACTTCAGCAGAACCACCCAACTTGGCAGTTATATTCGATCCTAGGAATATAAATGTTCTCCCCGTTTTTGGGGCAACGGGTAGAGAGAATTGAGAACCGAAGTGCTCTTAAGAAACCAAATCCTTTCTCCCACTTCTCACTCACAGCAACAGAGGAAGAAAGAGCTTGATATGCAGCCATTGTTCACTTACAGATTTTTATGTTCTTTTCTCGTCCCTCCTGATACTCTCCTGTGCTATATGAAGAGATCCAACAGAAAATCCTACATATGAAGGAAGAGCTACTGTTTTCTGATCTCAGACCCTGACTTTTGGATTGATAAGAATTTCGAGTCAAGGCCTACCGCTCATGTGTCTGGCCAAATCAGAGGGGCCACCAGATTCTGAAAGGCTGATGTTATTCCCTCTCCATGTTTTCTCACACGACACACTCGAAAAAGTCTTTTGGAGGTTTTACATGCAGAATTGTATATTTTAATTTACACAGCTGTTGTCAGGTTGGATTTGTAGGTTGGCCGGATATAGTGCAACTAGTTGCACAATGTGGGACCCATAAAATGAAAGACTGATTCATGAATGAGAACGTGTTCTGCGCTGATTAAAAAAGCATGTGTTTGGAGGAAAAAAAAACAGATTTTTACACATGAACTAAGCAAATGATCCAGGGGGGCCCTGCTGCAATTATGTAGCTAAGAGGCCTTGCTTATGGGGCCCACTTGAAGCCCCTCCATGTTCAATTCCTTACTCGAAATAATGTCACAACTTATTATTACTCTACTAGTAAAGTTCGAGTCTGAGATGGCACGCTGTATACGCAGTAAACTCCTTCCATCATCACTCTAAAGGTTTGCAACATGCAAACCCAATCCGCATATCATCAGATTTAATGAGCACTTGATTGTTGGCTCTTGCAAGACTTATGGGTGAAAAGCCTGATCGATGGATAATACATTTACATGGTCCGCTTCGGACGTGGTCATGATCACCAATTTAATTGCATCAAGTTCCAAAGCAAATCCTAAGATCTGGATCCGGGTGAGAAGTGCAAGCTTATCAGAGTATTGGATCGACAGGCAGCGGCACAGATTTTTTTTTATTTTTATTTTAATGTTATTTTTACCTGGATGCAAAACAGATTTATTTGGTAGACAATCAAAGGTCACTTAAAATGACTTATTCCAGTTCAATACAAACGGGTATCATCCATTCTCTGTCGCATCTTAAAAATATCAGTTTCAAGTTCAATAGAACAGCTGCATCATGCATGCTCTGATTGTCCAGTCAAAACTATATCATTTCTAATAGACAGACGTGCAAGTCAGCTCCAAATCTGTATCCTGGTCTCAAAAGCAAAGGGTCACAATCCAAATCTAAAAACCTCCAGTATTGCCCCTTAATCCAAAGACAGGCTTTCATTCCTGCATTTCCTTTTTCCTTTCCCTATCTACAGCTTTCGATGCTTGAAGATATGAAGAATCGATCCCGACCGACATTCCTATCAGCATGGAACACCATAATGTTCAGCTAGTATACTCGCTCATAGGGCAATAATGTCAGCACGCCATAATGTTCAGCTAGTATACTCACTCATAGGGCAATAATGCCCAGCTGACATCTCTCTCTCTCGCACAGGTGTCTTCCCCCCCCCCCTAATGAGAATATGTGGATGATACTGCAAATAGAAGGATCAGGACTTTCACCTTAGGAGATGGGGACATCACATCTTCAACCATGCATTATATTCCTGATAATAAATCACCATCTGCTTAACCTTCCTCGGAACATCATACCTTGTAAATAGGCATTGCAGACTATCAAAGGCTATAGTTCAACTGGTTGGAAACCACCATCCCCCTCAGAAGGTGTGAATACATGAGTTCCAACTCTACTGTTCCATGGTCCATGTGACCACCCTTTAGCATCTGCAGTCCCACCTGCACTTCTAAGCACAAACACACCATTGATCCATGCTCCGACGACCAGCCTCAACTCCACTGATGAGAGCCTTGCCCAATGACCTTTGTCGCAAGCACTGAATTTGCATCTCCTTTAATATTGTGGAGGGAACTGTCCATTGTTGCAGAAGAACAGATGGTTAGGCAGTCCAAAACTCCAATGACCATCCCTTCGCTTAAGTCGGATACCATATGAAACACCAATTTCTGGGCGTGAGCCCAGAATTGTGTGGGTTTGAATATTTGTTCATCCTCACAAAGTTGATGGAAAAAGAAAATGCTTACAAACTTCATTTGGGCAGAGGTTAGAATTCAGTGTCCGGTTGGAGGAACAGTATGGAGAGGCAATTGTCATTTTTCTACTAATTTGATAAGTGTCATACAGATTTATAACCATGGTTGAATAGATTTAGACCAAAAGATTCTAAACATTGTAAAAGCTTAGAAACTTTAAGATATTCTCAATACCATATAAACTTGTGGAAAGCTGGACCCAAAAAAGAGAACTAAAGAGTAAATTCTCCTTTTATTATTGGGTGAGGCTAAAAGCTGATATAACATCCAAGGTTACTAGCTCAGCTGTTGAGGGATGTCAAAGTCCTATAGGGGGAGGCAAGATAGCTAGGTTCGAGCTTAGGTTGGAACAGAAGAATTGGGAACCTTGAGATAAAATTAAGGTAGCTAAGAAGAGTAGATTAATATTACCCAAAAAATAAAATAGATAAAAGCTGATACTTGCAATAAGTATAAATAAAAAACACCTAGGCCCTAATAATGCCTTGGTAGCTTGTTTTGACATCCAGCTCAGAATTTTTCAAGGGGCCAATAATTTCGTGTGACAGTGAAGGTTGAATGTGTCTAATCATATATCATCCTCGTTTGTATTTAGTTATTATGAACATGTAAAAACTTACCTCAAGTTTCACCATAAGTAGAGGCTTTCAGTCATACCTTTCCAAGGTATTTTACGATACCCCTTTGGCTACCAAACCATCAGATCCTAGGCACAAGGCAAAAAAAGGAAATAGAGAGAAGAGAATGAAATGCACTCATACACAATACACTTAACCACTAGAGAGAGGAAAGGAAAATGAAAAGCCCTCACACAATATAAGGATTCTTTTTGGTCAAGGAATCTGTTCATCATAAAATAAAAACTAATTCCATGAAAATAGATTCAAGCACAAGAAATAAATTTGATGGCCTCATGTAGATCTTCAACCTTGTGATAGGTTCAAAACTGTGTTTTAGACCATGATTTACATAATGCTGCAACTGTGGGACCTGAAACAAACCCCATAATATGGGGGGAGAGATGGAAACCACCATGCACAACACAGCTCCTGCTTTCCACATGATTGATTTTGGTACATCAAAATCCAAATATGTCAATCTCAATATAAAAATAAATAAATAAATGACAGCTTCAAATATATAAAAAATGCACATCTAAAAATGTAAAGATCAAAGCCCCAGAATAAGGATCAGAAGCTCCCATTACTAGAGAAGATCTATCAAATACACCATAAGGACACATTTAGCAGGTTCTACGTTTGCTTTAATCAAAGAGTGGAAGGTGCCAGGTAAGGATGGACATTAACCAACTTTTCGCAAGGAAAGTAAGATAGAGAACTATTTTCCTCAAGAAAATTGAGCATCCACATGGACAAATCTAACCATGACCACCAAGACAGCTTACCTTCCACAATGAGGAAACCATCTGTCAAATGCACCATTAAGTATAGATCAAATGCATGTCAACTAAAGCAAGCACTGCAAATGGAACTGCACTCCCAAAATGAAGTACAGAAGCTCCTGCAGACTAGGAAAAATGGATCCACAACAATGGTAACCAGAGTGACAAATTCTTAACAGGTAAAGAGAGTTAAAAGATTACTGAAATGTAAATGCAGCAACCTCTCTTCAAACCAATAAGTATCTAAAGTAACAAACAAAACATCCTGACATCAACGGAAGCATGAAAATCCCCCCCTATGATATTCATGTAAGATCTCATCACTGAGGAAAAGAACTCAACGTTACAAATGAAGATTTAACCCTGCTTGTACGAGCAAAGGAACACTAAATATCTCTTTAATAACCCAGTCTACCTTGCATAAGGATGGTACCGACCACCACCACTACCTCCATAACCCTCTCTACTTCCGTAAAAGGAACCTCCACCACTGCCTCCATAACCAGTCCCGAGGCCAGTGTCATATCCACTTCCATAGCCGCTGCCACGACCATACCCGCTGTAGCTGTCACCTGCTCCACCATAACCACCTAGGTCATAACCCCTACCAAAGCCTCCCCCATAGCGACTCGAATAGCCTAGAGAAGACTCTCCTCGATAAGCTCCTAGACCACTTCCACCATATCCTCCATAACCACCACCAAACTCACTCCCATACCCTCCATAGGCACCAGATCTGCCACCAAAGCCCCCACCTGACCTATAAGAACTAGCACCGTAACCGCCACCGCCATAACCACCATAAGCATCCCCAAACCCACCACCAAAAGCAGGCCTAGCATCACCAAAATGCCTGGAATATGGTGGTGGATTTGAGCCTTTCTTTGGCTCGGCCTTCTTGATCTCCACCTGCAATAAAATAAAAACATTAACTTAGATGGTAATACATGCTTGACAAACCATATCTAATACAACTAACCAACACAAACGAGCACCCACAATTAGCAATCACTATTCATAATGAACTACAATGATACAACCATAAGAACAATAGAATGATAATTGTTAAAAAAAATATATCATTGATGCAACTCTGCATGAGTAAATGACAGTTGCAAACAGAAGATCATTTTAACATGCCTGCAAAGAAGTAACCTCTATAAAGCTAAGCTGACTCAGAAGAACAAGAAAGTTATTTCTCATTAAGAATGTATAAAACATGAAAATATCTACATCAATCGTCACTATAGTCATCACTGCCTTCCAAGCTATGATGCACAGATACGGCATAGATGCGGCAATGACACGTCGAAGACACGGCAGGGACACAGATTTTACACAAAAAAAGTGAAGTATCGGATACAATGCAACACGATACGTTGCCTATTTTGAAGTATTTGTGCATCATAGCTTCCAGGACTCTAAACTCACCTGTGTTCCAGAAAAGTCGATCATATTTCCCTGGGCTATGAGATCATCCACAGACTTCTCGGTGTCAAACGTGATAAACCCAAAGCCACGAGATCGGTTGGTGGAGTGGTCGCGCATTATCTGATGCTCCTTGATCTCTCCAAACTTGGCAAAGAAGTTCTTGAAGTCATCTGTCCAATTAAAATAGAAATAAGTCAATACATGACCTTACTTTTAAAATGTTATGTAACAGCTATTTGCCCTGAGATTTTCACCAATACATAGTGACAATGTAAGCAATGAAACGGTCATAAATATCATAATAACTGGAGTAGAATTGACAATACTAAGAGTTAACAGACCACAAATTGATTGATCATAGTGAAATGTGTTGACAATTCAAATTAATGGTAGGAATCTTAGCATAGTGGCTAGAAGCCCAATACAACAAAAGAATCAGTCACTTTATTAACAAATATCACTGTTTCTTCTCAATGACATTCATTTTTTCATTTTTTTTATTTTTTTGAAATGGCTACTTTCATTAAAAAAGGAGCAAGCAGTACAAGAGAGGAATACTGACAATGACATTCATGAGTGATAATTGCTCTGATCATTGGTGGAATGGTAGTTGTAATACACACTAGCTAGACCGAATATGCTTAACACAGGCATGAATATTGGCATATGCATTAATAATTAACTTTTTTCAAAAAATATTTAATCATATCACTATCAGCATTAATAAGTGTTAAAAAAAATTAAATAATAGACCTGTTTGAATAAATTGATCTGTTTAAAAAAAAAAAATACTGGAGTCAATTCTCAAAAACTAGAAAATAGAAAGCACTAAACAATGTAAAATAAGAAATTAACATGAATTCGTAGCACTAGTTGCCAAAATTAAAAATAAATAAATAAAGCGTACTCTCTGTGCATATAAGAATAGGCACCAAAAATAAGGGAAAAAGAACTTTGCAACTATCAATAGTCAATAGTCATAAATTCCCTAAACTTACAAGTGAAAAAAAGACACCTATTATCTGATAGATATCTAAAACATATAAAAATAAAATCATTACATTTATAGGCACGGTTTAGTGACAGAGATTTGCAATGGGGAAAAAAAGAGGAATGATACCTACTGACAGTAGGTTTAAAGAATAAAAAATAATAAAAACCTCAACACTCATGGGTAGCAAGTGTGTGCCTCGAATATATAATAAAAAAACTAAAAAATTGTATTTGACATATATTTACAAGTACAATAAGTTATTGAATTAAAAAACAATATCCATTGTCTATGAAAGGTGCCTAATACTAAAGGCTAGAAAAAGAAGAATATTAACACTTGGTTTCTAGAACATAGAAATTTAATATTAATTTTTATAACTTTATAAGCATGTTTAGTAACAAGTAAAAAACCTACAAGGAATCCGCAAATCTGAGGATTCCTCATTGCCCTTGAAATAAGGATTCCTTGCTAAGGATTTGTATAGCCGATGATTTCCAAATCCTACACGGGGAGGTCAGGCCTGTAAATCCTCAAAAAATGAGGATTTCCATTGGTCTAAATCCTCACTAATTTAAAATTGCCACACACGGGTTTTCCACAACATCATTGAAAAAAAAAATTCTTTTGCTCAAGGACTTGGTTGCCAAACATGACCTAATATCCATGTCAAACTATTTCGCTGGTTTTTAAAGAAAAGCAAATATGAATCCAAAAACACTCAAAATAATGTTTCTCGACGTATTTGATCTAGGCGAACAATATTTCAATTAACTGTTGGGCTCACCATTAGATTGATAGTGTAAAACACATGACCAAAATACACAAGACAAAGGGAGCAAAAACAATATATAAATATGACAATAATAAAAAGAGAAAATAAAAATAAAACAGATGAATCGACAGGAATACCAGGTACTGCTCCTAAAAAAGCTAGCAAAGAGCATTCTATCAAAAGCAGGAGCCGTCTAAGAATCAGACAGGTTGAAAACAACATTCATAAGAAAGAACATGTTGCTTGATGGAGAAATAATAGAAATATAGAGAGAAAACGACGAAGCAAAGAAGTGACACAGTCAAAAGAGATGGAGAATGTGGGTACTTAAAATTGGTGATACAGTAAACAGCAACATAACATGAGAGAGAAACATGACATTTTTTGTAAAATAGTATTCTAATGAAGGTTAAAATTGATAAAATGATTTCCAATTCTAATTTAAGCCCCCTTTGGAAGCTCTTATCTGTTTGAAACAGAGATGATTCAATTAGATCTGTTTGAAATAGAGCTGATTCAACTACGTCTGTTTGAAATAAAGTTGATTCAATTAGCTCTGTTTGAGATTGAGCAGTTTCAATTAGATATTTTTACAAATAGACATTGTGGTATTGTCTAATCCCATCCCCCCCCCCCCCCCCCCCCCAACACACACACAACCAAACCAAAGAAAAAAAAAACCTTGTATTGACAAACTTGTCATATAATAAAAGTTCTATGGGCAAATTTGTCAATATATATATCTAATTGCTTTATATATTAATGTCAGTTTCAAAAAGTTGCCTTGTTAGATACTTTCTAAAAAGAGAAAGCAAAAGGTCTTGAAGCTGGATTCAATCTAACATTCACATGAACTTCCCATACAGTCTAAAGCACACAAACACTTGTTTGAGTCGGTGTTTTAAGTCAAATAGACTCAAAAAATAGACATGCCAAATGGCACCTTAATGTTCAATTAAGAGTCTTTATTACTTACAGTGAGACTGAGTTTAGTTGACTGAATTTTGCAGTTGTTTCATTGCTTTAACATGTAATAAACTAATAGCATTTAAAGATTTTCTAATGTGAGACAACCCAAGTGGTCACGGTCATCTCATCTCACCTACAGTGCCAAGGGTCGACCCCTGACACTGGCAGAGCACAAACCCGACTGTACTCTGGCAGAGCGTGAAGGCAGAAGCTTTTGTGGCTAGTACAAGCAGAAGGCAGCTCACGGAGCACCCCCAGGGACGACCTCTGGGCTGATAGATTAGGATAGTTTAACATTCCCTCCTACCTAATGGCTAGAAAAAAATATATATCTTCTATTAAGGGCAAAGGCATGTGCAATGAAAAAACACCCATATCAAATGCTGCAAAACTAAAAGAAATTCCTGTTTCCTTTTTGAATGATATTACTGAAATAACTTGATTACAAGTGAAGCACTTTGTGCTTTTCTTAATACAAAAGTACACATCTATTCCCCTATGCATCCTTGCAGATTTTAGGGCACCTTGATGAACAAGAACGTTCGACACCAGTTCATAACACTTCCTAAAGATGAGAAACATTATGCGTAGCAACCTATTGAATGAAAGCAGGAAAGTCCTCACCAGTCACCTAGAGAGAATAAGCAATTATTATTAATATTTTTTTGGCAGGGAAAAAGAGAGAACCGACTTTCTATTTGATAAACCTATAGAATGGTCCTTCTATAAGAATAAATCAGCACAACTCATTTATTGAGCTTTTCCACGTGAGGCAACCATCAACATATGCATTTTACTTCTTAGCCACCTAGTCATTCACATAAGGTGCTCATAAATCATAATAGCATATGCCTCAGATGGGAGCACTAGAAATATGTCACAATGTGTACAAAGTTGGGTTTGGGGATGGAATAGTCACCTTATTGTGGATCCAATTGAAACTTTTAATAGTCTAATAATGTGAATGGAATTCATCAACCATACTTCTCTCTAAGGGTAATACCCAGTGATTCATGTGCACTAATCCATATTCAGAACCAAGGGAACAACATGAACTCTACCCAGCCAAACACCCAAATCATGTTGCAAATGTTGTTAAAGAAAATTTTTCCTTCAAATCTTTAAATAATTAATATTTATCCACTTAATGGAAAGAAGAACCAAGAGTAACTCCAGCTTGATGATCAACCAAAAGTGGAAATATCAAGGCATATTCCTATGTTAATCATTAAAACTTAATTGTCTGATGCACCTGTGAAGCAGGAAGAGGAACAGAAAACCAAATATTGGTTAAATGTACAAAAAAAAAAAAAAACACTGAAGGATACTTAATTTGGGCTTGTGTGCGCGTAAACCGATAAAACAACCTACAATTTGATGTGTCTAGCTAGGCTTTTTTGCTAAAGGAGTTTTTGAAGTCCATAGATCATACAACTGACAGAAGTCTAGAGCCTAACAGTTTGTGGTGGTTTTTGTGAGTGGGTGGGGATGTGTGTGTGTGGGTGGGGAGGGGTGTTACTGTTAGGCACTAAACTTCTGTAGGTTGTATGATCTATGGACAATAGTATAAACCAATAAAATAACCTACAATTCCATGTCTCTAGCTAGGCTTTTCACTAAAGGGGGTTTTGAACCTTGGACCCACAGTGAGAGATTCAGATTAGCGAGAGCAAAGGAGAAGGCAGGTAGTGTAATACTTTGTACCACATATATCTTATACCTGCATCATTCAACAAGTAACGACATGAAGATCAAAGACCTCCATTTGCCAAAAAAAAAAAATTTTAATTAATTAATTTCATCTCATTGGGTAAATAGAAGTTCAAAGACACAATTTCAAGATCTTTATAATGCAAAGTTCTAGTTCACAAAAACCCTACAAATGACATGAACTGAAAAAGCTTCTACATCACCTGACCATCAAACACTAAACAGAACATCCTTTATATCATGTGTTATATCACACGTTCCAATTCCTTATTCGTTAGTTTACTGATGAAACCCATCTTAGCTTTGAATTGCAAGATAGAAAAACAAAACAAGCAAGTAGCAGACCTTCCCCTACAGCAGTAGGAATTCCCCCAACAAAAATCTTCTTCGTCTTAAAATCCTTGCCCGTAACAGCTCCTTTAGGTATGGTTCTTTTGATTTCCACCTGCAAATCACACAAACCCATCACCAAAGAAACACAATTTCCCCTTAAATCAACAACAGTGGCACACTCCACACTTCCACCAACACAGCAAAACCTCAAACCCAATCCAGTCTCACCTGCTTTCCATGAATGATGTGAGTGTCTTCAATGACCTTATCGACAACAGCGGGATCAGCGTAAGTCACAAAACCGAACCCGCGGGGCTGCCCAGTTCGCCGGTCTTTCATTATTACAGAGTCAGTAATCTCTCCATACTTACCAAAATGCTTGGTAAATGTTGCTGCAAGATTAACCCATTTCAAAGAAGAAAAAAATCAAAGGGTTTTCTTCTTTTCAGTTTTAATGATAACTTTGTTGATAATTTGGATGAAAAAGCAAATGTACAGCTTAAAAGATATATACTGATATGCTACAAGGACCCAAAAAAAATTACTGAAAAAAATCTCAAGGGTAGAAAGAAGTAAAGAACACATCAAGAACAGCAAAACCCAGAAATCAAAAGTGAAATATACCATTCGTAGTCTCTTTTGCCAAACCCCCAATAAAAATCTTCCTGCAAAAACACATACCAAAATGAAAGAGTGAGAAGATGTATGGAAAAAAAATTGTAAGAAAGGGGGGGTGGGGGACTAAAATGGAAATAGAGAAAAGGGAGGGGTGTGAATGAAAGAGAAGCATAGAGCTTACCCAGGACTGGCTCCGTCTCCGGTGTGAGGCCGGGATTTCTCCTCTTCTGGTGTGGGATCGGACGTTTTGACGTCGTTTTCTTCGCCGTCAGGGGAAGCCTCGTTGGCGTTGGGGTCCATGGAGGTGTAGATTGTAGATGGGTTTGGGAGTTAACGGCGGAGTTAGGAATATGGGAGCTAAAAAAGTGGAGGACGAACAGAGGATAAAAAACCAAAGATGGGCAGAAGAGAAGAAGAAGAAGAGGGTTTTAAGAGAGAGAGAGAAAGAAAATGAAGCCCTAGAAAGAGAGGAGGAGGCGTGAGAACGTGACATCAGTTCTGGTGGGTCGGACTGGTAATTGACCAGGCTCAAGCCTGGCCTGAATATAAGTGGGTAGGCCCAACCCAAAGCTATGCCCGAACTTTAAGGCTGAGCCCAAGTGAACGGATCCACATATGTAGATCTTAGTCCATTAGAAAGATCTAGAGTCCAAATCCTCTCTCAAGAGCGGTACCTAGTTATCCAAGTACTTGGAGTCTCTGGTTCCAAATAAAGCGAGCATGAAACCTATTTAAAGAAAAAATTCATGCTCAAATCCGAATAGATGCATCTTGGATCCGATCCTCACATGCTTCAACCCGAGGATAAGAATAGAGGGCTGCTACTTGGCCCGACTGGGGGACCAACTCATGGCCCGGTCCCCCAGGAGGGCCATTGGATCCTAGTGCTGAGTTCCAATGGCCCTCCTGGGGGACCGGGCCATGAGCCGGTCTCCCCAGTCGGGCCAAGTAGACTTTTACATATGAATATAGGATGGCCTCATTTACATTTTAAAAATGTAAATGGATTTTAAGGGTCTTAAAATAGCTTTGGTTATATTATATATTTATTATTATACTTATTTTTAATCATATACAATTTATTAGTCTCCATATCTGAATACGATAAACAAGTTCCATGTCAAACCCTAATGAGGATCTATAAAGATGGATCAAACTCAGAACTGGTTCTATAAAAATTGATCTTGGTCCGCCTCATTTTCAACTCATTTGCATCTCTAATCACATATTAGAAACTCTATAGTGAGGCCCACCTAATGAAAACTCAAACCACTATGAATTTCACAATGTGCGTATGGGATTCCCAAATCTTTTACTCCCATAGGACTTAGTCTCGCCGTAAGATTGAACATATGATTGATATGTAATCACTAAATATGATTAACAATATATATATATATATAATTATATTAATTGCATAATTAATCATATGGCTAAACTAAGTAGGATTGATTGCTATAAGGATAAAATTAGAGGACATCTTATAAAATGAAAAGCATTCATTTTTAACTCCTTCCCCTCAAAGATTCTCAAGTGAGACACTCCGAGGATCGGACTCATAGATCCAGAAGTCTGATCATCATCCTTTTGAGAAAAATCAGCAAAGGATTAGACAGCGTATGACAGTGAGAAAATTTAGCACGTCAACTAATGAATGGTCCAAATCAATGCAGGCCACAAGTCATAAGGACCTCTCATTAGGTATTCCTTTGTATCAGCACCAATATTTTTTTTGTGATGGGTACTTATCAGACTTTAATTGATTGATAATACATGAAATTGCAAATTCGGCTATGCTTAAAGATATAGGATTCTATGTATGTTAGAAAGGAAAAAGATGAAAATTCATAAATAGGAAAAGTATATTAGTGAAAAGTGCAGGGAGAGAATGTTAGCAGTTGTTCAAACTGAAAATTAGTTGCTAGAAACCGAAAATAACTTCTCGTCAAAATTAAATCTAAAACCTTCCGACTTAATATAATATAATATAATATAATAATATGTATTGCAACTGGGAGGCCCTTCATTGATGGGAACAGCTCAGTAGCACTATCTGCTAATATACAATTAACACAATTTTAAAAGTAAAAATAAATACATATGGTCCAGATTCAACATGCCCAAAAGGCCACTGATCAGATGCTCAAGATCAAAAGCCACTGAACAGTCCAGATCACGTGGTTCTGTTTGCAGTGAAAGTGACAAAGATAGTCACCAAAAGTGAGAATGCAGAGAGATTGAATAGAACTGAAGGGAGCCTCAGTTGCAATCAGAAAACAAACCTCGCTATCATTTCTAGTGTACAGGCAACCCCACTGCACACCATTCATTCCTAACCGGCTAACCCTGTGAAGTGATTTCCTTCCATGAAAAGAATTCAATTGAAGAATGAGGGAAACCGCTCTACCAAGTACCAACCACTTGAAATGATGTAGCAGTTGTTCTTGCAACCTGACACACCGAGCCAATTTGTCTTTGAGCATGCATGCAGCTCAAACCAGATAGACTAAGATCTTGGTTAGAACCCATGTATAGAAAACTGCCAAAATCCCGCCAACAGGAACAGTAACTACCCAAGAGGCCACAATCTCCTTCACCGTCTCAGATCTCACTCTGTTAAGGCCCCTCGCAAACCCCACACCCATGACTGCACCGACAAGAGTGTGCGTTCCGGAGATGGGTAATCCCAGTTTTGATGCTCCCAATACTACTGAAGCAGCAGCAAACTCCGCTGCAAAACCTCTGGTTGGTGTCAGCTCTGTTATTTTCTTCCCAATTGTTGAAATCACCCTATAACCCCACATCACCAGCCCTGCCACTAATCCAAATCCACCCCATGCAAGGATGTCAGTGGGAATGACAATCTCACTCGCGTTTGCACCACCTTCAAGTATTGACAGAGCTGCTGCCAATGGGCCTATTGCATTGGAAACATCATTTCCACCATGGGCAAATGCCATAAAGCAGGCAGAGAGGACTTGCATGTAGCCAAAGACACCATAGACAATTTCCAGCTGGGTCCCAGTTGGGCCCGCAACGTCAGATAGGATGCTGATATTTTGATGTTGGGAGGCCTCTGTTGATTCTGATTTTGCAGATTCCGAAGATAGGAGGTGCCCAAGCTGTTTGTGGATCAATCTGCTAACTAGAAATGCAGCTGTGACCCCACAAGCTAGAGCTTGGGACAAGGCAACAGGAATGGTCTTGCTAAGGGGGAATGCAGAAAAGGATATGAATGTCACACCAATGAAAACAGCAATAGGTGCAGCTGCAGCAGCTGCCTGTCCTGGATTCGGAGCGCTGTAGACAAACTAGACAAAAAGAAACAAGTTCAAAATTAAAAACACTAGATAAGAAAGTTCGATCCTTCATCAATTTTCAGAATGTTAGAACTTACAAGTCCCCCTATAAAGAGACTTACCTTACGGATGCATTTGTAAACAAGAAAGGAGACAGCGGCACCCAAAACAGGGGAGATCACCCACGATGATGTCACCCTTGCAAGTGAACTCCAGAAGACCGCACCAACACCGCCATACACTAGCCCAAATCCAACCATTGCTCCTACTATGCAATGGGTGGTCGAGACAGGCCAGCCAAAATAAGACGCTATCTGAATGACATATGAGGACATCTATCAACAATATTGCATTCAAAGAAAGTGGAATTTGTGCTTTTCAGATATTACTTTTTTAGTAGGTATAGTACAATAGTTTTTCTTGGCACCCAGGTACTTCAAAGTAGTGACCACACTCCCACTAATTGAAAGTAAACGTATAGAAACTATGTGTACATCCTTAATAATTGAAGCTGTATCTTCTAACACTCAAGTTGGGGGATAGATGTTTATCATGCGAACATACAAAATACACATGGAACTCCATCTTGGATATCTACCATGTTGGCCCAAACTGATTTTATGAAATACTTGATTCTGGTCTTAATCATTGCTCTAACATCCTCCCAAAATATTATCATAGGTGATAAGGACTCATAAGTTAAATGACTCTACTTTTAGCACACTTATGAATATCTCCTCTTTTCTTATGAAAAAGGATTAAAATGCTTACCAGGCATTCTTCTTGCACTCAAAATTTTGTTGAACAATTTAATCAACTAATCATCCAGTTTAGCCATTGCAACCCAAAAGCTATAGATATGTCATACTCTTTAAATGGTAACATGACCAGAATCCACAACTTTGTGACTGTGACGCTGAGGGCCTGATACTCCCTTTTTCTTCATCCTAGTAGAGGGAGTCTTCACTTCTAGTCTACACATTTCATTCATCATTCCTAAGTTTAACTCCATCAACAGAACTCCTTAAGCCAACCCTAGTTTGATGACACAAGGCTGAGATGATGAAGATGAATATAACCTCGAATCAATCAAAATTTCAAAACAAAAATCATTTTATTTGTATCACCATTTTCAGCACCTTGTTCATTAGTCAACCACATGGCTCCTAAACAATCCACAACCACTAAAACCCACAATGCGAACAACACCATCAATAAAATCAGCTTAAGAATACCAACATGATTAGGGCCCATTTGTTTGCATGGAATTGGATACAATGGAACTCATGGTAAAATGGGTTCCAACTAATTTATGAAAAAAGGGTTATAACTAAGGAATATTAAAGATGTGCAGGTGAAGGATATAAGGTGGAGATATAGATTGGGGGGGCTTGACTTTCCTAGGACTTGAATTATTAAGGTGATGGTGGACTTCATTTACCATCTCCCTTTAATTCATCTTCCGTTTTAGGGAGAGAGCATTTGATGGGCATTTATGGATCTTCACCTTTGTTTCACCAATTTTAACCACTTTTAGAAATACATTCTTAGAATTCCTAGGAATTTAATTCCATGGAAACAAGACACTAGTGTGACAAACATCAGCATATCAACCAACTCTTAACATTACAATGCAACTGTCATTCCAGAAAACACCCAAATGCTTATAATTCAACAAACACATAAATTCAACAAACTCAACATTGCAACAAACACCAAATGCTCATAATTCAACAGACACATAAACACCCATCTCCAAGGATTGAGAGAAAACACCTGCAACCAAGTACCAGAGGCGGCAAGCGAAGAGAGCAATCCGGCAAAGAGCAAAGAATCCTTCCCCTGAAACACACTAGCAACAACAATCCCCCTCTGCATAGTGCTAGTCACATGAGTTCCCATCAGCAGCGCTCCTAAGAACTCCAGCACCGCCGCAGTCAGCACTGCCTGATCTTAGATGATACATTAAGATTCAAATATAAGTTTTGACTTGGAATATAATTAACCATGAATTAGAATTCAGATTAGATTCAGCCTCCTACGTTATCTTATCATTACTAAACAGGTGATTCCTTAAAAAGAAAAGGTTTTAGTCTCTCAAGTTTCTTCACCTGGCGCAGCGTCACCGCCTTGGATCCAACCGACGTCCCCATCGCATTTGCAACGTCGTTCGCCCCAATATTCCAAGCCATGTAGAACCCCAACAGCAGCGTCACGTAGGAGAGCGCCTTCACCTTGATCCCAATCCCCTGCTGCATTGATCTCATGAAGAACGGCAAGGTGAGAGCAGCAACAGCAATGCAGGCGGAGACCGACTTCGCCGTCCCAGACGAGATGTGGAATGCCTTGGCCATTCCAGGGAGGTCGGTGTCCGACTGTCCATCTTGTGATCCTTCCTCTTCTTCGGCGCCGGCGAAGGAGGAGAGAGTGGCAGAGGGGGCAAGGAGGAGGAATTTGGGGTTTTGGGGAAATGGAAGGAGGAGGGTTTTGGAGGGGGGGATTCCCATTTCTCGTTTGGGGAAAGGGAATTCATGGAATTGGGGAATGGAGCGTTTGGAGAGAAGGGGGACGAGATTTAGAGGATTTCTGGTGGGGGAAAAGAAGAAAGTGGGACAAGTCATGTTTGAGGGTGGGAAGAGAAGAAGGAATGTTTTTTATGTGTTAGGGAGGATTTGTGGCCATGGAATTCTGATTTCCTGGAAAATGAGGGAGGAGATGAAGATACAGCTGAAGCTGAAGTTGGAGAAGTTTGTGGAGGCTGAAAATGCAGTGCATTTTCTGTGAGATCCTGATAGGAAGATGAGGCTTTGTCTTCTTTCTTTTTTTTTTCCTCCTGTTTTGTGATGGGAACTGCTACTGTTTGGTAGTTACACACTGACACAGTGGAGGGAATAAGTGGTGCAAGAGGGATTTGAATTTTGATTCATACACGACTCTCACAGAGACTTTCAAACTCCCCAAGTTATCCATGTATTTGTCCATCACCTGTGTCTTTGCCGATTGCTTATTCATTCAGATACTTTGAATCTTCCTTGGCAGGAATTTTCTTCCAGATAGGGTTCAAAAGATTCTCTGGGCCCACTTAAAAATTCTAAACCACTAAAACAAAAATGCCCCCATGGCCAAATTTCACTGGAGTTTCACAACCATAGAATACTAGAATTCTTTTCTTGCTTTTTTTTTTTTTTTTTTTTTTTTTTTTTTGCCTTTCTTGGATGCACTGATAACTTCAATGGTGTTGACACCAGAATTGGATGTGAGTGGTTAGATTATCCAAAACATTGGTTCCAACAATCCAAATGGACAACAATCGGATCAATATAAAATTGCAGCTTAGTGTGTGTGAGAGTTTAAATTGATTATAGTTGCAGCGGAATGTATAGGTTAAAATATACTAGCACAACAACCCGTACTCATCACGGTATGTCCGTGCATTACAAATTGAATATGCGTACATTAAAAAGGCCATGTGGAGTACCTCTTTCATAAATGAAAATAAAAATAAAAAAATTGGGACAAAAAGGGAGTAAAAGAGATGGGGTGGAACAAAAGACTTTAAAAAAAAAAGGAAGAAGTAGAACTAAAGTGGAGAGTAGTGGGTGATTTGATGAGATAAGAATATGAGTGGGTAGTTACAAAGAAAGAGTAAACCATTTTAACAAATTAAGGGTAACTGTGGGTTAAAATTATAACCGACTGTCAAAATTGAAGACAAAACCTCAATGATCGCTTGAACAAACTTTTTCAATAATTCTATAGATGTACTTTCAGCAATCCTCACGTAATTGTCCACAGCATCCGCCGCAACTCCATAAGCAAGCATCCTCACTGCAGCGATGACCTTTTGAAGAGCTAATAAACCAAGACTGTCTGCACAGTTTCTTTTTTGTTGAAAGTATGGGTCATGAGCCTCCACTGCATTTACAATTCAAAGAAAAAGATGTTTGCGCATTCGAAACCTCTTTCGAAATTGAGAGGGAGTATAGACGGGGTTTTCACTGAAGTAGTCATTGTAAAGCCTGTGATGTCTTGAGATTCGTCCTCTGTGAATGACTGCGTGACCTTGAATAGAACCATGATGCAATCTCATTCTCCATCGTAAGTTTTCTCCTTCTTCCAGAGCAGCTCTACACAACATCTGCAACTCTTCATCCGAATCGAAATTTATAACGGTATGCCATAGTTCATCCGTTGTATTAGAAGAGGAATTAGTATATTCTTGAGACATCTCTGAATTGATGAACCAAATATTTTCTTATTTTTAGATGAAAAGAAGTAAGAAGTTTGAGTGTAAAAATATTTTTTTTCCAGAATGGTTTGTATATATGAAATAGTCCAACGGCTAGTTTTCTCCAACTGCTATAAAACGGCTAGTTTTCTCCAACGGCTATAAAATGGCTAATGAAATGATAACTTTATAAAATTGAAGTACAACATTATATTTAAACAAACAATAATTTATTAATTAAGATAAAAAAATACATATTAATTCTAAAATAAAATACAATTCATAAACCACCATCTAACCCTCCTCTCAGAATTTCAAATCTTTTTTTAGCATAGTATTGCTGTTGATCCTCAGACTTATTGGACGTATACATACTCATGATCTCCATCTCCATATGTATTTTCTTTAATTTCACCTTCTTCTTATCTTGCTTGATTTTTTTGCTTAAAAAGTTCTAATTTTTTTTTCATCTTTTTCCTTTTTGTCATCCATCATTTTTTGGATGAGATCTACAACAGGTGTGGGCTCATTGATAGTGGTTTGCTTCATCTCTTTTTTCTCAGCCTTTCTGCCTGGTGGTTTCGTCATGGGATCATAAGCATTGTTAATTGTCTCATCCTCCTCAATATTTATGGGAGTGCTTGAATTAGAAGATGACGAGTAGCCAGAAGTTGAAAACTTTGCTCTTTTTACAGATGTCTTCTCTAATACTTGTTGCTGCAGTTGTATCCACTTTGGTTGGTGCTTCAACAAGATCCAAACAATGTCCGCAGTGAATCTTGATCCATATAGATGATCATAATTTTTTCTTTCTTATACAATTTGAAAATTAAATGTAAGCTCAAATTAAGAATAAAAAAAGAAATCACACACACACACATATAATTTTACATTATCTTGTTCATTCGTGCCACTTTGATTTCTGGAAATAATTGTGGCAAGACATCGACAAATTTGTTGACAGAAGCTTGAATCTTTTGCAATCGTTGTAACAATATTTTGTCTGTTCGATCACTGAGAAATTGCTTATTGTTGTAATAGTATTCTTCCACTCGTTCCCAAAAGGCCCCAAGTTTCTGTTTGTTTCCATGCACAGCATCCAGACTGGTGTTCAACCACGAACCGATGAGAAGACGGTCTTCTTCTATACTGAAGCCGGCACCTCGACCAACAGCCTTTTTTTTTTTTTTGGCATCATCAGTAAAGAGTTCAGAAGCCTCACCGAAATATTGTGAATATTGGGTAAAAAAATTAGGAAATTGAGAGAATCGAGAAGCCATAGTGTGAATGAGGAAAAAAAAAGGACTTCAAACACTCTTTATTTATAGATATCCCAGCTCCAAAGATTTCTTAAATTAAAATAATCAAAATTTTCAAACGGTAAAAAAAAAGGTCCAACGAGTGAAAATAGGAGGTGACCATTGATTCACAAAAATTCCCCAACGACTCTTTCATTCCTTCTTTCAACCAATATTTAATTCAAAAAAATTATTTGGCATGTGACTTTATCCCATGCCATTTTTGGCATACCAATGGAATGCGCTTTGGCTGCTCTCTTGGAGCATGTGCAACATGCTTTTTCTAGCCGTTGGAGGCTTATGTGGCAAAATAGCATGCCTATTAGAGTTGCTCTTAGTGTGTGAGAGTTTAAATTGATTATAGTTGCAACTAAATGTATAGGTTAAAATATATATGACAGGGCTTTTGAAAAGATTTTACAAAAAAATATCACCCTAAAATTTGATGCGACAACTTTGGACCCAAACTCTTTAGTATTGATGGGATAAGCACCTCCCCCTTTTCCCTTTTTTTTTTTTTTTTTTTTTTTTTTTTTTTTTTTTTTTTCCTATTTTACTTTTTGCCTCTATTCATTGATATAAGTGGATCCTGCAACTAATTCTAATGAATGTCGGTTTTTTTTTTTTTTTTTTCCGTTCTTCTTACTTCTTTTCTTTGTCTCTATAATCTCCGTTTAAAATCGTAACCGATTTTAAGAAGATTGTTTTCGTAGGGTCCCAAATAAACTTACTCAATTCAAGACCTTGATTGCAATTATTTTACTATGTTTTTTCAATAATAAATTCAAAGAAAAAGAGAAAAAAAATACCCAGAACTCCTTGGATTTAGCTATACATTGCTAGATCTTTCATCTATGTGCTATGACTATGTTATTTGAAATATAATCTTAAATCCCAAAGAAGTACATCTAAATCTCTTGTCAACTCGAAGCCTGCATGACAAATTGAATTTTGTTAATTCAACCTAAATCTTGAGGTTTTGTCTTTTTTTAAGCATGTGCAGTGATATGTTAAGAGGAGAGGAAGATGAAGACTTAAACCCAAAATTGTGAAAATGAGGAAAGAAGAAGAAAAAGAAGGAATTGTCGGATTCACTGGTGTCGTCCGATAGGAATAAAGGGCATGAGGTGAATGCATACACAGACAAACAATTGTCAAGGGCCCATTTGTCTGACAGAATATCAAATTCCAAAGATTTAAGGAATGCCTTCTTAGATTGGTATTGAATTAGAGTACATTGAAATTGAATACAAGGGCGATTAAACACGAAATTTAAAAATGGATTTTAAAAAATGAGCATTAAAAGAACATTTTCTTTTCAAGGGAATAGAATAAAAAAAAGTTGCTACTCGATGCTCAATTTAGAAATTTACCTCTTTATCTTTATTTTTTAACTACCTTCATATATCTTAATGCAAACATACAGGGCGTAAGCAATGCGATGACATGAAAGGGGATAAAAGTATAGCAATAAACAGGAAAATGCAAGAAGGGACTTCAAATAGTGCCCACTTTGTAGTAAAGCATTATCCACGCATCACCTGGTAAATTCAATCTCCGGGAAGGGATGATCCAGTGCACTCAACCCTTTACCTCTCAACTCTACAAAAATGGCCAAATGCAGTCTCCACCTGAGACACTTCTCCTCAAACCTCTTCAAGATAGAACCCCATTCACTATAAACCCCAAGAATTCCGACGTAAACAAAGCATCACAGTATTTCTTCGGTGACTACAAATTTCACAGATGTAAAACCCAATGAAGTTCCAAAAGAAGGAAAAATGAAAATAATAATAATAATAATAAATAACAATTACGATCCATTGAACCCTAGCTACTTGGGTGGGCAAAAGCAGCACTAAGATTTCTGTTAAATGTTTTCATGGGTATACAGACCAGTTGGTTTATCCCATTTCCGACCCAAGTACCTAGGGTTCGATAGCTGGGTGCTCTCTCCTGCATGTGCTGGGAGTTCCCACTCACAGCTGTTGGGTCTCTCTTGGGTCCACTCCAGCCCCCTTGGCTAGTATTCTAAAAAAAAAAAAAAAACGAAAAAGAAAAGAAAAGAGATGAGAGAGAAAAAATGATTTATATTATATGATCAATAAAACCTTTACAGCCTTGGAAGGTTCAATTATGTAGCAATTACACAGGTCTGGACATCACGACAGCAGAGGACCTACTAATCACCAAAACCGCAAATATACATATGCCACACGGATGCAACTCTCTCAAAATATAAGAAATCCCTTGCCTTTCGTAATGTCTGGGGCACACTGATTATGCAATTTCTGGGACACTTGACTTCAATTGGTTCAGTACAGCTTTTGCAGCTAACTTTCTGGTGGCCTTCTTGTTGCGGCCAGTCTTTGTTTCACTGAAAGTAATTCCATCAACTATCACTTCAGCAGTAATAGAAACTACACCATCATGATGTCTGGCAATGTATTCTGGGTTTTTATTGGATTTTTTACGGGAGATTTCTTCAAGCTCTCTAACTGGTTGGTACTTTACTGTATCAGGCGTAACCATAGGTTCTAGGAGAGGCCTTATGCTCTCCCAAACAGCAGCTTTGTCATATCCAGAATCAACAAGAATAGCTCCAGCAATAGATTCAATTACATCTCCTAGCACCTGACACCATGTAACTTTTTCACTATGTGATGCATTGAAATGAGCAAATGACTTCCAGAACCAAAGAATGTTCACTTTGTTAGAGAAAAAAAAAACATATTTCCACTAGCCATGAACTAATTGCAATAGCCGATGATATTGAGAAAATTCCTTTTTGACATATAGATGAATGTTTTTATAAAACAAAAAAGAAAGCTGCAATGGCAATCAACACTGTTCTGAAGACTAGAATGCAAATGCAACTGCAGGTTAGTTCTTTTCAGATGATTTTTTTTTTCAGATCTTTAATTTTTTATGCATTGATGGGTAATCAAAAGAAAAGCCATACAACTTCCTAAGACTTTACATCTCTGCAAATGCCTCGCAACAAATGAATCTTTGAAAGCACATAAAACATGTATAGAAAAGAAAATATGATCAATGTTGTGACTTACCTTAGGAAAATGTGTCTCCGCTTCCCACCCATAAAATGGCCCTGAAAATGATTGTTCAAATTTTTTGACAAAGGATTCTATTTGTTTCTGAATTTCAGATGAAGCATGAATGATGTGTTTATTCAATCCAGCTTTTGCAGCTGCATGTGCATAGCAATCATTATTTACAGAAGCTGATCTGAGGTCTGTCAAAAACCCAGGGGACAATCCAGGGTACTGGTTGTATAGGTGTACTGTGATGAGATAGTCCAAAACAGCATCACCAAGAAACTCCAGGCGCTGAAAAAAAAACCGGACAATTTAAGCATGAATTTGCAGGCAGCAATAAGATATAGAATAAATAGCCACGCAGACAAACTGTTGTTTTTTGTGCCAATAGTATTCAGCATCTGAGGTTTTTTTTTTTTTTTTTTGGGGTAAAATAACATATGAAATGTTTTTTGTACCTAAGTATTCAGCATATGAAATGTTAGTGCAATTTATGCAAAGAGGAGAAATGTTTCTTTTCATTTACCTAAATGAATTTTGTTTACATATGAAATGTTTTTTGTACCAAAAGTATTCAGCATATGAAATGTTAGTGCAATTTATACAAAGAAGAAATGCTTCTTTTCATTTTCTTAAAATGAATAACCATATTGTGGATGGGATATACACATATCATCACTGTTAACATGGAGGGGATCTCCTCATATCTAGGGAACTGATTGCAAATGGGAACTTGCCTATGCATGGATAGGATCTCCTCATACAAAAAGAAATTGCTTACAGGTGGAAGAATTTTCCATGCATGGATGGGATCTCCCCATACAGTAGTAGCACTTGCAATGCAATGGTCATATTAGTAAAAGTTTGTGAAAAAAGTATATGTAAGAGAATTCTTATAATACCCCTGAACTTAAAATAGGGGTTAGAAATTTTGTGTTTATTCTAAATTAATGGTTCGC
Source organism: Cinnamomum chago (assembly GCA_038049695.1). Lineage (NCBI taxonomy): Eukaryota > Viridiplantae > Streptophyta > Magnoliopsida > Laurales > Lauraceae > Cinnamomum > Cinnamomum chago. The sequence goes on from CP142451.1 coordinate 112,060,242, forward strand.
TTTTCAATTTGTTTGGTGGGACCCTTAATATTATTATTATTATTTGTATGATATATGAGACCCATTAGTTATGAGGACTCAAGTGTCAGTTGGGTAGGCTTTTAAGCAATATACATTAGTGGCCCTAAGTTTTATTTTCTAAAGGTTATGAGTTTCTAGTGGAGCCTTTTTGTTTAGGTCACTAGGATTAAGTTGTTAGTATGAAGGGACCCATGATTTAATTTAAGAAACCTTTTAGTAATAAGAGGAGGGACCCAGTCTTCTAGATTAAGGAGTGCTAGACACTTCATGTCTCCAAAGAAGCCTTGTGCAAGAGCTCCTTGCCGACAATGAGAAGAGAATTAGGAATAGGGCTGTTCACATGATGTATGAATAGGAAACGGGTGAAAGTGGGGTTTGACAATAGGGATTGTAGTTCGATTAGAAAGAGGAAGGAAGACTAAGCTATATATGCATGTCGACACTTGAGGAGCCCTTCACTCGACCTCTCTCTCACTTCCTGCCATTCTCTAGCACACTCTCATCAAGGAGATCCTAGCACTTGCATCAAACTAGTAGAGAACTAGAAGGAGAAGGGAGAACCAGAAGTTGCAGTCTTTGTGGATGATCTATAGCAACCCTCACGTCACTAAGGCGGCAGTTGCCTACACTAGGCGAGTAGAACTCTACATCTACTTGAGGTTTTTCTTTTCTTTTGTGGATTGCGAATGTATTCTAGGGTTGAAGTTATCAAATGATGAATAGTGGTGAGATATTATGGGAGGTTTGGAAAAAACGAATGGCCTACTGTTGTTCTTGGGTTTTGGTAGATGGGCCTGGATATGGGATAGAGGAATTGTGTAGAAGATCCAAACCCATGTCTGCTTCGTTTTGGATTAGTTTTGTGATGGCCAAACCTCACATTTTAGGACTTAAGACTGGCCAAATTATTGCTAGGGTTTTGTACAGGAGTTGTTTACTTTCTATTTGGGAACTAGGAATTCAACGAACCTGAATTGTGTTAAAAGTTAAAACTGATTCCATGAAGAGGGTTAATGCAAACCTTTGACCAAATATGATATGAAAACACAACCCCTTTGGCTGAATAGGGCTTGAGCAATGGATGACTGGTCGAATGGATTTTGGCTGTAACTTTATGGACCAATTGAGGTTTTGGGTATTGGTATGTTGACAGCATTGGATTTTGGGTCAAAACCTATAGCTGTACCTTTTTTGATGGTAGATGGCAATCATCAAACTAGTGGGGAGCGGAGTTGGAGCTGAAACTTGTATGGTAGTTTGGTTGTTCTTCGCTCAAATTCTGAATGCTTCTGGGTCTCTCATTAACTAGTTGAATCTGTGATAAATCTTAATTTTAGTAGGTTCTAAATCCGTGCTTCAGATTCCAGTCAAATCTGTAAAATGTAGCAACATCCTCTTATGGTCATTGAATTTGCGAGTAGTTGAGGCACGCTAAGTATCTGGCAAATTTCCCCATTGAAATTGTTTGGGTGACCTGACTCCAAATAAAAGCTAATCTCTGGTCGAACTCAGTTGTAAGTTTGGACACCCGTAAGAACTCCATTCTTCGAGTGGTCATGGTTGAACCATTTGGGAGAGTATTTTTGGGGTTTTCTACCCTATATGTGAGATTTCTAACTTGATGATACTATTATAGGGGTGGGACCTTAGGGTGATAGCCAATCACAGTAATCTGAATGTTTTGTTAGCTATTCTCTCTAGTAACAGAAAGGAGTAATCTACTTTACAACTATTTAGGTAACTAGTGCTTCCATGGAATATACATGTAACTTGTTGCCAATAATGTATATTTGTCTACCTTTTGATGATGTGAATTGTGAAGAATTTGTTAAATCATCCTGTATTGCAAAATCTTACATGCTATCTCAAATAATTATAAGATGGGTACATGCTATTTATGATGCTACCTGTTTCTTTTTTCATATGTTGGATATGTAGTACTTTGAAACATATAGAAACATCTCAAACCAATAAAAGGCTAGTTATGAGGTTGCCCTTACACAATCGGATACTAGTAATGACAAGGTGCGGGGCAAAATAAATCCAGAATTTGTGTAAGAGGCTGATCTCATCCTACCTTATTGTAGATGTTGAAAGATAGTAAAGAATTTCGTTCAAATATGAATCATCCTCATGTGAATTTCAGGAATAAGATGTCTTTTGTATGACATGTTCAAACCTAGATCGACCCATTGGACACCCCTAGACCACTAGCACATACCAAAGTCATGGCAGATATTTTATTCCCCAACTCACAAGTCAAATATACCCAATTCCCTGACCCATAAGTTAGATGTGATATTCCCTAACCCATGATACCCAGATACTTGTACAAGCCCAACGTATCCGTATTGGACCGAAACAACACTTATATTGGTACTTGATACTACACCGATACTTCTAAGGAACAAGTTTTAACATATCCTACGTATAAAGCCCTTTATTACATATAGTTCTTTTAACTTTCTTACTTCGCACCATAAAAAATACTAGAAAGGGACGAAAACAATGACAAAATTATTGATTCAAAAGTGATTTAAAGAAAAAATTATAACACTTGTATTTGTATCTATATCCATGTCCTGGATTTTCAAAAGTGAGGACCCGTATCCAAGATCTCCATATCAGTGTCCGTATCCATAACTGTATCTAGGCATCATAGTCCGTGACTTTAGGTCAAACATATTATTCCCTAACTTTTAGGTCAATAATTTTTCTCACTCAACTCACTACATATCAACCATCTACGGCCAACCCATTTTACATGATATGAGGCATTCATATAGTATTTTATGGGGTGGTGCTATGAGGTAGTTAGGGGATTATCTGGAGGTTAGTTTTAGGAAACCTTGTCTAGACCTTAATAAATGCATTCTTATTATTATTGCAGCATTATTATTCCCATTTAACATGAAATTGAGTACCCTCGTATTTAGAGTTCCTATTCACTGATTGTTGTTGTTGTTGCCTCAATCCAAGTAACCGGGATTTAGAGTCTAACAATTACCATGATGATCAAGAAATATGCTTCAGCATGCGTTCCCGAGCGATGGATTCACCTAGAAGATGAGGACTAGTTGCATTTTATTCATTTAGTTTATTTTTAGTTGGATATTTAAAGGACTGTAGTTGTTTTATTTATTCAAGGATAATTTACTCGATTAGATTTTCAATTTGACGTCAGACATTAATTTCATGATCAAATTTATTTTAATAAGAATGCCTGAATTCTCATAATGCTCAATCTATTTGACCTATGTATGTGAATGATGATACTTTTATAGTCGCAATAGGGGCCCAGATTTCAGGTCTTGACAATTTTGATCGGGTGCGATGGTCACGTAGGGTCATGGCAATCATTATGGGGGATGAGAAGATGTCAATGCGACACATAGGTGGGCAAAATATCAACCCCATTAGACCATCCTAACCACAGGATCCAAGACTCTCAAGTTTAATAGTTTAGAACGCGTCTTTTTTGTATTTTTTTCAATCTACCCGTAACGATTGGATGATGTCAAATTTGGGCTATTGGCAATTGCGGCTGGAGGAAGAAGGGGCGTTAGTGTTGGGGGTTTCACTAACTTGATCAAAGGTAGGTCATCAAAGGGCCTCGCACCATCATAGCACCAGACCAAAACTTAGTATGTATGTTTCAGGTCCTTGGAAGTTTTAAATTTATCTCATAGAAATAAAATCTCTATATTCCTCAAAGGATGATCCTCATGTTCTTCAGTTTGCAAATGTGTCTGGCTGTTCCTGAAAATTTGTGTCAATACATGCATATATCAAGGAAAATGGGCAGGCTGAAAGGGACATGGATAGAAATATTAAAGACAGATTTAAAGAATTGTAACCTATCCAAAGATTTGGCTCAGGATAGATTAGAATGGAGAAATAGAATTCATGTAGCCGACCACAATGTAGTAACTAGTAAGGACAAAGCTTTGATGGTTGGTGCAGCCCCAGACTTTCGATCGAGTAGGCCAACCTCTCAGATGAGGTTGATCGAATCCAATGAAGGGATTCCACACAAAGAACACTCAAAACTATACTCCAGAATAACTCACGATGGTTTATTGATTGAATAAGCTTGATAAAAACTAAAGATCTCTTCAGTTTATATAGAACATTCTGTTTCTAAAACTAACCATAATATTGGAATTAGTAACATACGTATTCCTAATCAAATTAGAATTTTAGATGGATAGGGATTGATATTACTATTAAGTAACTAATTGATATTACTAATTTAGATGGATAGGGATCCCTGATTGAATCAGGAATCATGTGGACCCCATTAGATGATCCATCAAGGGGGCTTGCGGGCCCTAGTCTTCTGTCAGGCTGCATCAACTCTCCCTGGTTTGAAAGAACTCGACTCCGGCGAGTTAATCGCTTGATAACGCTCATAAAGATCTAGATTCAAGCGTTGAAAATCTGTTACAGTGATCCATGTAGCATCGGAGAGAGGGCGATTCTTCCGGCGGACAAAGAACTTTTGAAAACCTCCTTGACGAGTGGAAACAATCTGATCATCAAGCACATCAACAATCTCGTCAATAGGGGGAAGATTCGACGGGAGAGCAATAGTCTGCTCTTCAGTTTCACCATCATTGTCATGACCTCGATAGAGTGTAAGATCCTCCACGTTGAAGGTAGAATTGACCCCTAAATCGGATGGTAGATCAAGCACATAAGCATTGGAGCCAATCCTTTTGAGAACCTTGTATGGACCAGCATTTCGTGGATGCAACTTTTTATAAGCTCCTGGAGGCATACATTCTGGACAAATACGGACCATGACCATATCTCCTTCAGCAAATTCAAGAAATCGATGACGCTTGTCTGCTTGCTGTTTATAAGTGGCATTACTAGCAGATATATGGTGGCGGACTTCATTGTGCACTTGTTGCATGTGGTGAAAAAAACTTTCAGCCTCGGCACTTATCCGGGCATCTACCGGCAAAAGGACAAGATCAACAGGTAGTCGTGGTCGATTCCCTATAACAGCTTCAAATGGAGAAGTACCAGAAGACCGATTGACCGAATTATTGTAGACAAACTCAGCCATAGGTAATGCTTGATCCCAAGTTGTGATGTGATCACGAACAAGGCATCGTAACAACTGTCCAAGACTTCTGTTTACCACTTCGGTTTGACCGTCAGTTTGAGGGTGGTAAGTTGTAGAGAATTTGAGCTTGGTATCGGACAACATCCATAAAGTCTTCCAAAAATAACTCATGAATTTGGTGTCTCGATCCGAAACAATAGTCTTTGGAAGGCCATGTAGATGTACAACTTCTTTGAAAAAGAGCTTTGCAACCTTGTAGGCATCACTAGTGGAAGTACACGGAATAAAATGTGCCATTTCTGAAAAGCGATCAACGACAACAAAAATAGAATCAACTTTTCTTCGAGTCATTGGCAAACCTAGCACAAAATCCATACTAATGTCTTCCCATGGAGTATGAGGAACAGGCAAAAGTTGATAAAGTCCAGTGTTCTTCTTATTACCTTTGGCTAGCTGGCATGTCCTACATCGTTCGCAAATGCGAATAATGGTAGGCATCATTCGGGGCCAATAATATCTATCGCTGACAAGAGCAAGAGTTTTGTCGCGTCCCAAATGGCCACTACATCCTCCCAAATGCAACTCTCGGACAACATATTCACGAATGGATGTGGCAGGAAGACAGAATTGTGTACCTTTAAACCAAAAATCATAATGAATGATATAGTGAGGATGCTTACCCAGATCACCATTGCTGAGGTCTGCATAGATAGAACCAAAGTCTGGATCATCCGCATAATCTAGCTTGAGTTGGTCAAAACCAGGCACACTAACAGACATGGTTGTCAACAAATGTTTTCGTCGACAGACTGCATCAGCTATCAAGTTGTCAACAAATGTTTTCGTCGACAGAGTGCATCAGCTATCAAGTTATCTTTCCCTACTTATGGCGAATGCTGAAACTGAACTCCTGTATATATCGCTACATTTGGCACGGTTGGCACTGATCTTTTGTTGAGAATGTAGATGTTGCAAAGCATCATTGTCTGAGTAAAGAACAAACTTGTTGCCAATCAAGTAATGTCTTCAATGACGAAGTGACTGTAGAACGACATAGAGTTCCAAATCATAAGAAGAGTACTTTTTCTTGGCATCAGAAAGTTTCTCACTGAAAAATGCAATCGGATGTCCCTCTTGACTAAGAACACCTCAAATGCCAACATTTGTTGCATCACAAGCAATTTCGAAGACCTTGTCAAAATTTGGAATTTGTAAATCTGGTGCCTTTGTGATTTTACGCTTTATTTCTTCAAAGGCTCTAGTGGCCGAACTAATCCATTTAAATTCACCCTTTTTCATGCAGTCTGTGATAGGAGCCATGATACAGCTGAAGTTTCGAATGAATCTCTTATAAAAGCTTGCAAGACCATGAAAACTTCGAACTTCAGTGAGTGTAGTAGGAATGGGCCAGTCCAGAATTGCTTTGACCTTCTCAGGGTCCATTTTAATTCCTTGTGCCTACACAACATATCCCAAGAAGATAACAGAATCACTCATAAAAGTGCACTTCTTGAGATTAATATAGAAATGCTCCCGGTGAAGGAGTTGGCAAATTGTATCAAGATGTTGAAGATGTTCTGCTTTCGTCCTGCTGTAGAATAGAATATCGTCGAAGTAAACGACGACAAACTTTCCAATATAAGGTTGCAATAATTGTGTCATGACCCGCATAAAAGTACTAGGTGCATTGGTGAGCCCAAAGGGCATAACCAACCATTCATAAAGACCGTCTTTGATCTTAAATGTAGTCTTCCACTCATCACCTTGCCTTATACGGATTTGATGATAACCACTTCGGAGATCAATTTTAGAGAAAATACATGCACCAGTCATCAAATCTAGCATATCATCTAATCTGGGGATTGGGAAGCAGTATTTTACCGTGATTTTATTGATGGCACGATTGTCCACGCACATACGCCAACTTCCGTCTTTCATTGGAGTGAGAAGTGCAGGTACTCCACAGGGACTGAGCTTTCCCTGATATATCCCTTTTGTAAAAGATCATCAACTTGCCTTCTTAATTCTGCATGCTCCATAGGACTCATCCGGTATGCAGGTAAATTTGGCAAGGAAGCGCCTGGGACAAGATCAATGGCATGCTGGATGTCACGCAATGGAGGTAGCTCCTTATGCAGCTCATCTGAAACTAGATCAGCAAACTTCTTCAGAAGTGGCTCTACTTCTTGTGGGACAGATGTAGCAGGAGATTCTTCTGGAACTTGCCTAGCAATAAATGTATACATGACGCCCTGTTCTTTGCTTTCATCTTCAAACTTCTGCATGGTCAATATAGGAAGTGTTGGAGTTGTATCAGATGTGGAGGACGATTTAGAGGGTAATGGAAGCAACCTAATCTTGCCTCATTTCCAGTTAAAAGAATAAGTATTGTGCTCATGATCTGTGATGACTTTAAGTTTCTTTAACCATGGTCGTCCGAAGAGAATATGTGTAACGTTCATTGGAATGACGTCACAACGAATTGTATCTTCATAATTACCGACTCTGAAAGGGACGACACATTGCTTACGGACAGGAATGGAGTAATTGCTGACCCATGCAACTTGATAAGGTCTTAGATGCTTCTCGGTAGGTAGCTTGAGTTTCTCGACTGCCTCTTGAGAAATAACATTTATCGCGCTACCACCATCAATGATCATGTTACAAGACTTGCCCTTGCAATTGACTCGTGACCGAAAAATGGATGCACGATTCCAGTCTTCATTTTCTTCCATTGAATCAGCTACTAGGAGACGATGATCAAGGAAAAGCAGTGGGGTGCCGCCATCAGCTTTTGTATCTTGGAATTGATCTACTGTGGTTTCATTTTTGAAGCTCTGCATTAAATGACTCTACTTTTATTTCCTCATCATATTGTTCATCATCTTCTGGCTCATTAGTAGCATATAAATTTCTATGGGGACGCTCGGCTGCATAATGTCCCTTTTGTTTGCAGGCATGACAAATGATTTCTCTCTTATCTATCCTTCTGCGGGCACGATTATCATTCTGATTCTGCTGCACCCGTTGATTTGGCTGTGGCAAAGCTTGCCTCTGCTGAATGGCTTGTTATGGCCTATGTGGTGCTTGCTGAAATGGTATAGGAGGAGGATGAAAACCTTGCATCTGAGTACGGTTAATAGCAGGTTCAAGTCCTCTTCTAGTGGAAGACTCCCCGACTTGAAAAGTGTTGCGTCTCCGCAACTGAAGTTCATGCTGAGCTTTGCGCACTTTACAAAATACCTCATCAACTATGGTGTAATAAAACATAGCAACTTCTCGTCTAATATCATTGCGCAATCCATCTTGATATCGAGTGATAGTAAGACGATCATCTGTTTTCAAATTACAACGAACAATATATTCGCGAAATTTGTTTGTATATTCTTCCACAGATAGATTGCCTTGCTGGAGAGTAAGATACTCTTGGTGCAGTGTGTCAATGTAATCAGAAGGAAGGAAATTGCTTTTGAGTCTTTCTTTCATATTGACCCATCTGGTAATGGGCTGTCCCAGAGCAAGTTCATTATTTTCAACACCATACAACCAAATTCTAGCAGGACCCTTAAGTTTCACCTTCGTAAAGGCTATCCGTTGTTCATCGTTCATATTATACCAAGCAAAATCGTCTTCCAGGGAATTAAGCCAATCAACAAAAACTTTCGGACTGACATCTCCAGAGAAATCAGCCACATCAATTTTAACTTTCTTTGTGATGTCATCAGTGCGGTGTGCAACTATGTGACCCTGGGTGTCTCGTTCAGCGATGAGACGCTGTACAAAGTCACGCATGGATTCACGTTGCTCAGGCCTTTCAGTTTGGATGTGTGACTAGTTGTGCGGTAGTGGAAGACCCTTCCTTTGCAACCAACTGTGTACTTTGTAATTCAATAAGTGCAGCCTCTACTATGCGTAGACGATCCATTACTTCGTCCATATCTTGGCCCAATTTGAACAATTGTTCATCACGTTCCTTGTCCGTGAGCCAATGACTGAGATTGTCACCTCTTCTAGGCATGGTTGAAAAAGTTTTTTTTTTTTTTTTTAATTAACTGCTAGTGGACCGGGTTTGCGCTAAGGTTGGGCCTGGATTCAAATCAGGCCGTAACTACAGGCTGGGTCCAAATATAAGGCAAGCATGCGTTGGACACGTGGGAGAGAAAAATCTTTGCAGTCTTGGGAGTCGTGCAGAAAGGAAATAAAGTGGAGGGGTTTTACCTGTTTCGACTTGGAGAACAAGGAAAATAAAAACGAAGACGTGCTGGGTGGAAGGCGCTGGCAATGGTGAGGAGAGGGGATGGTAGCTACTGGCTGACAGTTCGATGGTGGCTGCTGCGCTGCTGGAGATGAAGGTGATGTGCTAAAAACCTCGCCGGTGCCAGGTACGTCTCGCTCTCTATTGTTGTTCTCTGTTTTCTTGCTTTCTTCTCTCTGTTTCTTCTCCTTTTTTTTTTTGGTTCTCTGGAGTGGGGAATTCCGATGAAAGGTCTGGGCGACTGCTGGGTGGGTTGTGCTGTCGCTGGGAGATGAAGGGAGTGCACTGGGGTTTCGGATTAGGGAATTAGGGTTCTGGATTTTGGGGATTTGGTTTTCGTTAGGGGTGGACGGCGGATTAGGGTTTGGGAAGGTGGGATTGGTTGTCAGTATTGCTGGGACGTGGTGGAAGGGGTTTTGGTGGTCTCTTTGGATGGTTTAGGGTTTATCATAATGTTGGAACAGAGAGGAGATGGAGAAGAGAAAGGGACGGGTGGACGATGACGAACCAAAGAAGACGATCGCTTCTCCGGCGACCGGATCTGGGCTCTGATACCAATTTGGCACAGCCCCAGACCTTCGATCGAGTAGGCCAACCTCTCAGATGAGGTTGATCGAATCCAATGAAGGGATTCCATACAAAGAACACTCAAAACTATACTCCAGAATAACTCACGATGGTTTATTGTTGAATAAGCAGGATAAAAACAATAGATCTCTTCTGTTTATATAGAACATTCTGTTTCTAAAACTAATCATAATATTGGAATTAGTAACATACCTATCCCTAATCAAATTAGAATTTTAGAAAGCAATTCCTATTAAGTAACTAATTGATATTACTAATTTAGATGGATAGGGATCCCTGATTGAATCAAGAATCATGTGGACCCATTAGATGATCCATCAAGGGGGCCTGCGGGCCCTAGTCTTCTGTCGGGCTGCATCAATGGTGATGATGAAAGATTACATATATATATGGGAGAAGCTCCTATGAGAGATATCTCTGACCTTACTATGAGAGATAAGGTGGGGGCCCTCACATTTAAGTTACTGGTATTGGATATGGATGTAAGGGCCCCCACTTTATCTCTCATAGTAAGGTCACACACACAACTAACATTGAGATATTGGAGAACTGTTTAATAGAATGCATCAAAAAGGACGAGAATCTCAAAAATCATATGAAAGAAAAAAAAATGAAAAAGATAAGGAAGAGTGTAATACCCCGGGCCCATTGTAAGGGCTAGATTATTTTCTGATATTTAATATTTAACTATCTTGATTCTACTCAGAATTATTGGGACCCATAGTTTGATGGAGGAATTCGAATGGGACTTGTGTTGGCTATACCGTAGACTCCTGGTAATGTTAGGAATAGGACTGGCATGTGAGTAGGAAATAATAAAATTAGGAAGAGGACTTTGGGAAGGATTCTAACTTCTAGCTTTTATATATTGATCGACCCCAAGCCTCTCTCAAGCTATTCTCTCTCTCTAATCTACTTTCTTTTCCATCAAGCCATAACATGTGAGTAGAGATTCTGACCTAATTGTGTATGGTTCTAAATTTCTGGTTTTTGCTCTTGACTATCATTGAATCTTCTATTTTATGGTGAGTAGAGATTCTTATCTACTTGTGTATTATGCCAAATCTGGAACTCTGCCTTCGTATTCTGTGTTATTATATTTTTGTTGATTCAATTGATTTTCTCATGCCTTGTATTACTGCTACAGTGATTTCGAATTATTGTTGACCATAGCACACCTTTGTTAGGGTTTCGAACCTCTTTTCCACAACTAAGCGTCCGTAGTTGGGTAGTAATGTGGATAGGTGGTTGGAATTGGATTCGTTGCAAACACTTTGGAAACCAGTGAAGACCAGACTTGAAACAGGTTCCCAGACAGCCATTTGGAACTGTTTCTGCTTGTTTCAACCGTGGGACCCAGGTGGGCCACTTGATGTTAGATCTGGTCCGTGGATCCAAAGGAGGACCCACGGGCGACCTTAAAGAGGCTGGACCCGTAGGCAGCAAAACCCATTTGGGCCATCATCTTGTAGCCTGATCAGCAGAGGGCATGTTTAAAGGGGAAAAATCAGTTTGGGCATCAGGCGGTGGGGGGACCCACTGGGTGATTTGATCATAGATCTGGACCGACCTTGCTGTACAGCACTGGGAGACATTGTGTGTTAGGATGATCTGGATGTTTGATCACCGGGGCACACTATCCTAGCATCCATGCTACATCAGGCATGGAGTTTAACTTCTGGAACTGGGTCCTGTTATGTATGGTGGGGGGGCAGTTTTGTCGTGGATGTGCATTAGGAGAGAGACCTCTGGTTCTTAAATATTAAGTCTAGTTTGAGTGTGACCTTGCCCATGAGTTTTTGTAAGTAGGAAGATAAAAAGGGTATGTGTGTGGGCGTTTTGACTGGCCTCGGTTTGGAAAAAGGAAGAAGACCCTTGTGACAGCACATAGTGTTTTCTTAGGTTATTTATTACCTTGCCCCATTAGTTTTTGAGAATTAGAAAAAGAGCCTGGTTGTTTTATAAACTCAAATTAGACCCTTTGGCATCTTTGATAAAGAATTGAATTTGGAAAATGTTATAGATGGAATCCTAAGTTTTCTGAAATTGCAAACAAAGGCTGGTTATTCATTGTTATTATTTGTAAATTTGTTTGAATTGCATCCTTTAGTTCTTGATTTGTCAAATCTGTATTTTGGATACTGTTATTCGAATATATGGTGACTTGAAATATGTATGTGGGTTAATATGCTTATGTCTTTGTTATTTGGGGATCACATACGGTAGATTGTGTGGTTTATATATGTATATCTTGTGGTTGAGTTGGTAATTGAATACTTCCCTCAAAACTATAAAGGGTGAGTTATGTAATTGACATCTCTCATCTCGTACACCAATTTTTATTCGGATTGGGGCAAATTAAATCCACATAATTTGAGAAGGGGTTGATTATGGAATTGGCCCGTTACTAATGTTGAGGACATGCTAAATATCATATTTTTTATGAGACATATATTTGCTATTTGATTGGAAAGTTGAGATACGATGACTTTGTTTGTTTTGATGAACCTTTTTTGACACCCCTAGACCACGAGCATGTATGGCCGATTTTGTGAGGATTGTTGATGCCGGACCTTTTTGGGAAAGGTCGATTTTGTAGTACCAGTTTGCTGGTTTTGGACCTTGGTGGTCGGTTTTATTTTGGACCTTGGTGGTCGATGGTTTTGGACCTTGGTGGTCGATTTTGTTTGAGACAGAAAATAATGATTTTGAGATGTGGAGGAATGAGTTTTGAGAACTCTGTGTACATGTGATATCTTTGTGGAACATGAACTTTGGGCTGGTGCTATCAGGTGGCTAGGAGGTTGTCGTTTGTTTGACCCGATTCCAAACTTGGCTTGAATGAGACTTTGGATGTTACTTTAATTTATTGTGTAATCTTATCTAAGTATAAGTTAAATGCACAAATAGATTAGAATATTTATTCACTCAGTTGTACTGATATTTTGTGGACTTGCTCCAATCTAGGTAACCAGAACTTAGCGACTCAGGAAAACCGTGATGAACGGGAGATAAACTTTGGGATGCGTACTTGAGCGTCGAAGCCACATAAATGAAGAAGAATTAGATTTAATAGATTGTTTAGATTATTTCTTTTGGAAGACATTGCAATTATTTTATTTTATTTGTCAATGTTACATTTGTTTATTAGATTTGGATTTTTAATACAAGTTGGTTTAAGATGGTAAATGCCAGAATCTTTATGTGATCTTTGATTTAACCTATGTGTGTGATGCTTACGAGTCTCGGCACGGAATTCGAAGGGCCTCAAATTCCGGGTCATTACAAAGAGATCTTAAAAAATGAAAAAAAGAAAAGAAAAGAAAAGGAAGAGATTTTAAGATCATAATAAATAAGAAAATCACCTGGTAGCATCTTGGAATATCAGGAAGTTGATATGACCCATGAGTTAATGCTTCAACAAGCAGTGAAGGGTTACGAAATTTGTACTTTAGAAGTGACTCGAGATGGTGAACATTTACATACATCTCCGGTTTCTCCAAAAATGGGATATTGTTTGGCACTTCGTCGACAAAATTTATCTTCATACCAAGCCACTCCATTAGAAACAAAGCTGTCAATTCACCACCTGTGGTTAGGTAAGCACCAATTAGGGCTTCAACAACATCTGCAACAACCTTGCTTTTCATTCGTTTTTCCCCCCTACTATATATCACTTTTGAGGTGGAAAAGCACACATCATCCTCCAGTAAACATTCTGTTCTATCACCAGGTATAACCCACATTTTAGGATTAAAGATCTCATTGCGAATAAAACCCTGCAAAAAATGACAATAAGTCAAGTATGATAGGCGTGCATGATGATATAAAAGAATCACAAAATGATATCCTAAATGTTTGTCCAGAGATACTTGGAATCTACCAAAGAACAAGAATAAATTGCATATTAGTCAACACATCGAGAAGTGTATATTAGCCCGTAAAATCAAAAATATGGAAAAGACCTAATGATGAAAAAGGAAAATTACAAACATTCAAGGCAGCGTTAAGTGGAAACCACAATACAAATAAAACTTCGTTGAACCTTTTCTATTCAGACAAACCTTTCAAGGGTATTCACTCTGTCAACATTGTGAAAAAAGTAGTGGTATGAGGTGTCCAACACTTCAGATGCGGTTTTGGTTTTTCTTATGTTTTTTTTTTTTAATTTCCTTTTCTAATGACAACATATAAACTCAATGCCTTCTTTATTTCGATTGGTGGTCCAGACCCAAATACGGCCTTTCACATTCCTTCTGACTGGGACAGGACTCTAAAAGGCAAGACTTTTCCCAAATGAAGTCACGACAGCCACTTTACCTCTATCAGTCCTAATTATTCCACCTGCTTCAGATGGTGGCAATGTCCACTTCATCGAAGTCTCCAGAAACCACGGAATCCTACTTATGCATGCAAGTCTACAAAAGCATACAAAATCTTTCGTATTTTTACTTTGAGGATACCTAGGCTGAATAATTAGTAAAGATGGAAAGATTGAGGCAGATGTAGAACATACAATAAGAGCAAGATTAGAGGTTTTTTTTTTTTTTTTTTAATGTTAATAACAGCAAGATAGTTGAAGTGGAGACTTGCTTGTAGAGTGCATTCTAATTGTGCATGCTACCAAGATTGAATAAGATAATAATTAGACCAGCTCTGGTCTATGGAGTAGAATGTTAGCCAATCAAGAAATAACAGATGCAATAAATGAGTACAGTAGAGATGAGAACGTTGAGAGGGATGTGATAAAACTAGAAAAGATAGAATCAGAAGTGACCTCTTTTAGGAGTATTAATGGGTAGCATCAATCGGGAACAAATTAAGAGAGCCTCATTTGAGATGGGTTGGGCGTGTTCAATGTAGGCGAGCAACGACACTGATGAGCAAAAGCTTTTCTATGCAGATTAATGGCCCCTCAAGGAAAAAGGGTTAGGCCAAAGAGGTTATGGACGGAAGGATAGACATGAAAAAGTACAACCTATCCAAGAATTTAGCTCGGGATAGATTGGAATGGAGAAACATAGTTAATGCAAAAGGGGTTGCTTCATTTCATATGGATACTTCTAGCAATAAAAAAGTTTTGGTCAAATTGCCTATTCAGACAATTTGGGAGAAATTCATAATTTACAAATAATTTTGGGTTAATTGGTAATTATAAGAATAAGGTAATCTTGGATTAGGATAAGATTGAATTTGTGTTATTTTAGGTTAGGGTTATAATGTGATAAGGTTTCTAGCTATGATATAATTATATTTATTAATTTAAGTTAATATCTTTGGTTGAAATCTATAAAAAGCCATTGGTTATTTCTAATAACATAGAACACGAAATTTAGCCAAGATATGCTCCCCGAATTTGCACTTGGCATCAAAGCTTAGGTTTCGAATACAATTAGTTTTAAGATTTAGATTTAGGTATTAAATAATCAGCAACAACAGATCTTCTACAATTGTGATCATAACAGTGGCCCAGTTCACAGGCTTGTTCTGCGAACTAAAAAAAAGCAACTAGCCTTCATCTTCTTCGCAGGCAAGGTTGGCCTTCAGAACCTTCACAATTCATGCATTAAAAAATCCACAATATATTTTTAAAAAATTCTAAAAATCTTCTTATAATTTATGTTGGAGTAGTGACAAAAGTTTGATGCCGGCTATCAACCCACCCGACACAACTATCCTCCTTTATCTAGGCTCAAGACAGGCAGTCACAACAAATAGGCAAAGTTTGGATGGGTTTGGTTAATAGGCTAGATGAGGTTTGGAAATTCTTGTGAGAAATTTAATGGCTTTGGTTAACAAAACTCTTCCATAAGATATTAAAATCATCAAATGTAAAATGAATGAAGATGTGTTTTAGTACCTATATATAGGAATAAAGGAGAAATACAAAGATGCACCAATTATTGTCAGATTAGACTTATGAGTAACAATGAAGCGACGGGAAAATAATGGAGCAAAGAATTAGACAAAAGATTAAGATATCGGAAAATCAATCTATCTTCTCACTTATAAATTTGATTAAAAAAAAACACCAAGAGAAAAGGAAAGATTTTCATATGGTCATCATTGACCTAGAGAAAGCCTACAATAATGTACCTAGAGATTTGATTTGGTAGGTTTTATATAAAATTAGTGTCTTGAGAGGTTATACTGACATCATTAAAGGCATGCATGAGTAAGCGATATTAAGTGTAAAAATTGCTTGCAAAGAGGTTCAGCTTTGAGTCCTTATCTTTTTGGAGTGATTATGGTGGAGTTGATTGCCCATATTCAAGAGGAGGTACCTTAGTATATGTTATTTAAAGATGATATAAAGTTACATTAATGTTGAACTGGAGGGAAGTCATATCATTATGATTAGGTACTTTATTTTCCTTTTGTTTGAGGCCAAATGCCTCCTTGTATAGCTTCTCCTCTTTTTGGGCGGTGGTTGTATTTCTAGGGTTCTTCCATGGCCGCTTCTCAATATAGCCCTTTTATACTGTAAAGCTTTTAATCAATACAAGTTGCCATTTCAAAAAAAAAAAAAAAGATGTAAAGTTGGTGAATAAATCGAAAGATGGTGTGAACGTAAAACTTGCAAGATGGCAAACTATGAAGGCTTTAAATTAAGTAAATAAAATGCTGGAATGAGGCATATCTGTGAGACTAAGATGCTAACACCATTCAACCATGAGTGTGCTGGCATAACTCTTGTTAGAAGACAAAAGCAAATCTCTCTTTTCTCCTTGCACAATGCAAAGCTCTCTCTCTCTCTAGAGAGAGAGAGTACCGATCCAGTGCATGACTCACGCATGGGATCAGTGTGCGCACCTGAATGTGGGACCTGAGACTGGGATCTAGGGGATTGAAAGATCTCCCTGGGCCCTCCATCACAGCAAAAAACAGCCCCAACCGTAAACCATATCATCTCCACCTGGGCGTCACAAGTTTAACAGTATACAATCCATTTGCTCTTTCCCCGACAAACACTTTCTTCTACCTTTCCTGCAATTTGTTCTAAAGGGTGGCAGCCGAAATTTAAATTATCGGCCAATGCTGACGAATTGACAAATAACTTGAAATTATTGGCTGATACAAACAATGAATTGGGTATGGATGGGGGATTAGTTTTGAGAAAGATCTCGCACCAATTTATCACCGCAATATCTACCAATTACAGATACGCAATGGACAATACGTATTATATTGGCTGATATTTGAAACCATGCTCGTCATTGGCTTGAAGAATTGTAAGTCGGCATTTTTACTTATTGCAGGCTTTATCAAAGGCTACAATAGGAGAAACATATATGAGCTCTTTTGCTGTATACATTCTACTTTCACAACTCACAAGGAAACCACAAAGAATAGAAGAATTTTATATTATATGGCCAATGTGAGTCAAATCTCAAAACTATACCAGCTAAAACTATAAGAATAAAAGTAAAAAAAAAAAAAACTGCACCAGCAGCATCAGTGTATGAAGAGAATTAGATTTTTAATAGTATTATGATAAACCAAATAGAAGAATTTTATATTATATGGCCAATGTGAGTCAAATCTCAAAACTATACCAGCTAAAACTATAAGAATAAAAGTAAAAAAAAAAAAAACTGCACCAGCAGCATCAGTGTATGAAGAGAATTAGATTTTTAATAGTATTATGATAAACCAAATATAATAATAGAATAGTGTATTACCTGTAGTTTTTGTTTACATCCTAGTTTGCAAAGGGTGTCATTACGTATCATTTTGTCCTTCTTTGCGCTAAGAAGGCCCTCGTGATGATAAACGTTACTCCTGAATAATTGTTGACTTGCTGCATATTTGAGAAAAGAGTCTCCAAGTGTCTCCAATGACTCCAAGGAAAATTCCTCTTGACATTTCTTTGTGGTAATTGCTTCCAAAACCTATTGTACAACATAAAGTCACCACCCCAAAAAATGAAAAATGAAAACATGAAAAAGTAGTAATCTAAAAAATGTCAAAGTAATAAATTACAAACGATTCACACATATATGGGTCCTTCCAGCAGTTACTATTGAAGAGAGATTCTTTTTTTTTTTTGTTTTTTCTATGGGATAATGCTCCCGACAGTTATAGGAACTGCTCCTAAAACAACCCAAGATGATAAACTTACACAACAAAAATGAGCAGAAGTAGGAAGAAACTCTGTCGAGTTGTGGGCGCTCACATAGCACCTCTTATAGATATTCTAAAAGGGAAGTTACAACTATTAGAATTCCAGTGACTATCATTTTATTTCTCTTGACCAGGGTAACAGATAACAAAAGGATGTGGCAGAAGATTTGAAGAGATATGCCAAGGATTTGTGCTCCTCGCTCAATATTTTGCTCCACTAAATAATGAATCTGGCTCTATAGGCCATTAAAGTCAGGGTCTCAAAGCATAAGATCCTGAGGGCTTTCAGCAGCAACTAGAGCCTTGAATCAGAATTGAGTCAAATAATTTCTTTAACCATGTGACTAGTGAGCGACATTGGTAATTCTCAAGTTGAAAGTCAAAAAAATGGAAAATGTATTACCATGACAATGCTAAATGAACGTAGTGAATTCCATTCTGATCAACTACAACTTTTTTGAACTGCTACTTTAAAATGCAAAATGCAAAATGTATTACCATGACAGTGCTAAATGAACATAGTAAGTTCCATTCTGATTGACTACAACTTTTGTGAACTGCTAAAAAAAGAAAACAAGTAAAAATACCTTCAAGGCTGGAACAAAAACATTTTTTTGCGTGTAGTGATTCATTTGAATAATCCTTAACCTTGCTGCGAGAAGCGTAGACTCGATGCGGTGCATGATGCATGGAACAAATGAGAAAGAGTATAAAGTACTGATCGTTATGTTGGACAGAACAATAACACAAAGCTCAGGGGGCAATTCAACAAAATTGTTTGATTCTGTCACATGGCAAGGAAAATGTCATTAGGGACTATAATAAAGAAAGAAATCAAACTGACAAGAATATAAGTACCATAAATAAAATATAAAAAAAAATTGAGACATTTAAGGAAAATTGGAACACGGATAATTTAACAAGGAAAAAGTTTTAAAAAATAATAATTTCATCATAGAAAAATACAACAGAACAAAAACAAACCCATAAAATCTCCCATGAACAAATTACTATCATTAGCACATCTGCACATGACCCAAAAAAAAGGACAGATTCCCTACCACAGTTAACCGATTTGCAGTTCAATTAACTCACATTCAAGTTTGCAAGCAATAACTCGACAATCTGGTAATTCAAAATGATAGTTCCACTTGATTTCCTATATGAGTTGGAATAGTTTGATGAAATACATCTAGTCCATGCCATAAATCCATCACTCAGGCCCACATCTAAAATCTAAACTGATCAAAGTAGCTGTTTTTCCTTGTCTTAAATTTTGAGCTTCATCATTTGTGATAAACGCGATCAAAATAAAATACAGTAAAATCAAATGTCATACAGGAGATCAAATGTAAGGTTGGGGCAAGTTAGATATGGACTAGCGTTAATACATTCATACAGACCCAAATAAAAGAGAAGACAGATGCAGCTACAATATAAATTGACACACCTTTCTCCTGCAAAGGTTGCCTCCTCTGAAGCCAATTTTGCACAGTGAAAAGATGTTTCCCACCGAGTAGCGACTCTCTCTCATAACGTAAGGTGATACCATGCCTGGTTGATTTATATTAAAACAGCCATCATAAATTTTATTAAGTACGAAAAACAATTTCCAAACAAATAATACAATAGAGAGTAGATACGTGATAATACTTTCAGCAATAGAGAACATCCTAGGACTCACCGACGTTGATAATATTCCTTGTATGTACAATTTTCTTCACCTTTACTCTTCATAGTAGAGTTCCCATCCAAGTCCTCTAAGATGCAAGTTATACAATATACCCGTCCATTATGAGGAGTAAAAACCAATGAATTTGTAAGCATGCAACAACATGCAGCAGCATTTTTAGTCTGCATCATGCGAATGTCCTCTGAAGAACAACAGTGTTGTGCGCCAGTACCCATGACCATGCCACCAGAGCTAACTACTCCAGAAGAAAATAAACATGACCTGACACAATCCCAATCAATAATGGGAGAATTCTTGTTGCAACCAATAGACGGGAGCAGTAAATAGGCAGTTCTTGAAATTGTTTCCTCCTGTTGCAGTCCATCTAAAGCATCCTTCAAGGCACTCATGTTATGGTCAATAAGTAATCGGAGAACCATTATCTGAAATCTTCTAGCAATATTGACCTGGATGGAAACATACAAAAATCAAAAAATGAAATAAATTAAAAAATCTCGCTTCTTTTAGGGAACAAAGGAAGCATTTAGCCACAGCATTGTTCCCAATTACAACAAATTAAACCTGAACCTATACCTGATCAATGCCAAGACGAATGACACCAGCATATTGCATGTTCACAGAAACATTGCCCCCTAGCGGAAAACATGAATTCATGAAATCACTGCCCAGATCACACTTTACAATAAGAACTATATCACTAAAGGCAGCATCGTAGTCAAAATTCCTCTTCAAGCCCAAGGAGTAGCAATGATATGACCCCTTACTGGAAAAGGATGGCCAATGATCAACTAATTCTCCCGGGTAATAATTAACTTGTTCTGGTTCATATGAAATATCCCCTGGATAGAAAGCAATTTAAATAAGAAATCTTCAAATATAAAAACAACAAAAACAAAGCAAAAAAAAATCAGAATCATGCAACTGGTCGCTGAATGAGGATAATAACTGGATGCAACCCGTAATGCAGACACTAGAAGTGAAGCAAAATAAAACTTGGCAATTCAGACTTCAAAGGCAAGAGAATCTACAGCAGACTAAGAAAATATCCAAAAAATGAGAAATTGAAAAGGAAAAGAAAATATCTATAGCACTGACTCATTTACCCAAAAAAAAAAAAAAAAAACAATAACGCTAAGAAGTTCATAACTTCATATACCTCCTCTGATGTATGAATACATTAACATTGTCACACTATCGAAAAATATAAGCGAACACTTGTGCTTATTTATTTATTTATCTATTATTATTATTATTATTATTATTTTAATATGTTACAAAAGGATTTCACTTAAGGAACAAGGATTACAAAAGGCAAAAACCACAGAAAGAACAACAATGGTATACAAGGACTATACCAAAGAAACCAACAAACAAAGAAACAAAATAACAAAAAACAAAACAAAAGACACGTCAATAAGTGATAGCAACCAAAGGGGAAGATCTATGCATGATTTGTAGGATATATACAATGAAAAGGATACCTGAATATCAGAAACTAAAGAACCATAGATAACTCATAGGGTGGAACAAATTCATACAAAAGGAGGACTTAGTGTGTTAAAGTAGAAGTTACCACATTCTAGAGCATTGTTATCTTCCTCGTCATGAAACTCAGGCAAAAGGTAATCTGTGATGGCGCCAATCTCATGAAGCTTCTTGCATGCTTCAAGACATGCAATTTGTTTCAGCGTTCCAATAGGTCCTCGCACACTAATAGATTGTAATGGACAGCTTTTTGGAAGATGCAGTGTGCATAACTCAGCCAATTTATCAATAACAAACCTAGGAGATGGTCTAAAATACCTAGTAAAAATAAAAACTGGGAATGAGTAATCATGACAAGGTTAAGAATTTTACAAAGAACAGAAATAATGAAAAAATAAAGATAAAAACTCAGCAAGAAAAAAAAAGTAGAGTAAAAAAAAGCTGCATTAGGCTTAATTGGATAATCCCAATCATACATCAATACCTCCAATCACCAACCCCTTTTTTTCCTTTTCTTTTTTTTTATCTTCTTTTGATCGGTTCATCACCAACCTTGTATTCATAGACCAAGAAAAAATCACATTCCTTAACACTCAAATTGTAGCAACTTTTTGTTACAATGCCAATTCAGCATTACTTGATCATACAGAGTTAGAATTGTTAGACCAGAACCATTCCACCTGCTGGCCAGTAATAACGAAAGAAGCAAATAATAATAATAAGATTTGCCAATCTGTACAGATGAAGCGGTTAGCACTACAACTGCAGTACAGGCAAAACAAATGCAATTCAGACACACAAACACATAAAAATCAATGAAGACAGACAACCAACCCATCAGAAGGAAGCCTTGAACAATAAAAATACAACAGAGCAACACTTGAACTTAGAGTCACTATCGCGCCGGTACTTTCCACAATATAGAAGTCCTCATTACGCATTTCACCGTCAAGTGGTGCACAAGGAACTGAAGCTTGTCGGGTCGACTCCTCTCGCATAATGTCTCCACCAGCAAGGTAACTCCTCACCCTTGAAAGAGTAGATTTGTCACCGCTAACAAATAAATAAAAATAAATGATTTAATAATAAATACAGAAAAAAATAAATACGATGATGTAGCAACAAATAGTACTATAAATTATACACATTTCTTTAGTAAGATTCGCTTTGACAATCGTGACATGCAGTAAAAACATGCTTCAAAATATCATATGATATGCTACATATCAGCTGCCACAATGTGTTAAATTGAAACTGATGTTCAAATCAGCAGAATCGTGTGCTTGTTACTGTACACTTAGAAAAAAGACCAGTACAAACAATTCAACAAACTCTAGCACAAAAAAGTTTAGTTTCTTCACTTGGGATATCCAGAGCATGGTTCAAAATGGCGGCCACTAACTGTTTTGAAAATAGCTGCACTACAGCCTAAAACCTCTTAAAACCAAGTAGTTTTAATTTAAAATACTATTTTTTCCTATTTCTCCTCTATAGCCTTTCCTAAAATTGTCTCAACCGTTACATGGCTCCAAATCACTAAAAAAAACACAAGATTGACTGCTATACAGGATTTGATATCTTTTGACCACTTAAAAAATTCACACCTCTGGGTATCACCGCAGCTACTGCGTATCGCCCGCTACGTAGCATTTTGGCCACTGGCCGCTACAGCCACCGCAACTGCTATTTTAACCCTTGATCCAGATAATTTTATAGGAGTCGATCAAATGCATAATTAAGATGGTCAAATCCTATGATAGCAAAAACAAAAAGGTACAACAAGAATACGTCATGGATATGACATGGACACAGATTTTACAAAAAAATTAAGTGTCAATACGACAACTACAGCTACATTGCAGATTTTGAAAAATTCAAATATCATAGGTCTCTAACCATTACAATTTGGCAGACCTCTGTATGTGAAATGATCACAACATAGCTGGTATACCAAATAAAAGACCGATATTAAAAAAAAAAAACAGAGAATACCTCCAGAGAAAACTGTGTTCGTAACATAGTACCATTGTGCAATATAGCTCACTATTCATATACCAAGGCGAAATCCAATCCCTTGATTTAACAAAAAACAAATGTAATCATTGTTATCCACAGCTATCTCAAAGATGTCCTAAAGTCGAAGCACATTGAGAGAAGATACGGTATAAGAAAGGTAAGGTACATGTGGGAGCTCTCTTATCCGGTGGTTCTCTCCAGTCACCCGCAAGTTTATGTAGAGCATCAATTGGAGGAGAACGACAACATGGCGGAATTTGGGCGGGGACAGCTTTTGTAAACGGTAAGCATATTTGGGAGTTGATAGAGCAGGAAATATAGGGACTTAAGCAGATTTGGATACAATAGTTGTTTACACTTCCAAGATAGATAGAAAGGCCAAGAAACATGCACTTCATGTCGTTGGCCTCCTTCTACGGCATCTTGTCCAATCAGCATCAGCTTAAGGAAGGAGTTGAAAAGATGAAGATGTATAGTAGAGAAGACCTTGGCTTACAAAATCTCTCAGGTACAAGTAACTTGATGAGAAGTTTTTACATTGGCTTTTGAGGAATAGATAAAAATCGACTCAACAATATTGCTGCATCACAATATCTTGTCTAGGCATAGTGGTCTAAATTAACCTTCCAACAAGACATCGATACCAAGACGCATTAAAAGGGCCCACAAGAGTCCCAACATGATTTGATGAAGTTCCAGAACCAACACAATCCCAAAATTAATTAAAATCACATCAGGGGCTGTTAAAATGCAACAGTGAAGATCAGGGGCTCCATAAGGTCATAAAAGCAGGGCAGAGACTTGTTCAATTCTTCGGCTGCAGATGTTGGACCAAACTGAGCACAAACCCATCCAAGGCTTATATCAAAAGAGTCTCCTGGAGGCTCTCTTTAAGTTCTGGGTTCTTGTTCGCAGTAGGTGGCCCATGCAGGTAAATTTGCAACAGTCGACTGAATGACTGTAGTTTGTAAAATCTTCAATTTTCATTATTTTTCTTTGCAACTTTTGTTTGATTTTGATTAGGAAACAATGATTAAGAGTCCTGATTGTAGCAAGACATTTAATTATGAAGCCTGCTAGGGTTTTGTGATGTTTGGAGCATTATCTAAGCTCTCATATAGTCGACTGTTGTTCTATGCTATGTTAATCAGCTTTTATAAACATTAAAGAGCACTACTGTGATGAGTTTATCCCCTCTTCCCTTGTCAAGTGTGACTGCCAAGGTGATTGAGAATGCTGTGTCAGTTTATTGGGCTATTTTTTCCATTCCTTGCTCTATTTCAAATTCCAAGTTTTACTGCAATCTTCTGCATTTTTTTTCTGACGAAGCGCGCACACAACCCCACAACACACGTGCACCACATAAATAAGGAGTTGCCGAACACAGGACATGGGGAGCAAACCCAAACCCACCCCTTATGAAAAATTGACAATGAACCAACACCCATACAGGCACTGCGATTTTCGGTATTCACAACTACTTCCTGCAATCTTCAGGTTTCGTCCATTGGGTCCTCCTGAGAGCGATTGTGTCAAATCAGGACTGCATCAAAAATAATCACACCCCCTCACATACACATCCCCTACCAAAGTTCCTCACCATCAGCACGACAACAAAGGATCGGTCCCTAGATGCTTATGTGGAGGGAAGGTGTCTCACCACTGACCCAGTTCTAGATGTAGATCCAGATCCAACACTGAACCTATGCGTTGTATCCGGACCCGACACCAACTTTTAAAAAAAGAAATGAAAACGAAAAAAGAAAAACGGATCCTAATCCGGATTCAAAATAAGATGTAGAGTGCATTAGTATAATTGGATAGCAGCTTCAAAAAATAAGGTTTTATATATACAGGTGAGGCTATTAAATGTTATATATATATATATATGAATTAATTCAAGCTATTTAGAGCCTTTAAAACCTATGCACACACAATATGTGAATGTAGTCATTTGTATCTAGATCCACAGGTCGGAACCGAAGAGCTAATGTTTCGGATCCTACAAGGTTACAAAACCGGATTCGAAATTCTCTCAGATCCAAAAATAGGTTCCCTACCCGCTTTACTCAGAACTGAAGACTTCGGATACTCGAATAATCAGATACCCTTTTACAGCCCTACTGGCACAGACATATCAGTCCAGCACAGGTGACACATATGACACAGAAAGCACCAACTGCTTCCTGTACCAACCGCAACAGAGACCTACACCAGAATTTAAAACATAGATATTAAATATCAAACCTGCCATTATCAGCTCCCTTAAACGTGTCTATGTAAATCAACAGTGGTAATGAACTAATAAATTGGATAGCCTCGGGCATTTTATTGGAAAAAAAAAAAAAAACCAAGTTGTAAAAATGAAAATTTTTATTGCTTGTATTATGTTTAGATGTAAATAAAAATAATATATAAAAGTAATGAAAAAAAGGATTTTCAATGTATTTTAAGTTTCAAAGTGAACACAAAGAAGATCAATATCGATCATGGCCGAAACATTTTACTTTGGGTGAAGCGACTTCATTGCAGCTGAGTTTTAAAACCATGTTTCCATGTATCCTGCTTGGTATAAGTTTGTTAGTCATTAGAGATAAACTGAATCTATGTTCTTTAATCTCTCTATTTCACATATAGTGAACCTATTTTCTGCAACATCTATCTTACTGTCTCACATGTAAAAATCCTAAATCCCTAACAATTAGTCCATTTTATAATATATTCCTATGTAGGTGCACCACCCAAAGATCGTAGTCACAGCAAGCACCTGCTCACAAGCCCATGGGATTCAATACCCATATGACACTAATCAGAGCATAGTCACAATAAATGATCCATTTGATGGACGGAACAGGAATAAACTAAACATTACCTTCGGACTAGTAATAAATAGTCAGAGCCCTGCATCCTGGCTCGTCCACGTGACTGTATAAAACTGCAAAGAGTAACAGATGGATCAAATCTGACAACTAAGTTGCAACTTTGTACATCCAAACCCTCTTCAAGAATCGCAGTTGCAACAATGATATTCACCTGCAAAGAAATGTTGAAGCCACTTAAATACACACCCACTAATTGGATAATGCAAACTATATATATACATATATATATATATATAAAAGAGAACCCACTTTGCCTTCACGAAATGAGTCAACAATATCCATTTGATCTCTTCGAGTTTGGGAATGGAGCCCTGAACGATTGCCAGCCATATATTTTGACTTCCAACAAGACAGCTTGGAAACTTGGTTCAATAGAGAATCCAGAACAATAGCTGAGATGACTCTTTCTACAAATATTATGCATCTCAAATCCTTCTTCATCCTAGGGATAGAGTCACGGATAACAAATCTCAGAAACATGCATTTGGAACAAAATACAATGGTATGCATTCAATTAGAAAATAAAAAGGCAAATTGCATTCCGAAGAAAAAAAAAATGGGAGACAGAACTTGAGCATGCATTTGGGAAAAAAAAAAACCTATGCATTCAATTATAAAATAAAAGGGAAAAATGTGTCCTGAAGAAAAAAAAGGGAGATAGAACTCAGCTTATGGAAGATCAAATTCAGGAGTGTGTGTGTGTGTGTACTTATATCTTCTTCTTTTTCCTCTTTTTTTCCTAGATAGGAGATTCAATCTTCCTCTTTTTTTCCTACATGGGGGATTCAAACTCATGCCCCTAACCAGCTGAGCAACAACTGAGGGACCATAATAATCTATCTATCTTCACACGCAAGACAATATTTTCTTCAAAAAATTATAAAAATAAATGTAGAAGCTCTGGCGAGCAATAATGAAAAGAGTGAAGTTTCATTTGATTTTAAAAAAAAAAGTCTAATGATGCTTGGTATGCTCCCCAGACGTCGGTGATTGGTCATCAATAGTTCATCTCATTTAAGGACAATGCAAAATGGTATACATGGGTGCTTTTGATTAAATCCTGTGATCAAGTACCATCAATATTCGAGAATTTTCATAAGATGGCAGTCACAAGATTTGATGTAAAAATTCAAATTTTGAGATAAGATAATGGAGGTGAATATACAACAAGAACACTTTTTTTTAATGGAATATACAACAAGAACCAAAAAAAAAAAAATTCTGAATGGAATATACAACAAGAACACGCTAGGCTTATCTATTAGCTAGTTAATATTATATTTCCAACTTCATGTGCTTATACTCCACAGCACGACGGCGTAGCTGGGTGTAAAAGACACTTATTGGAAGTGACAAGAGCCCTATTGCTAGAAATGAATTTCCAAAGGGTAAACAATTTTGTGTTACACATCATCCAATCGAGCGTTTTGTGCCACATCATCATTTATCACCTGCACATCCTACATTTATGTAAAAGTTTTCCAAATAATGACCTTCACATGTGACTGAAGCATTGAAGAGTCCAAAGAACAAAACTTGGAAAATTGTTGATCTTTTAGCAGGGAAGAATGGAGTGAGATATGAGTTGGTGTATACGTTAAAATAAAACCCCAGATGGTACTATCCTGCAATACAAAGCAAGATTGGTGACAAAGGGATTCACTTGGTCTCTTACACTATTTGAGAGTTCTTTACCAGTGCCAAAGTTAAATTTAAAAAGAGAAATACCCACAAAATTGTTGCAAATTTTAATTGGTTGTTACATCAATTAGATGTTAAGAATGAATGTTTTCATGGTGACCCTCCAGTGATCTTCACGAAGAAGTATATATGGAGTTGCAAAAGGCTTTGTATGGCCTTGGATAGTTTCCACAAGCTTGGTTGAATGGTTTAGCCAAGCCAAGCTCAAAACTGAACAAAAAAGAGGTCATGCATATCATACATTATTTTTGGCAAGAAAACGCAGTCTGATTACTATTTCAACAGCTATGTTGATGACATTGTGGTCACTGGCAATAATATTCTGGAGGCCGAAAGCTTGAAGAAGAATATTGGGACAAAATTTAAACTCAAGGACGTTGGGGGGATGAAGTATTTTCTTGGAATTGAAGTTGCAAGGTTGAACAAAGGGAATGAGATTTGTAGCTGGAAGTATAGTCTAGATATGCTTGAAGGAATAAAAACTTGGGAGTTACGTCATGATGTTACATCATATCATAGACTAGTCAGAAAGATAATATATCCAATAATAACTCTTCAAGATATATCACATGCGGTGTTGTCAGTCAATTTATGCATGCACTGTATATAAGTGTTTTTAGTGCTCTTCAAAAATTCTAAAAATATCTAAGGAAGCCAGCTGACCAAGACTTTTTTTTTATTATCAAGACACGAAAATATAACTGTGGAGGCATATACTGATGCAGACTGGACATGTTCAAAGTCGGATGAAAGGCTAACAACCACCTACAATAATTTGGTGGGTGATAATCCTTTGGTGTGGAGAAGTGAAAAGCAGCCAAAAGTGGCAATATCAAGTTCTAAAGTTGAAAAAATAGGACATATGAATTGATGTGGCGGAAAATTATTGTATGAGTTGTGCTTTACACATCCAGACCCAACGGTGCTACATTATGACAGCCTCTTAGCACAGTGAATTGCAAAGAGCTTAGTCTTTCATGAACTCCAAAGCATATTGAAGTAGATTGTCACTTTGTTCAAGAAAAACTTACCAAGATTAAGGCTCAAGTAAAAACAGTGAGGATAAGCCAGAAAATTTTCTTAAGAAGACCATAACTAAGAAGAAGTTATATAATGTTTATTCCAAGCTGGGCATAGTGGACATATGCACCAGCTTGAGGGATTGTAGTGACACAAAATTTCTACTATTTACAAAACAATCCTAGGGGGGTTCTCTCTCTTCTTTTTTTTTTTTTTTTTTTTTTTTTGGTGCTTGTATGCACAACTGGTGGGAAGATTACTATGAGACCTACCCACCCCGGAATTGATCCTTGGGCAGATGAAGGTGAGTTGCCTCTGCCACAGGAATGTGAGGCACTTCGCAGGGGATTATAATTTTTCAAAAAAAATTAATATAAATAAATTCAAAAGGGTCACACAACCCAAGGATGCCACCCATTAATTTTTTTGCAATATTCCCTTTCTATTGTTTTTTATTTCCTCTCTACTTCTGAACTTACCTTAAAATTCTAAAATTTTCATTAATAAACCCTACATAAATCCTGGTCTACAAATTCAACTGGTCATGATTATGGTTGGACGAGCAGTCCTAATCGTTCATTCCAAAATTATTTCCCCTTCATCTTCAAAACCCTAATATTTCTCTGTAACTTCTTTACCTAATATTGGGTTCATTTTGGCGTCTTAACCTCATTCTCGTGGATTACGAAGTTCCGACTTGGTATCAGAATAAAGATCCAATTTAAACTGCAATAAGGAGTTGGTTTATTTTTTTTCGATTTTACATCATTGCCAACTCCCTTTTCCTCCATTCTTCTATTTTTCAATTTTTTGACACTCAAAAAATAAAAAATAAAAGATCCCCAATTCCAATCAAGAAAACACCATCAAACCCTTCAATTCTTTGACCCAACCCATGCCCAAGCAAAAACGATATCTTTCCCAACAAGTTTCACTTCAAATTGAGCCCAAAAGCTTGGCAAAACCTAGGCCTCAATCCCAATTCTAGAAATCACTTTTTTTTTTTTTTTACAAAATCTGCAAAATGCAGAAAATCTTCACTTGTTGGTCCTAAGTTATGCAACAGCCCTACCCAATCGATAATGAAAAGAGTACAAGGATAAAGAAAAGAGTGACAAAAACGAAAAGGAGAAATAAGGAGAAGAGGCACTAGCCATTCATCATTAGAGTAGGAGCAGGGTTTCCAATCAAGTAAAAGGGCTTATATGTATATCTACAAGATCCCAGTATCTGAGGCCCTCCACTAAGGTGGAATTTTCGAAGACCCAAGAGTTTGTAAGGATTTTGTCAACAGACCAATTCTCTGTGACTGTTTAGATCAACAGTTTGAATGCTGTTTTCTTTGTAACTACTGTGTAGCAGGTCATGCCAAATTCAAGTGGAAGGTTAATAAGTTTGAATAAAGAAAAATGTACTAAATTAGCCCTTTATTTTGTTGGGTGTTTGCATATTCATCCAACCGATTGATTGTGTTAATTGGATGAGTGTTCTTCCAATATGAGTTCCATATGTGTTACGTTGGGTTTAATTTATTTTTCATGAGAGCAGGGTCGGACTTTCTCAAGGAAGACTTTTGTGCTATATTAGCGGAAATTTCATCAGAGAAGTAGACTCAATAAAGAATTCAACGCAACTTTTTGTCTCTGATTCCTAAAGATCTGAATCCAGTGGAATTGAGGGATTATAGGCCTATTAGTTTGGTGGGCTGCATGCATAAGTTATTGGCGAAGGTTCTTGCTAATCAGTTGCCCCTTATTATTAGCCCCTACCAAGGGGCTTTTGTAGCTAATATGCAAATTTTGGATGGTGTGCTAATTGCAAATGAGCTCATTTACTCAAGGAAGCGGATATGGAAAGGGGGTGGTTTTCAAGATAGATATGGAGAAGACTTGTGATCACGTTGAGTGGGACTTTCTAGATTATATGTTGCACAGGTTTGGCTTCAAAGAGAGGTGACAGGGATGAATGAAAGAATGCATCTCTTCTACTTCCTTCTCAGTATTGCTAAATGGTTCCCCTTTCAGGTTATTCAAAGCTTATAGAAGTCTTCGGCAAGGGGACATCCGCTCCCCTTTGTTTGCTCACGATTGTGGCAGAAGCTTTTGGTGCTTTATTGGTAAAAATGAAGTATCTTGGCTTGTGTAGCAGCTTTGAGGCATGTCGAGGTGGGGTGGTTGTTACTCACCTTCAACTTGCGAATGATAAGGTTTTGTTTTGTTCAGCTAACAGGGAGGAGGTGGTTATTTTGAAGCAGGTCTTCGATGTTTTTAGTTGTGTAATTCCAGTTTGAAGGTTAAAATGTCCAAGAGCTTATTGGTGGGGGTGGGTTGTCCAAAGGAGACTGTCAAGGCCCTAGCGGATGTGATTCATTGTCAAGTGGGGAATCTTCCTATCTACTATTGCAGCCCTCCAATGGGGGCAAACCAAGATCTGAAGATAAATGGGGCTTCCTTGTGGAGAAAGTTGAAAGAACATTGTCTCTTTGGAAAAGGAAGCACTTATCTTCAAGGGGTAGGATTATCTTAATTAAGGCAAGCCTAGCTAACATTTTAATCTTATATATGCCTCTCTACAAAATGACTAAGAAGATGTGTGCGGCTTCATACTGGCTAAAGCGTGATTTCCTTTGGGAGGGGTATAGTGATAAAAAGAAGATGCACATGAAGAAATGAAGTGAGGTGATTAGGCCTAAGACCTGGGGTTTGGGTCTTGGGGACCTTCAAAAGGGCTGATAGATAGCCCCTTTTTAACCTTCTGTTGCATAAAACCCAAGGGACACTTAAACCTGAGAGACACCCAAAGTGCCTCGCATATGGCCTCTTAGTGACACGTGCTAAGACCAGCTTTTAGGCCTCATTTCGTGTTAAACCCAAACCCAAGTAGCAAAAATTGATTAAAAAAACAAAAACACAAAAAAAAATATATATATATATATATGAAGAGAACAGCAGCGACATTGACACAAACAAGGCATCATTCAATGCTGACATCTATTGGCCACCTGAGCCTAATCGACGACCTGTCTTCAGCTGTGTACTCCAAACAATCAGATCTACACAAAAGGTCAGTAAAGAATTTTCATAAAGTATTATCTTAGAAGTCCTCAATATGAAATTGTAATTCTTCAAAATCAACAATAAACTTTAAAGAATTATATATATAAACTTGAATATGGACAATGGAATTTTGAAAATGAAGTCTACTTTGAGCAATTCTTCAATTTGAGACAAGACTTGATCATTGATGAATATACCAAACAGTTCTCAAAGCTGCAATATTTATGGAAGCTGAAGAGCAAGACACATGATTTCAATCGCTCTCTCAAAGGTTTAAGACAGCACATATTGGAGATTATGAATCATTACAAAGACATTTTTGAAGCATGTAGGGAAGCCATCCCTGTTGAGTACAAGATTGAACGGTCTCACCTACGAAAAGTTAAATTTGACGTGGCAAAGTCCCGACAAACAACAAAAGCACATGTTGTTGAACCCATGGCAAAGGATATCAAAGTTGACATTAAGAAGCAAGAACAAAAGCCAGAAAATTCTATAACAACCTCAGCTCCCAAGGAAGATCATATTTCGGAAAAACCAAGAAAAGAAGGGACTGACAGCATTAATCAACAAGTGCAAGCAGCAAAGTAAAATGAAGAACAAGTCACTGAGGTTTCCCCACATTGATTTCATCTTCGGGGATAGACTATCGCTCTTAAAAGACTACAATCCACTAGTACAAATTCAACTATTCAAGAATTGAAGCCTCTAATGGTTAGATCATACATCCAAGCTAAAGACAAACATCAAAAGATGCGATATATTGGGCTTACTTTGAATTGGAAGAAATGATTGTATAAAACTTCCAAGCCATGCAAAGAAGGTGAATTTTCGATCCTAGAGGACATCTGTGGAACTCAAGGTCGAATTCTCTCTAAGGCAAGGAGAAGCTGACGCATGATAGACCAATTATCTTTGGGCCGACCAACCATTTGAGCCCAACCCAGTTAATTCAAGTCTTATTTTATTTTATTTAGAGTTTCATTTTATTTTATGGTTTTATATTTTACGTTATTGGATGTTTTAATCCTGCCCGTCAATGTGTTTGGATGGTCATGATTAGTTCTACGATATTTTCTTTTCCTATATAATGATGTAATGCCTCCTTTTGGCTTGAGAATTTGATTATTGGGAAAAAAAAAAAAAAAAACTCAAGTGCAATTGCACTCTACAATATCTCCTGTGAAAGGACTGGCACAAAGCTATGGCCACACAGCCTAAAACTCCGGGTGTGAAGACCCCCAACCCGCATCGATTTCCATTCCACATCAGTTTATCTATGTAATCTTTTGCTCTTTTGGGTGGTCATGCATGGGTTCTTTTCACTTTGGTTGATGGGGTATGATTCTCTTATACCCTTGTATTTAGGGATTTTTCTCTTGTGCTACTTGCCATGTTTTTTCTAATTAATATAGCTTCCATTACCCATCTATATATTTAGCATTGTGAATCCAAGTAATTGATGAATTGTTGGTGAGTGTTCAACCTTAAAGTATGATTAAAGTTTATTAGGTGATTAAAGTTTATTAGGTGA
Organism: Cinnamomum chago; assembly: GCA_038049695.1. Taxonomy (NCBI): domain Eukaryota; kingdom Viridiplantae; phylum Streptophyta; class Magnoliopsida; order Laurales; family Lauraceae; genus Cinnamomum; species Cinnamomum chago. The sequence continues at coordinate 112,093,691 of CP142451.1, forward strand.
GAATGGAAAGAATAGCATTATTTGAAATAGAAACTAATAGATAAAAGAAATCAGAAATATCAACAAAGAATTTTAATGTCTTGTCCCGCAATGCAATCTGATTATAAACAACAGCACAAAAAGAATGTAATATTTTACTTTGCCAAATATAAAAAAGATGACGAACCAGACAGAGATTGTATTGTTTTGATTGACGCAGAGTTCATGCAGCATTTCGAGAACAAGAAAGGGAACTCTAGGACAAGAAATGAACTGTCTGCTCTCACATTAGTTGGTCACTTGAAAGAGCCCATTATTGGGCCCAAAACTTGCAACCAAACCCATCAAAGGGGTCACCCAGACCCATCCAACATTTGGTACGCTCAACTTGCCAAGCCAATGGCTTATGTAGGCCCTACAGTTCCAAATAGTAGAAAAGCCCAGTTAGAGCCCGGGAACTCCAAACAGTTCTTATGCTATTTTTATTTCTCATTTTAATTACTTTCGGATTTTTATAATGATTGGAACTTAATCTTTATTCTAAATGGATGCTTGCGATTAACCTTAGAATTTAGAGTTGTTGATAGTGTATTTAAGCCTTAAGAAAGGAGACATCAAACAGTTTTGAAGAATTCTGAACGATTTTCGTATATCCTTTACTTCTCCTTGGATTGAGCAACTCCCTAGGATTGAAGATATACAGCAGATTAGTTATCTATTTGGTGAGTAATTTTGCTTCTTTCCTTGGGTTCGGCATACTGTTGCTGTTAGTTTGGGGATTAGGGTTAGTTTCAGTTTTCTAATCAACTGGATTCCTCTTTGGCTGCATCTAAAAAACCACCCAAAAAACAACATGTTACATATCATCATGTATTAAGCCATTACCAAAATGTAATAAACTCCATTTCTACCAAACATATCAGTAATAGCGTATTCAGCAAAAAAAAAAAAAATGAACTACAAGGCAAACAGGTGCAACCATCTAAAATACCAGAAGGCAGAAGGATTATTCAAGAGAATATTTAAGAATATCAGTAGACACCTATAGTCCATAAGTGACTGGATGAGACAATCCACTTTTGCAGTAAGAAATCCAGCATCTATATCTGCTCTGGGATCATTGCCAATACACCACTCTGAACACAATTGTTAAAAAAACCTCAAATCAACATCAGCAATCAGAATACACCTAGAAAATCAAACCATATCATCCTACCATAAAAATAAAAATAAACACAGGTACAGTTGCTTGTCTTAATTTAATTATGCAGAAACCATAAAAGACAACTTTGCATACACAGTTCAAAAATATCAAAACAAAAAAAAAATGTAATCCTGCAGATATTATATGAGAGAGTTTGTGACTCTGTGTGAGAGAGAAAGATAGTACCTGATGGTATGCACTGTGATAGGACCTTAAATACATCTTGACTAAAATTTCTAACTGTCCTGTCACTAAACCCTGTCCTCTCACCAAGCCCTGTCCAATCACCAAGCCCTTCGCTCATTTGCGCCCAGAAAAAATTACTAGTCTCAACAGACGACAAAGACTCTGATGCCTGTAACAGACAAACACGTGTTTGAAGTAATCAAGTCATTCTAACAACAGTGCCTACAGAGCTACAGAAGAATCCCAAAAAGATTTTACCTTCATAGCTAACCAAACACCTAGTTCTGTCAAACAAAATATGTAGGTAGCAAAAAGCTTCACAATCTTCTTTTCTGCACTCACTTTTTCACCATCACTGAGTTGTAATTCTTGAAGAGCTTGCAGGTGCTAACAAAACAAAGGTTATAAAGGATTACACTTCATCACACAGTCAAAAGTAACTTTAACAAAAAAAAAAAAAAAATGTGGGAAAAATGAAAAAGAAAGAAACCCTGGTACATTTGCAAGAATTTAATTAATTAATTAATTAATTAGAAGTTCCACAAATATATATCTACATGAACTTTGACAATAGAAAGGTGTCACTTGAGTAAAACCTGTCAAACCAAGGAATCTAGAAGTGGAAACATATCGTTAGCTTCACTTCAATATCATTTCCTAAAGCAAGGGTTCCATCCACAGATGAGGTTTGCCCAAGATAACCAGCAGAAATTCTTATGGTCAACAACCATCTATATCGTACAGATCATTTCATTTCAAGCGTATGTCATGTGCAAGGTAACCAAGGAGACTGCATCAGTGCATCTTTTCCTAGATGATGACAATGCCAAGGACTTGACTACAAAATGCCTTAGTATTTTTGTAAGAAAATAAAATGCCCTTTTTAGTGTGACCCACCTGGATGCATGACAATCAAAGAAAAGAAGGAAAAGTTTATTGACTAAAATAGGCTTTACATGGGCTGAAGCAATCTCCTCATGCTTGCTTCCACAGATAAAGGCAGGCAGTAGTTCAATATGGGTACAAGAGATGTCATGCAAGTCATAGTATATTTGCAGGAAAAAAAAAAAAGCTAGTAACAAAATTGCAATGCTAATTTTGTACGTGGATGCCAGTGTGGTCACCGGGAATGATATATAAAAAAAAAGGAACTTAAGGGACTGAAGCCGTGATCTGGGAAAGGAATTTGAAATCAAGGATTTAGGAGAATTAAAGCACTTTACAAGGATTAGGGTCATTGGTTTGGTGCAATGGTAAAAGTTTCGGGTGCCATGCGTTACAACGCAGGTTAAAGACCTGCGAGCAGCCACTTTGTGCAAAATTGCCAAAGGTTAGGTCTGTCTCCAACCTGAAGTCTTAACCCTCCCAAGACCCTGCTTCAGCGGGACTGCACTGGGTGATGACACTTAAAGTACTTCAGAGGTCCAAGAAAGGAACTCTAATTTCACAAAGCAAAAATACGTAAAATCTACTTGAATAAATAGGAGGATTGGGCACTAAATTGCTTGATACTATTTTTGAGCAAAGCGATAGCTTGTAATCTGAAAGTGGTGAGTTGCTCCATGGTCAAACAGCATATCATAGGTTAGTAGGAATGTCGATCTATTTGACCATAGCATGACCAGATATCCCATATGTAGTTGTGGTAAGTCAGTTCAAGCATCCACAGCGTACTGAGCGTGTGGCATCAGTTCACAAAATATTAAGAAATTGAAAGGAGCTAGAGGACAGGGCATTTCGCATACATGTCATGGACACTCAAACATGGAAGAATATAGAGAAGTTAATTAAAAACATTCTAAGAGAGTTAAGAGGTCCACTACATGATATTGTACATTTGTTGGTGGATAATTATCAATAAGGAAGAGTTCGAAACATCCATTCATTGCATGATCAAGCTCCAAAGCTGAATTCAGGCTATGGGTTATGGGTGTTGTGAGTTGTTGTAGCCGAAGATGACGTTGAAGAATTAGGCTTTAAGCATAGTGAGCCAGACAACCAGTGACTCTACATTACAACACTGCATCCCCGCTCTGCATAGCAAATAATAATAATAACAATAATAATAGTAATAATAATAATAATAATACATTATATCATATGGAAGTCAACTGTCATTTCATCAAAGAGGCCGCAAAAAAATAGATATAAAGTCGGCATATGCAAGCACAGATGAATAGATTGCAGACTTTCTCACAAAGCAATAGCTAAAAGGCATTCAAGTGATGTTTTATCCTAGGTAAGTATATATGCACCGAGAGAAAAGAAGGGAAGGGGTTAGGAGGTGTGTCTTGGCATACATGGAGGCATTTGGTAGATCACATGGGATCCTAACCCATGTTGAATGGTTCAGATCTGTTTGGGAACCCAAAACAGTTCTTTTAATGGGCCTAAATCAATTAGCTCATATAAGCAGTCCTTTGTAATGGACTGTCAAGGGATTGAACCCATTATGAGGACCTTGTTGGGTCTAGAAGAGAGTCACCAGCTCTAATGGGCTTTGTGTCTTTTATTAAATCAACCGGACCTTAGTAAGGGTTCATCGAGCCCAACGGAACAAGCCAGCCAGTCGAAACAGTTGATGGAATATTATTGTGGAGAGCTTTCTTCTTTTCTTTTTTGGCTGCTTTTGGTTGAATAAAGCCATTTAGTGGCTGGGATTCTACTATCTATGCAAGGATCTAAGTCAGATACTATCAATGCTTCTGGACGTTGGAGGGGTAAGATCAGACTTTCGCCTGGATAATTGACCTCACGCCAAAGTCCCCATCACGGGCGAGGAAGGATAGAACGCGGAAACCCCTGAAGCGCTCCAAACTTATTTTAATCATACTCTAAATTGCGAAAGAGGAATTACAATGCATTGCATAAGGAGGGATAAACCTAAAACTAATCATGGCCATCTAAACACGTCAACAGCCAAGATTAAAATATCATCATAAATAACATAAAACATAAGAATAAACACCCTAAATAAAATAAAACTAGGCTTTTAGGTCGGTTGGGCCCAAAGAACTGGTCAAGATGGATGGGTTGGGCCCATTGGCGGGTAGACCCATGGGGGACCATAGGTTTGTCCTGCATCAAAGACTCTGGTCATTGTCCCTCAGCTGAAATTTCAGGCATAAATTCAGACACATCAGGTGATGCATGACACTGCCGTGGTGCATATGATTGGCGGCCTTGGGAATTCTCTTTAAGGTGTCCATTGAAGGAGCCAGATTCCAGTTGATCCTGATTTAACAGCACATGTGAATAGCAAACTGCTATTCCAAAATTGCTGTTAAAGTATTGCAGCAATAGCACGTTGTTGCTTCCCTTTGCAGCAATTATAACTTGTACAGGCTGTTCCCATTGCCCCAACTTTTGCTGAATTTTTTGGTGATTAAGGAGTCAAGTTACTATTACTTTATTATTTTCACTAAGTCCATATCATTAAGATTGCAGAAATTTAATATAGACAGCAGGTTTTCAGGCTGATCCCTGGTGGTTTGACAGGTGGGATTTCACTTAAATTTGGTCGGTACCAGCCCAACTTGCACAATTGGTTATATAGCTCCAATTTATTGCACCAAAATCCATCTGAGCTAATTAAGTATAGCAAGTTAAGACATCTTTTTGTCAATTAGACGGAGGCAGGAAAAAAAAATAACCAGTTACAACCAAACAATGACCAAAGAAAGCAACCTTAGGGGGCAAAAAGATTGTACCTTATTTTTTAAACCCTCCAAATGATCGGCCAAGCACAAAAATAAATCATCAGGGATGTCCATATTTCCATAAATCTTTACTTTTGGTGTTGAAAAAGCTATAAACTCAGCCAACACGGATTCATTTTGAACAGTATATACCTACAGAAATAGAGTAAAAGTAACTTGTTAGTGACAATAATCAATAATCGAAAGAAGCATATTCAAGTTAAAAAGATAGGTCAATGCAAAACAGATTTAAATACAATAACCCACAAACAATGAATACCATATTATGTGCATAACAGATAAGATCAGCAAAGGGCTTCTATGAGCTTATGACAATTTCTATGTATGGGTTGTTTGCCATTTACACATGTCAAAAGGGAATAAGGGTTTTACATATGTAATTTCGCAAATACAAATGTTATATAGGCAAGGTTTACACATGTGAAACACATCACCGTGTTTGTCAAAATATCATTTTCACATGAGTAAATGAGTATATCCAACAGTTTTAGATTTCTTTGGATTTTTTGGATTTTTTTCACAAATTTCTCAAAATTGATGAAGAATTAAGATATGAAATTGGATGTTTTTCACAAGTTTCTCAAATTGATGAAGACATGAAACTTTACATCTTCATGTTTACCATTCATACAAGAATATTGAATGGTTCGGATCATGAATTGGGGCCCCACAGAAGTCCTCAAAACAGATATATAAGTTGGGGCATTTTCACAAATTACTCAAAATATATGAAGATTTAAGATAATCAGCTTCAAGAACTTGGGATTCATTAGTTCTACAAATAAATTGAATGGTTTGGATTACAAATATGGGGGCCATAGGAATAAATAAAATAAAGGTCCTTCATGGTCCCCACAAGTGAATAAAACATCGTGTAACAAACTATACTAGCGCCATTTTGGTTGAGGGGTGTGAATCACTTTCACACATTCACACCTCTACTGGTGTGAATTTTGATGTTTGCCATTTACACCATTTTCACACCTCATGTCTCCACCACCACACGCGTAGATCAGTACAAACGTGACAAAGCATAACCATAAAGAACAGGAATAATTTAGATATGTAAATGAGCGCAAACAAACGACCCCTTCACAAAATAAAGGCATCAATAAGCTTGTCAAGATCAGGCAAACAAAAACTAGAAACCCCATTCATGCAAGGTGCATTGATGAAAAAACTAGAAAGGTCGTGTATTTGCTCAGAGGAGGAGATTTAGAATGAAAGTGAAATAAACTCTAATTTAGAAGCAAATCAGTGAATGGAAAAAAATATGTCCATTATGAACCTTAAGGCAAGCTCTTTTTTTTTTTTTTTTTTGATGACTAACCTTAAGGCAAGCTTAGCTATGGTTAAGAAGGAAATATGGGTTTTAATGAGCGATATTGGAATTTATTAGTTAACCAAATTGTTCAAAAAAAGCTTCATGTACAAAAAAACGCCAAATGACTAGAGAATAAATAAGTTAGCCTCATTTTTACAAGAACAAAGAGAATAATCAAAACCAAGCAAACTACCGAGCGACCAAACCTGCTAGCCATATGATGAAAGCTTTGAGAGCAACGCCCATGACAAGAATCAAAGATTCCAAAGAGCAACTTATGGTTTATGATGAGTAGATCTACTACAAGAAATAATTTTCCTATTAAGACAACTCAAGAAAAAGTTGAGGGAGGAACAGACTTACATGAGTTTTCATTTATATAAAAAGGACAATGTATGGTCCTAAAACAGGTAATTTGACAAACATTGTAAAGGCCCAACCTTAAGATCCACAATGTTTCAAAGTTATATTAATTTATTAGTGACATGTTAGGTTATTAATTAAATTAGTCTCACAATCTAACTAAGTCATAGGGATGAGTTAATGGCATGGATAAGGTAAACTGAGCTAAGTGATGAAGGACCAATAAAAAATGGGTTGGACTAGACTTTTAAGTATTAATGGCGCCCAATGTGGGAAGACCCACATAAATGAAAAATACCAAGGGGGTACTTGCGCATGTCCCAAGATGTGAGCAAGTCCGGAGGTGTTTAAACCATTCCCATCCCTGGCAGTAGGGGTGCTCATGGGCCGGTCCAGCCCGATCCCGATCCAGGGTAAGCCCTCTTTGGGACGGGCTTGGATTAAGTGAAAGAAAGCCCAAAGCCCGGCCCGGCCCATGTAAGGAATGCATGAAATTTAATTTAATTGGTCCAAACAACTGCTCAAATGCCCACGGAAGTGATAAAAAGCCCGGTTTGGCCCAGCCCGATGATTAAATTGGCGTGCTCGAGCCTGACTTTTACGGCATGTGTCCGGCCTGGGCCATTATTTCTAAAGTCGGAACGGGCCTGCATATGCCTTAGCCCGACCTGGCCCGCCCAATGAACACCCCTAGTTGGCAGCTCTTCCTTATATGTGTGTGTCTATTCCCTAACACCCTAGCCTATTACAGGAAAAGAGAAAAGAAGAGAGGTTTGGGGAAAAGATAAGGGGACAAGGGAAGGAGAGGGGAGCGCCAGGAAGCAACTCCAACCCGTGTCATATACCGTTCCACAACTGAGAAGAGCCACAAAGACTAATCATAGGTGGGAAATCAAACCTAAATCTACATTTACATGCACAAGTTTTCTTTGTATTCTACGCATATGTTAAACTCTAGTTTTAATCATGAAATAGAAATGAGTAGATAATCTAACTGAACTTGTATGCATGATATTTTATTCATGTCCTTAACTCTCCTCTTTCAAGCAGTCACTGTGATATTCTGGGGATACTACTCCTACCTGATTAGAAATGAGTTACGGGTATTAAAAAGAGGGTTTGATTAGGCAATAACAGAGAATCCAGACACTAGCTCCTGTCGACACCCCTAACTGGACATTGCACAATGGCCAACTGTGGAATAATACCCAGTCAGCCACTATAATCATTATCCTGCATACCGCAAGCCTGAAATTAGTGTAGTTCTTGTTTCCATGGGTTTTATCGGCATATAGCTATAAATGATTGATGTACTGATGGAGTCCCGATTTGATGCAACCGGACTATCTAGGGCCCAGATAACCAAACCAAAAATATTTCAACTACTACACCAATATGCAGTAGAGAAAACAGAGATCTAGAAACTTAATAGTGAAGGAACGATGCAGAAAAAACCACCAAACTCACCTTAAAGCCTTCCCAATCTTCTAGCATCCACACGACACGAGAAAGAGGAAGAAAAACAATCAAATCGCTGCTTTTATTATATTATAAAAATTGTTACCGTAGCATCTCCTGACTGCCAACCATATCCTAGCATATATAAAGCATAAACTCTCATGAAAACCTAGAAAACTTGCTAAAATTGAATCCTAACACAATTAGAAGTCCAGCTAGAGTTTCCTAAATCAAAACAAACAAAAATAGCAAAGAAATATGAGAAAATCCAGAACTGAGGTCATCACTGCACACTTGTAGCAATCTGCCCACGTGGCCCACCCTTTGATGAAAGCACTAGTATAATCTGAAAGCCCACTCATGGGCAACCCTGCTGGTACCTTCCTTTCTCAGGTTCGATCCAATTTGACCTTCCAAACTTGAGTCCAAAACATGCTGCGCGTGAGGCCCTTTTAAATTCTGAGTTTTCTGCAGATTTGCAAACAAGCCCCTGCACTTCTGTATGTCCCAAAAACAGCCCCTGAATTCAATATTAAGCATAATTTGTGGCTGTTTGGGCCCAAATTTTCAATCAAACTGGGTCCGGACCCTTGTAGGCCATCTTGGGATGCTCCAATTCTTTCAAGTAGGCTTCGGCAAGCACAAATTCATACTCTAAAACTAACTCAGCAACAAGGACCCTTAAAATGATGGGAATGCTCAGTCGAACATGGTCTGCGTCTGCAAACAAGCCCCTCTGCTTCTGCATATCCCAAAAACAGCCCCTGAATTCAATATTAAGCATAACTTGTGGCTGTTTGGGCCCAAATTTTCAATTAAAACGTGTCGGGACCCTTGCAGGCCATCTTGGGATGCTCCAATTATTTCAAGTAGGCTTCAGCAAGCGCAAATTCATACTCTAAAACTAACTCGGCATCAAGGACCCTTAAAATGATGAGAATGCTCAGTCGAACATGGTCTGCGTCGTGACAGCTGACTTTTGCATGAAAAAGAAGTCACAAAATCCTCTTCAAATCAAGCTATACTAATAAATCAGCCATGCCAAACTCTTAACTGCTACATCAGAAAATCCAGATTGACAGACTCAACATGTTAAGACTTAAAAAACAACACGCGGAAATCTGCATTTTCCAAGAATTCTGGATCGTCCAGACCTCTTTGGACAAATCAGTCCATGGAGCCCACATGGCCCACCTGATGGGAAGGTTAGCATCTCCCCTAGATACAGCACACATGAACAACCCGAATGGTACAGGTTGTAGACAGGTATGAGGCCCGTAATCCATGGGACAAAATCTGCTGCACATCCCCTGTTTGCCTGAGCTTTTATTAATACAAAATCTCAGATATTTACAAACTCCCCTCTGTGCTGTGTTGAATTAGCCAAACAGGCCCTAGACAATGAGATGCATAGTGATAATGAGTCGGTTGGTTGATATGGAATTGGTAGGTTCTATTGGAAATTCATGTGTAAAATATATTGTGGATCAGTCTGTAATATACTAGTAGTTCTATATGGATATTATTAATACGGGTGATATGAATATATGGGATTGAAGTGTTGATAAGGTGATGTGAGGGCACACTGGTTGTACCTCTTATCTGGCCCCTTCGTGGTGACAAACATTGGGTAAATATGTCAGTCTATATCTCAATATTTTATTTTAGATGTTGTACTGGATTATGGCCCATGAATATTGATGGTAGATATAATTACAAAAAGAAAAAAAAGAAAAAAACTGATATCCTTTACTCAATGATCTCGATATAGTAAAAGATTTATAAGAACACTGATAGTATAGTACTTAAGGCAATGGGGACCACTAACATGTTCTCGAAACTCAATGCAGTTGGGACACCTTCTGTTTAGGTTCTCTGTATGACCAATTCTGTGTGACTATAGTCATCTGTGGGTACCGCTCTGACGGCCCTGGCCCTAGGAGGTCTAAATCGACAAGGATGTCTGAGGTACCAATCCTGCTCTGTCCATTAAGTTCCCCACACTAGTGGGGAGTTAGCTCGTGTGGTATACCTTTGGTGAGTTATTCTGTTACGTGAGGTTTTACTAGATGATTTATAAACTCCTCCTGTATGAGATTGGTGTTGGTAAAGTAAAGCCCCACATCCCACATCACCTATGTAATGCCTTTGGCAAGGCTTCATATGTACCTGTTTGGGCCTTCCACCTATAAGCTTAAGCTTTTGGGTTGGTATATGGTTTCTTACAATTGGTACCAGCTTAGTCTCACAGTGTACTATTTTTCTTCCCTGTTAGTTAGACTCGAGCAAATCTAGAACTCACATGTGCTTGAAATTATTAATATGACGACTGCAAGTGAACTAGACTTGGGATTGTTTCCCTACTAAACTCTCCGTACTTATCCTTGCATGGGGATTTTGAGGTAACAAGAATTGGAGTGAAGGGTCAGTTTCTGATGATAAGGCTATTGATCGAGGGGTTGGATTAGACCTGTGCGGGAGGACGCAAGAAACGATGACAGTCTGAGGGACTTTAGTCGTCTAGACTCTTTATGTTCAAAACATCTATGGACTTAGAAAGAACAAGACTTGAAGTGTTCCTGAATTTTGGTTGGTTGTTGATATCCAAAGATGTAAGGACTTTCCATAGTTATGTTTTAAAATTTTAATCAGCTTGGCCGCCAGGTGAGCACAACTAATGGTTATCTGCCAGTTATACTCCACCTTTATATTAATGGTTGAGAGTTATGCTACTTCCAAGTCCCTAAACTTGGTCAGGATTCTACCCTGAGTTTTGGGTCTAGACAAACATTCACTTAAAAAATACAACCCTGATAGTTATATCGGAATTCTAAAGTGGCAACTATTACCAGGCAACAAAGAATTTGTTAACCAAGGTACACCACGATTCATGACACAAACCATTTTGATATTAAGACTGCTCATTAAAAAATCATAGCTTTCTTTTGCAAGACCCAACAATTCTTGCATGGTGATCATTATCCTAATTAAAGAGATTTTATGTTTGCATGATCAGCAATTCAGAGCATGATGCTCTTATGAGGAAGTAGGAACATATTTGGCATATTCGGCAATAGTCACTTTTCTAGGGCACCCATAGGGTCACAAATTTCTCACTCCGAAGAATTACATCCTTACCTCAAATAACCATATTTCAATAAAAGTTATTCTAGAAAAAGGGCTCATAGAGACCAACCTTTGAATTCAAAATTGTTTCCAGTTTAAGAATAGATTTTCCATACATCTCTCGTGAAACTGAGCCTACAACAAAAAGAATAGAGTAAAAATACTTCCATTATAAGCAAATAATCAAAATATCTTTAAGCTGAAAAGGTGGAATCATATTTATAACGCTCAAAAAAAGATAATTTAAATGTCAAAGAACATCATTAAAGGTAATCTTCAACCAGAAGGAAATGTAATCAAAGAAAGAAGTCTGTCCAACAAAGTGCCTGACATATACATTGTACCTTTTACTAGTGATGCAGTCATACCAAAGATTCTCGGAAGCTGAGTAGAATTGGCAAGTAACTGTCTGTGATAGAACTCCTGTAACAACGATTGATAAGTTTGCAGGAAAAGAAAAATACACTCCTCTTAAGACTTTCCATTTGAAGAGAGGAGGGAAAGAAAAACAAAACAAAAACCATCGGCAGTGAGCATTCCCGATGTTGCCAATGTTTCAAAAGTAAAAATTATGAAACAAAGTACTTACTGAAACTTTGACAGCAAAAAAAAACGTAACAAAAACGAACTTAGCTAGATTATAACAAAGAACAACCATATCCTACTAATGAATTGGCACAGCATAGGGGATCATCAATGGGTAATCACACATGACAACATAAAACCATCAAAAAAATAGATTAAAAATTAAAGGGCCGAACAAGAAGAGAGAAATTAGAAAAGAAATAGGTTTAATAGAAGCAGAATTTGAAGGATGGAAAGTTGTCCAATATGACTATCAAATTATCTAAGGTAGGCCATGGGCTAAAAATAACTTGTCTGAGAAGGGCTAAGAAGACTAGCACATGCCAATAAATTAAGTATTTAATTATAGACACATGTTAATTAAGGGCATTATGGTCATGTGATGCACCCTAAGCCACAAAACGGCCTTTGAATAATAAGCCATATCCAGCCCGAGACTCATGATTGATGAGTCGAGCAGCCCATTGGACCCAGTCCGCAGGCCCAATTGAAAGCTGCCGACCAGTCCACTTAATCCTATGGGCTGGGGAACCAGTTTAGAAAGATCCTTCCACCAATCCAACTACATCAGAGTGGGCCTGCAAGCTGGGCCCAATGGACCCGGTCGACCCATTGGTCATGAGTCTATGGTTGGAACTTGGAAATGGCCTATTATCTGAGCTGAAGCCCATTTTGATGATGCAGATCAATTTCCATGAATTGATAAAAATCAAGACAATCGATGATTGGACACTTGTGATCAAGCCTATGGGACGCGGCCGCACTGATAAGTGGGCCAAAGGACCAATTTGGTTGCAAACAGTACCCATATACTTAATAAAAGTCAATGACATGGGCTGTTTTTGAGAAATAAAGAAATGCAGGGAGTTTAGTGCAAATTTCTGAAAGTCAACACAAATATGTTCTCATGTGCAGTCTACTTTGAACCAATGGGTGGTGGCCCAGATGCAAATCAATCAAAGCAAGAAAGGCACCTATAGGGTCACCCAAAAGAGCACAGCAGGATGATATGGTCCATTCCATCATTAGATGGAACATGTGGGCCCGACAAGAAAATTTGTGCAAAGTCTCAAAGTCGGCCAGTTTGGAAATTTTCAGCAAATATCATCAAATCTCAAGATTTGATTAGTTTTTTATTTAGAAATTATGATTAAGGCTTCTAATTGTGTTAGGATTCAAGTATAGTAGGCTTTCTAGGGTTTTTGAGATGTTTGGAGGTATAAAAATTCAAAAATATATACATATCCATATGTATTGTGGACAGTCGCTATTTTTTCATGTTGGACAGTTGTATGCATTAGCAATAACACAGCAGTGGCTGAGTTTTATCGCTCTCCCTTGTGTCATGTTGACACTAAGAGGATTGAGAAGACCTCTAAGGTCAGTTTTGGGCTAATTTATGCTTTTTCCTTGCATTATTTTAATTCTGAGTTTTCCGTGAAATTCTTCTGCATATCCTATAATTGCTGGATTTTCTGTTTTTATTTTAATTGGGCCCTAGACAGTCCGATTGTGTCAAATCGGGATTGAATCATCATATCTTATGGCTAATAAAATTGCAATATCTTGTATTTTAAAAAGTTAAATCATCTCTTGCTTCTAATTTGTTTAGTTTAGAAAGGTGTGTAAGTCAATATCCATAGAAGACATAATTAGAAATTACAATATCTAATTATAAGTCAAGATAATTAACCACCCTAATGATGCAAGCCCACAGAAGAGGCTTGATCGAGATAGAATAAGGTAATGAAGCACATAATGGGTCTGATAGAAACTTCCGCAAAGGGAGAAAAAATACCTTGTCATGAAAAGAAAATTATACCATCCTGTTAGGAAACAAAGAGGGTCTTATCTGTAAACACAGAAAAGTATGGACTGACTTTTAATTACTTAATTCTACAGAGGCCTTTTTTTGTAATTCTGAAAAACTAGAATAAAAAAATATAAACATGAGTGGTCACCAACATTGTCAGAATCCTATGACTCATATCAAACTGTAATTAAGGAAAAAGATTTATATCTATGTGATGGATCCTATTTACAGTTGAATCTTAGGATTCAAGTGTGAATCTTACAATTTGATACTTGTTGATTCAAATGATTGTCTTAGGTCAACCACAGTTGACTGGTTAATCTACCGATATTTTTTTACTTTCCTTTTTTCTTAGCATTTTGATATTTAGAAGAAGCTTATAGTAACTAGCAGAACCCCTTAAAAAAATTTATGATTTTGGAAAGTTTTAGAGATGAACAAGAAACATGCATGTGACTAGAGCACTTGACTATATGCAATTATTTTTTTAATCTTTTGTTGGTATTTTCCTCTTGAACATTTTTCTTAACTTTTTAGACACATTGATCCAAACCATGCAGGGTGATTATTTAGATTTTACTTTTACTATTGTATTTAAATAGAGCGAAAGGAAAACCGCAACGTGTTTGTTTTCCCAGTAACGTCGATATCTAGAACATATTTAACTAATTCACACATATTCCCATTTTTCATTGTAGCATAAGTACTAAAAAGGTCATTACCCAGTGTAGGTTCCGCCGAAGCAGGGTCAAAGCTTTGGTGCAATGGTAAAAGTCTCTGGTGCCATGCCTGATAACGCAGGTTCAAGATCTCATCTTGATTGCACTTAAACTACTAAGGACAGGAAATGGATAGCTAAAAAAAAATTCATATTTTATAAGAAAAATAAAAAATCCTACTATTCACAATACAAATCTATTCATCCCCTTAAACAATTTGAGATACGAGTTTGATTTTCAAAACCATGGTCGCCAAACCTAAGGTGTGTTTAGCATTGTGCCATTTGGATTTTTACCACATTCCCACGAGATGAGACTGCAGAAAGCAGGTTTGGTAAGTGTAAATCACTATTATGAATTTTGATATCGCCGGAACGAGTCCCAGAATATTAACCCGCTTTAAGTGAAAAAACTTTGTTTTTTTAAATAACCAACTCACTGGCACAATTGTTTCCAACTCATCTCATGCCTTTTAAATAAACTAATCAAAGAAGACTCCAAATCCTCTCATGCATACTAAAAGTGGGGGTCCCGTGTTCACAATTACAAAAGGTGGTCCCACTTTGTAATTCCTAAAGGTGGGTTACACGGTCACAATTTTAAAATATGGGCCCGCATTATATTCCTATAAAGGTGGGCCCGCATTGTAAATCTTGTGAAGGTGGGTTCCATGTTCTAATTTCTATAGATGGGTACCTTGTTGTAATTTTTAAAGGTAGATCCCATGTACAACAATAATAGAATGTCGCCAAACATGATTGCCTTGAATTTGTTCCTTAGAACAAAGTTGTTATAATGTTACCAAACAGGTTCTGCACATCACATTCTCAGCAGAACAGTTTAATATGATGTTGCCAAACAAGTTCTGCACAACAGAGTCTCAGCACAATCCGATCTGAGAATAGAATCAAGAATACAACAATGACGCTAAATGAGCCCTACAGTAACCAAAAATACAGAGTTTTCTTCCCTAAACTCTCCTTACTTTCTTTTATTTCTTTTGTTTTGTGAATCTAGGATTTTTTTTAGGCAATTCCGAAGAAAACCCTAGATTTTCCAAAATCCAATTTGATAACATGATATCAAAACCTACCAGTCGGGGTAGAGGATTAGCATATGTAGATGATTAATGATATGTGGAGTGGATGATAAACCACTTTAAAATAAAGGATCTTGTGCCACCCACCTATTTTCTTGGACTTGAGATCACTTGCCCCAATGCTAGGATTCACAATCATCAACAGAAATATGCAGAGGATCTACCATCATTGGCTCATCTAACTAACTTCAAGGTCTCTGACACAACGTGGGAGCTTAATGCCAAACTTTGGAAAGAGGAAGGGAGCCCTCCTCCTAATCCCACACTATTCCAGCGACTTGCCAGTCTAATATATCTTACCATGGATCGTCCAGATATCTTACATGCAATCCAGACTGTCAATCAGTTCGTAAGTACTCCTTGTAAATCCCATCTCATTGCGCTCTACCGGAACCTTAACTATATTCATGGAGCTCTTGATCTTCATGGTTATGTTGATTCCGACTAGGCTAGGTGCCTGTGATGTAGTACAGACTGGGCCCAATAAGTCAATTGGGCCAACCAATTGACCCATAGGACAATCCGGTCCATTGGGTTCAGTCCACAAGCTATATATTAAACACAAGCTGCTGTGGCAACGTATTTCTATCCTATTTCTATTTCCATTTTTATTACCATTTTCTATTTGATTCGGATTTCTATTTCATGTTTTATTTAGATTTTCTATTTTATTTAGAAAATCATGTTTGCTAAGGGATCGATCCTACTTCTCTATATATAAGGATGACCAAACCTCATTGTAATTCATTCTTATTATCAATTAATCTTTGAGTTCTGAGTTTTCTCTTCAATGGTGTTTCTTCTTATTGTGAGTGTGCCTCAGTGCTTGAATCCACCTTGGATTCGATCAATCCCTTGGGAGATTGATTTATTTCCAGATCGAGAATCCGAGCTATGCCAATTGGTATCAGAGACGAAGTCTGATCGCCAGGAAGACACTATCCTTCCTGGATTTCCATCCCACACCTTATTCGTAAACACAACCCTTCCCTGCCAAACTCCATCAACCCCATTACCATACACTACCGAAACCCCAACACCCAAAATCCCCACCCATTGAATCCATCATCCCAAAACCCTAAAACCACAAATCCTTCAAGGCCCTAACCTTATTTCCTTAAAATCCCCAAAATATCCAAACCCAATCTGACCCTCAATTCTCTGCCCCTTCATACCAAACCCCACATCCCCATTTGAAATCTAATTGAAAACCAAAGAAATAAAAATACCCTTCCAAATCCTAATTTACCCCAATTTCCTAAATCCCAAAAACCAAACTCACATTCCCAAAGCCAATCACAACCCAAAACTCCAACAATCCACCACCAGCTAGTGTATGTTTCTAGGCTCATCCCTTATCTCTTGGAAGTGCGAAAAGCAACCCATGGTCTCCAAATCCTCTACCGAAGCCGAATACAGATTCATTTCATCCATCACTTCGCCGCTTCTCCGTGAACTCGGTACTCCTATTCATGGTCCCACCCCTCTTAATGGTGACAATGCCAATGCCATATGAATCGCCAGTAATCCTATCTTCCACGAGAGAATGAAGCACACTAAAGTTGATTGCCACTTTATTCATCAGCATGTATTTTTTGGTCTACTTGATCTTCCCCATGTTACTTCTCAACACCAGTTAGGAGATCTCCTCACTAAGGCCTCGCCCTGTCCGTGAAATGAGCTCCTTATTAACAAATTGATGTTTTGTTCTCACCCTCATCAATTTGAGAGAGGGGGGAGGGGGGAGAAAGTGACGCACATGACCCAGATCCCTTACCCAATTGAGCCCAAACCAATTATAGCAAATACTCTCCACTTGGTTGATTGTATCATTACCATCTTAGGAGATTCCGGATGTGCAATAGTTGGATAAAAGTTATTCATTGTTGTAAATTAATTGTAATTCCATGATTGTAGGCATTGTCAGGCAACACAACTCCATATGATGATGGTCGATCCCAAAGGGACGAGATAGCATCTTTACTACCATTGTCTCCGTTAAATTTCCATTTGCTAACTAAGTTCATTACAAGGCTGTGGGGAAGGTTGGGGTTTGGCTGATGGCGGTGGACTTGTGACTTGTGAGGGAGGTTGGGTTTGGGTTTGGAGACTTGGAATTTGATTTGGGTGATAGAGGAGAGAAATCAGTAGATGAGGTTTGGGTTTAGAGTTGGGGTGGAGGAGAGCAAACAGAGGATGATAGTTGGGTTGGGTTACTTGGGTATGAGTGAGGGAGGTGGAGGCAAATGCAAGAACTTCAGTCACGGGTTTTGGAAATATAGACTCTCTTTCACTCTTTCTCAGATGATTATTATAGAGGAAAATACCTTAAAGAAAGGGTTGACTCAACCCGACTTGACTTGACCATGGACCGTGGACAAGTCAGGGACCATGGACAAATTTTCAAACACTGCTGTCTATATAATTATGTTTCTTTACATGACCCCTTGATTGCAAATGAGTAAATAATCTTTGCCTGCTACAATCAATCAAAATAATTATGAATAAGAGAAAGATGATTTATCCCTAATGTACTCCATGAAGCACCCAAAGATTATCTCGTTATGTGGTGCCCTGCAATCGCAAATGTCCAACAAACTGCTAATACATTTGTCACCTATTATAGGTCATGAATGTCGAGTTGCCTAGCAAGAAGCATAATCAACAACAGATGCAAAATTAACTTTCTCAACAAACATTGAATATAACAGAGAAGCATCAACTAATTACAAAGTGTGATCAACAAAATTTCCTTATTAGAAAAGCATTGTCAAACTTGCTTGTATGAAACAACAAGTGGATAGTCAACAAGCAACGCACCTTCATGATGCAAGCATATGGATGTCTACCACTAGCATGATGGCATTCATCAAATATTAGCAGCTTTATCTTTTCAAGTTTGAAAAAGCAGTGTCGTAAGTTGTCAAGCAATATTTGAGGTGTCATTACAAATACCTGAGAAAAGGTTTGCTCTTAGAAACAACAAGTGGATATGAACGTTAACAATGAACATTAACTTGAGCAGTTTGCATCATGTACCACAAAGGATATGAAGAAAAGTAGCACAAAACTATATTCCAAATTATTCAAAACAACCAAACTAATTAAAACTTAAACCATGACCTCCACGGAGGAGCTATAATATAATTAGATTCCACAAATCCATGCAAGTGCATGCTCCTTTTAACACCCACAATAATAATTAACAAATGCCAACAAATTTGGTTTCACATTTAGGGCACATTTGTGTACAAGCCATTTTTGAGGAAAGAGGAAATTGTGACGTTAGCAAAGTCCATGGTAAATGGATACCATGGAAAAAGAGTTCTGCGGAAGTTAGAAATTCGCGTTTGGTGCGAGACTTTTTTTCCTTGATGAATTGATGCCAATGTTGTTTGGTGCGGCTATGGATTCCTTTAATGAACATATACCATGGTGAACCTGGTATAACCCAGTGATCACAGGCTATTAGCTAAAGCATGGAAAAATTGAGCCACAAAAACCTGGATGGGGCACCTCTGGCATATTTGATAAACGTTTTGACACTTGGGACAGGTTCTCCAATGCCATAGCAAACACCATTTGCACCTTGTCTAGCACATTCATCTGAAGCAGGTCAGTGAAACAAACCAGAAAATACAGAGCAACTGATAAAAAAAATGGCATCAAACCAATACTAAGGAGGTTTTTTAAAGAAAAAACACAATATTCAAACAAATTAGAAACTCGTTCCATCAAATATTAAAAAAAATCAGAATATTGCATAAAGAAAAGAACCCAAGAGCCAAATGCTATGTACATCAAACCCAGCAGCCAAACCCCTTTTACTCATTGGCAAGATGGGTCTAATGATTTTGGGCATACAGAAGATACATGGACAATATCTTTACTATTGCTTGGGTCCAGTCATGTAACGCCCCACCCTTCACGCATGCATGATATTGTCCGCTTTGGCCCACGGGCCTCACGGTTTTGCTTCCAATGGGCCTCAACCCATCAAAAGGCCTCATGCAAGGTAAGGGTGTAAGCTCTTACATATAACCCCATTCACTTTCCTCTTTATAGTCGATGTGGGACTCCGGCGTCACATTCCACCCCCCTTAGGGCTGCACGTCCCTGTGCAATAGCCTACTAGTCCCTATAGCCTGCCGGCCCTCTTGGCCCGCCCACATGGAGACCCGCCCACTTGCACCAGGCCACGGCAGGGGACCCACACTCGAATCGGCTCTGATACCATTTGTAACGCCCCACCCTTCACGCATGTATGATATTGTCCGCTTTGGCCCACGGGCCTCACGATTTTGCTTCTAATGGGCCTCAACCCATCAAAAGGCCTCATGCAAGGTAAGGGTGTAGGCTCTATATATAACCCCATTCACTTTCCTCTCTATAGTCGATGTGGGACTCCGGCATCACAAATGGGGCGTTACAAATGGTATCAAAGCCGATTCTCGACTAGTTTGAGTGTGGGTCCCCTGCCGTGGCCTGGTACAAGTGGGCGGGTCTCCATGTGGGCGGGCCAAGAGGGCTGACAGGCTACTGCACAGGGACGTGCAACCCTAAAGGGGTGGATTGTGACGCCCCGGAGTCCCACATCGACTATAGAGAGAAAACTGAATGGGCTTATATGAAGAGCTTATACCCTTACCTTGCATGAGGCCTTTTGATGGGTTGAGGCCCATCAAAAGCAAAACCGTGAGGCCCGTGGGCCAAAGCGGACAATATCATGCAAGCGTGAAGGGTGGGGCGTTACAAATGGTATCAGAGCCGACTCTCGACTAGTTCGAGTGTGGGTCCCCTGCCGTGGCCTGGTGCAAGTGGGCGGGTCTCCATGTGGGCGGGCCAAGAGGGCTGGCAGGCTACAGGGACTGACAGGCTACTGCACAGGGACGTGCAGCCCTAAGGGGGGTGGAATGTGATGCCGGAGTCCCACATCGACTATAGAGAGGAAAGTGAATGGGGTTATATGTAAGAGCTTACACTCTTACCTTGCATGAGGCCTTTTGATGGGTTGAGGCCCATCAGAAGCAAAACCGTGAGGCCCGTGGGCCAAAACGGACAATGTCATGCATGCGTGAAGGGTGGGGCATTACAAGTCACAGTCTACATAATACTCTCAGCTATATTATTAGTGCCCAATGTTTGCCATGTCTTCTTCTTCATCTAGCTCTCCAGAATCCAGATGGTTATGATTGTGGATTTTTGTTATTGTCTTTGGACCTGGTTATGCTATTCGACTGATGCTTGGATTAGGGTTGATCAATTCATAGAATGTTTATATGATCAAGTTATTTTGTTGAAAGTGCATGTGAGATGGCTGATCCTTAGTAGGCATTGTTCAAGAGTTCAAGCCTCATAAATAAATTGTTCACCAACCCCATCCAAAAACCCAAATCAAACAAACGCCATCCAAAAACCCTAATTGAACAACCCATGACAAAACCTAGTTCCACGAAAGAGAGGAGGGAGTGTGTGTGTGTGTGTGTTTGGGATAGAGTGGGTTTTGGGGTCTCTGTGTGTGTACCGGGGAAGAAGGAATAATGAGATGGAGAGAGAAAGAGAGGATGAGATGGAGAGAGGTATCTCTGATCGTCTTCATCGCCAGAGAGCTCCGGTTCCAGCTGGTTGAGATAGAAAGAGAAGAAGAGGAATGAAGGTCGCAGACAGGGGTTTCTCATGAGTTCTGACTTCGCTGGCAAATTAGGTTTGGAAAAGAGGAATATAAAGGGGGTGACTTTTCTGCAGACTCGGATGTCTGACTTAGCCGTGTGGCCAAACAAGTAACAAGTGCATGTCCAATCAGCTTGTAGGCCCTTGTAGATGAGTCTAGGTCCCCCAGCTAATATCAAATCGATTCATGACACAAGTGTCTAGGCCAGATGAGGGTCGCCCTTGATGCAGACATGGTTTCAAGCTAAACCAAACTATTGGCCTAAGTTGCAAAGGAACCGCTGTAACAGCAGTTCTTGACTGGATCTCTTGAAAAAGGCTCCCAAAACAACAAAAAAAGAAAGAAAAGAGTATAATCCAAGCTAATCAATAATGAAAACTTAGATCAATACCCAAACACAGCCCTAAGGGCTGTTTTCCTGCAAATACCAGAATCTTTTCTCGAGAAAAGTTATCCAAGGCTAAAAAGCTTGCCAGCCAGCTGTTATGCTTCCATTTTGTTCAATGATCTCAATAGTTTTTACCCTAAAATCAATCTAAACCAATCATATAAACATAAACTCATTGCACGATAACATAAAAAACCATTCATTGTCTATAACTAAATTAAGTGCAAATAAATAAGCAAGAAAAGTGAAAATGGGTCGTGGTTGGTCGTCCAAAACATCTTGGACAAAGCCAGTTGTGGTGCCCACATGGCCCACTCTTAAGTGGAGTGCAAACCACCCTTTAGCAGGGACACTTGGGCACCCATGTGGCTATGATCTGGGTTAAATTCCAGATAATGGTATGAAAACCCAGCCCAAAAAGACAGTATGCATGTTGTACTTCTGAGCACAGCATTTCTTTTAACTGCACATAACCCTCTGAAGTACTCTGCATTAACAAACCAGAGCTGCTAAAGAACATACTGAAAGTTGATCTCTACACACTACTACTCTCTACACTCACCATGGTTCCTCTCTACACACCCTGTACTTCCCAAAATTCCCTAACCCCTACTCTCTCTTCCTCTCTCCCTCCCTGCCCACCCCCGCCCATTCTTCCTCTTCCGGTCTCTCTCCCTCCGTCTCCCTCCCTATCTCTCTCTCTCTCTCTCTCTCTCTCTCTCTCTCTCTCTCTCTCTCTCTCTCTCTCTCTCTCTCTCTCTCTCTCTCTCTCTCTCCAGCGGTGGTGGCTCGGGTGGGGGTGGGGGTGGGTGTGTGTAGAAAGAAGTTGGGGACGTAGAGAGTTTGATAGATGTCCTTTTGGGTAATTTCCAACATGGGTATTTTGGTAAAAAAAAAAAAAAATTAGTGAGCATTTAGCAGCCCTCTTAACAAACAGCCCCTGTTTTTACCAAAAAAAAGCAGCCTCTGAAATTGTAAATTATTGCATATCTAGGAGCTTCTTGGATCCAATATTCAATCTGAATCATTACACATGGGCTCCCCACGTGCTCGTTCATATGCCTCCATGTAAGCAATTGCTTTCCTATTATGAAATCTTCATATGCATCATCGCCATCCACATCACTCCATGTCTAGATCATCATGGACGCACATCAATGACCCAACTCTAACTCATCCTTCACCATAAAGCAAAAAACAACAATTTCATATGGAGCTCTGATGAAACTTTTAAGTTAACCAGATGACAGAAAGTATAGACTATTTAATTTGGTTTGTCAATGAAAACATTTAAAATGGCATAAATCCAGTGAAACAGTAAGACAATAAGATCTAGTCCACATTTGAAGAAAAGAAATATATGTATGAAAAGAAAGTACCTCATACTTCGTCAGTTCATTGTTCCAAGTTTCACGGGTCCAAAAGTCAACCCCCATCTGTCCCCAGTACTTCCCAACTTTTAAATCAGTGTGCATTCCCACAACCTCAGCTTGCTGGCAAAAAATATGAATTTTAATGAATCTCCATCTGACAAATATAAATTAAAAAAGCAAGTACAAGAGGAAAAAAAAAAAAACTTTGTTCAAAGATATTTACAAGTTGTTCTGGAGAATAGCACAAAAGTCGGAGTTTTCGGCATATTCGTAATTTATCTCATAGACATCAATATCATTCTTGTAGTATAAGGTGTTGTTCAACAAGTCTACCTTTTGCGTCTATTTTACTTAAACTGAGTGCTTTAAATGGTTCGCAAAAGTTTATGTAATGTCTTCTTAAAATGGCTTTAAGACCTTTTCCCTTATCTTACGAGTACGCCCATGTAACTTTCACGATATAGCAAATTTGCTTGTACTACTTTTAATGCATGCCAACTTTGCTTACTAATTTTGTTGTATGACAACTTTACCCATATAACGTTCACCATATGACAACTTTGATTTTTTAAATTGAACCAAGCATACCAGACAGTCTATTTGTAGAAAGGTCTAATTGAAACAACTCCATTTTTATTTTTATTTTACAACGAAAACAACTCTATTTCAAACAGGCCTAAAATTGAATCAACTCTATTTCACACAGATCAGCTTGTAAAAAAGACCATAATATGATCTTCTTTTCCTGTTCTCTTCTTTTGCTGCATAATATTAAAGCTCTAGATCTAGGACTCAATTGTCTAGTTCGCGGTGCCATGGAAAGGCAATTCCTTCCCCCTTTCGTAGCAAATAGTTTTCCGCAAAGTTGAGGGGAAAAGGTTCAACTTTTTCCTCCTACATGGAAAAGCACAGCATCAAATAGCAAAAAAATGGCAAACATGGAAAATCAAAAGCTTTTCCGTACTAGTGAGGAATCCTCGGCATTCCATAAATATGTCCCTTGGGCTTCTAATTTTATTCTCGCCTTGTCCACTCTTCTCTCCTCCCCATCCCCATGTCTCTTGGCTATTAGTGATAGTAATCAGGACCTTGCCCTAGCCCTAGTTTAAATATCATTGCCGATCCTGTCAGCGAAAATCCAGGAACTTAGCCAGTCACCAATCACATAAGTCATAAGCAATAACTCTTCCAGAAATAGCTAATTCAAGAGATTTGTTTTCAAATCAGTTTCAAACCCTGTGTAGCCGATTCCAGGCATTATTTAAGCCACTGCTTCATCACTCTCTGAGCCATCGCACTAATCTACACCTTGGGGACCCTAATTAACCCTAAGTCACCACTTTCACCATTCCTCATCATTCTAGCAACTAGAAGGACAAGCATTCCAGCAAGGTTACAAGCCATCTTCTTCATCATCTCGTCAAATTTGCATTCATTTTAAGACGCATCTAAGGTTCTTTGATTCCATGATTTCCTTTAGTTCGATATGATCGATCTTGCTATCTTAATCTACACATTGAATGTCCAACTCATACTTCAACATGCATGCTTGTTCTTCTTCCGTCATTCGTGACCCATCATGTTAAGTCCATGTATGCTATAATTTTCTGTGTATCAGTGCCCGTTCTAACGTTAATATGATGTGTAACCCT
This sequence comes from Cinnamomum chago, assembly GCA_038049695.1. Lineage (NCBI taxonomy): Eukaryota > Viridiplantae > Streptophyta > Magnoliopsida > Laurales > Lauraceae > Cinnamomum > Cinnamomum chago. The sequence goes on from CP142451.1 coordinate 112,118,350, forward strand.
ACTTTTGTTCATACTCGAGTTAGCTTTCTAATGAATCTTGTTTTGCATCATTTCAATGTGATGACTGCTTACAAATCAGTCCTGTTCCAGCACTGTTTTGACTGACCAAACAATCTTCAATCTTGATGATTTTGGGCTAGTTTTCTTCATCTTTCAGCCAACTACAAAAGTGACCCAGATTTTGGGCTCATCAGGGTTCAAAGCTGAGAGTTATGATCTCTCCCTCCCCTGGTCCTTACACTATCAATAGCAAAACAACAACAACAACAGCAGCAGCATCAATCAATGGAAAAAACAGCAACAACATCATCAATCAAGTTGTTGAGAAAAATAAACTCACTTGCTGGACCAAAACAACAGTAGGAACCAAGAAAACTGCAATGGAATCGGACGGCTTTCGAAGAAGATGCGCGTACGCACGCAGCAGCATGATCGCGATCAGAGTCTTGCCCGATCCCGTCTCCAGAAACGCGATCGTGTTCTCCCTCAGCGACTTCTCCAGAGCTTCCAACTGATAGCTGCGTCATTTCCAAAACAAAAAACAAGAAAGATCAAAATCAGAAACCTAAACAACACAAGAGAGAGAGAGAGAGAGAGGAAAAAAAATCAAAACTAGAGAAGAAGGAAGAAATCTCACCTTCGAGCAAATGTCTCCGGATCCGGAGCCTGTGGAACCGCATCTGGAATCGTAATCTTCCGATGCTTCCTGCAATCTCTCTCTTCTCCAACGCCAAGATTGATGTCGCTTTTCTGCATAGCCATCAACGTTTTTTCTCCGATTCTTCTCTTCTTTGCTAGACAACGAAATGTAATGTATCAGTACTAAGATAAGAAACAACAACAGAAGCGGATTTTTTTTTCCTTCTTTCGTTTGGTGATGTTCTGGAGTGGATCGATCAAGGGATTTGAATCAAAGCGAAGAAGATTTCAAAACTCTCGATCGTATTGGAACGATGATGTATCGGAATCAGTGTCTCTCGATAGTGGCAGTAGTAAAGTAACTAGTGTGGGTAGATCATGGATGGGAGTTTTTAAACAGAAAGGATGGTATGGTAATAATGTTTGAGATGGATAGCTGCAAAAAGTATTCGACGGTGGAAGGAGGAGGGAGACTCGATTTCTGAGCCTTTTTTTTGACGAGAGTGGATGGTGGGAAAGGCTCCCGAACGAAAGCGACAAGGAAGAGAAATGCGACAAGGTTTGTCACTGTCGAGATCTGACGACGACGTACAATGCTTTATGGTGATTGGGAAATATCGAGGGGATTTCGATCGGCTGCTTCTTTGACGCTTTTCATTCGGCACTGGCCCTGGGGAAGGATTTTTAAAGCACCTTCCGGACGCGTTTATGCCAGGCTGGCACTGAAAACAGATTCGTCCTATCTCTCTTCCACCCTATTTGTGTTATTGGGTGACTTTGTGGCCGGAGAAGGATTTTGCCCTGCTCGGTGTTCAAATTTTGAGTCTTGTGAGAGAGGAAATTTTATATTTTTGTGGGAAACTCTTTTTTTTTTTTTTTTCGAGGTTTAAGCATTGCACCAAACTATAGAAACGGTAGGGGTACAGAAATCCCTGGAATAGTAATATAAATGCACACAAACAAAGGAGTTTTGATTAACTCATGTTTTGGTTTTTTGTGAGAATTCAAAAACTATATTTCTTGAGGGAATTATTTTATTTTTTCCTTTTTTTTAAAGGAAAATGCATTGTACCAAACCATCAAGAAAGCAATTGTGTGCAAATCAAGGTAATCTTTCTCTCTATTGCAAATTCATTTTGTAGCACAAATGCACCCGAATAATAGTGGTTTTGCTATGCTTGAATCTTAATTTTTCATGAGAGGGGAAATTTCTATATTTCTCGAGTGAAGTTAAATTGTCTTTTTCTGTTTTAGGAGGGAATGCATTGAACCAAACTATCAAGAAAGAAGCTGTACATAAGTCAAGATAATTTTCCCCTGTGAATCCCCCGTCACTGCACAAACGTACACGTAATGTCATGGAAGAAAAGCTTTGACTGTCCTCTATCATAAAAGATGGATTTTGCTCTAGGTGGATTTTCATTTTTGTAAGAGAAAAAATCCTACATCGCTCGAGGAAAATTAAATTCTTCTTGTTTTACTTTTTACAAGAAAAATGCATTGCACCAAACCATTGAAAAAGACGCTACAAATAAATTGAGACAATTTTTAGTATCTACTGCAAATCTCTCTTGTCTCACAAACACACCCATAGCATTGAGGAAGATCAATTTTTAATTTTCTCTTTAACAAAGAAGGGTTTATGCTATACGCATATTTCCAGTTTTGTGAGAAGAAAACTCCTATATTGCTAAAGGAAAATTAAGTTCTTTTTTCCCTTTTTGGAGGAAAGTGCATTGCACCAAACCATTGAGAAAAGATGCATGAAAACCAACACACTTTTCCTATCTACCACAAATTCCACACTATCCTACAAATGCGCCAACAAACATCATTGAAGAAATATTTTGAGTTTCCTCTTTCATAAAAGAGGGTTTTTGCTATACGTCAATTTCCATTTTTGTAAGAGGGAAAAGTCCTATATTGCTCAAGGGGACTTAAATTCCTTGCATTGCACCAAACCATCAAGAAAGCAACTGTTTGGAAATCAAGATAATATCTCTCTATTGCAAACTCATTTTGTAGTATAAATGCACCCGAACAATAGTGCTTTTGATCTACTCGGATCTTGATTTTCAAGAGAGGGAAAATTTCTATATTTCTCGAGGGAAATTAAATTGTCCTTTTCCTTTTTAGGAGATAAATGCATTGCACCGAACCATTTAAGAAAGAAGCTACACAAAAATCAATATGGTTTTCCTCTGCAAATCCCTCTCATTACACAAATGCACACGTAATGTCATGGAAGAAAAAAAATTAAATGTCCTCTTTAATAAAAGATATATTTTATGCTACGTGGGCTTCCATTTTTGTGAGAAAAAAAAAACTACATTGCTTGAGGAAAATTAAATTCTTTTTTTATTTTCTAGGAGAAAAATGCATTGAACCAAACCATTGAAAAATAAGCTACACGGAAATCAAGAAAAAAACCACATCTACCGTAGATCTCTCTTGCCTCGCAAACACACCTGTAATGTTGAGGAAGATAAAATCTGAATTTCCTCTATAAGAGAAGAGGGATTTTGCCCTACGCATATTTCCATTTTTGTGAGAAGAAAATACCAAGGGGGGATTTCAAATAAGGCCTTATGTTTTTGCATTATTTCAAAAAAGGACATAAGTTTTAAAACTTTTCAATTTGGACCCTGGGTTTTCCAAAAAGCTTTCAATTAAGGACATTCGTCCAATTAAAACCATTTTTCGGTAACTTTGCCCTTAAAAATTTTAAACTTCCCAAATTAGCCTTCATTGATATAATGTCATTGTTGAAACAAAAAAATGTCACTTTGCCTCTTCGTATACTTTCAACGTCAAGAAGCTACATTAAGCCGCATCCTACCACAAACAAGCAATGCTACTTCAAGCATCAATATCTTGTCAGAATCAAACAAAAACTACAAGATTTTTCAAAACAGCTAAAAGAATAGTACACATGAAGTTTCGGGCATTTCGACATTATTTAGCTTTACTTTACTCTCCCTGTAGCAAAACAGAAGCTCCCGACGACGATGAAGTTGGAGACCCTAATTCACCAAACATCGCACACAGTTGGCCTCAAAATGCCACTAGAAGGCATTACATCAAATTCCAAGCCATTCCGACATCGTTTGGCCCGAAAAGGAAAAAGCTGCAGTAACAAAGTAAGCTCTTCTGGCGGCGACAACGTCGAAGACATTAGGCCTTAGATCAAAGCCTATGGATGGTCTCAAAATCCTTCCAAAGGGCTACATATCAAGTTTCATGTTATTTCGACAACATTTGACCATACTTTGACTCCGGGAAGCTAAATCATGCTTCCCCGCAGTAGAGCCCCTCGGGACTATAATTTCCAAATCGGAGCTAATGAATTATCTCAAAATGACTCCAATAGGCTCCTTATCAAATTTCAAGTCAATCGGACATCGATTGACTGTACATTAAACTGCGGCATCTTCCTCACAACAAAATCAAGTCTATTGGTAACAAGACACCACACGGCTTCAAAACTCAAACAAAAGCATATGGTTGGTCTTATTTATGGCTCAGGATGCTTCACCTCAAATTTTAGGTCATTCCGACATCGCTTTGCCTAGTTTCGGCTTCTAACGACAAATCGACAACTATGCGCGACAAGGTCTTCAGTTTTCTCGGAAAATCAGAAACTTTACCCTCTAATCTGCACGGCTTTCTCATCAAGTTTTCTGCAAGGAAGTCAAGCCAATACATGCGCAAACATACCAAGAAAAAATACCGAAGAAGAAATAAGTAGAAAAAACCGAAAAATGGCCAAAAGTCAACGACCAAAAGGGTTAAAAAAAAAAACTCATGGTCATCGGCGACCCTGTAAATCCGGGTTGCCAGACTTTCGCCAAAAACCCATTGTTTGGGTCCTTTTTGCGTTCTAAGATGTTTGGCCTATGTGGTTTTCTAAAAATCTAATTTTCAGAGCACGAAATCCGTCAATCTTCGTCAACATCACGGATCCGCCGTCAAAATCATGGATTTGTCATCGAACGCTTCGAAATCACCAACTTGCAGACCAATAAAGCACACTTTCTGCCCAATTGATCGAAAAATCAACAAGACATATGGTACCGACCCACTGGTAGCAATTATTGTCTAAAATTAAATGATCATCCGACATCAATCGGCATGAAAATCAATCAGCAATCAAGCCTCTTACATCGTAAGAAGAATTACAAAAGATGTGGCGCAGCCTACGACTCTTTAAATGCCTTGGTGACCACTTAATGCAATTAATGACTCATTTTATGACAAGTTAATGAGGTCATTTACTCATTATTTTGGAGGGCCCAATCAAAAGCCAAGAAACGGGAGTTACAAGTCAAGTGCAATCATGACATTAAACCATGTAACTCCTCCCATCATGGAGCTTAACGGCAATTAAAAGTCATTTATTCTCCAACGGCCAATCAAAAGCCAAGAAAAAGGATTTACAAAAATACAAATAAAAAACTTGTAATTCCTCCCATCATGGAGCTTTAATGCATTAAGAGCTCGTAAACTCCCTTCATGGCTACCAATAGCTTATGAAAGGAGGCCATTTCCACCATTTCAAGATCCGGAAAAATTGATCGGAAAAATTACCAAAAAATCGATTCACAAGAGAAAACTATGCAAAAGTTGCTACAACGACCTTTCCTCCGTTGAAGAAATCTTGCACCAACCACTGCTATAAGGTGACCAAAGTCGTCCCCACCCCAAGGCCTTCTCCTTCTGTCTCTATGGCTTAGATGTGGCTTTTCAGCTCTTCTACTTAGTTTTTTATTTGATATAGGACCCACTCTTGGTCTTTATCCTCTAAAAATCTGAGGTTTAAACTGAGTCAGGCGAATCAAAAGCATTCTCTGTTCTCATCTGAAGGGTGATGGCGAAGTCCACACACGAGCTGCGACCGTCAATTTGAACGAGTCCCCACAATCTCTTAAGAAGTTAGATCATCTTTTCTTGCTTTTTCATTGTATTTTGTACTATTTAAAGAGACATAAAAAAAATCACAACTCTTATCTTTCTTTTTTTATAAACATTGTAAATCGCCTTTCATAACAGAAATTGCCTTTCACGGCAAACAAATGAAAAATCGCCTTTCACTGCATTCAAAATAAATCATGTATCTTCTATTAAATATATGTGCAATGAAAAAATAGAAAAAATTTGATTTCCTTTTCTACTTGTGAAGGTGGATCTACAGACCACCACTTATCAATTTCAGGTAAAGTAGAAAATTTGGCATACCCGTACAAAAAAAATTGATGCTCGCTTTGTCTCCGGTCACGAAAGGGTTAGACTCCATGGGCTCTCAGGTCCGTTGACCCCAGTAGTCCCGCGAGCAAAAAAGCGAGCCCATCAGCCCTCCTTTACTTCCTCTATATTATCGCATAGTGATCAATTAAAACTAGCATCTCCATGGCGATCAGTTGAATGTAGTGGCAGTCAGAACCATGTCATGGCTTCAAATGAATGGTACTTTGGGTATTTTAAGATAGTCGAGGGAAGAAGTCATAAAAAATACCATTAAATAATCAGATGTCCTTAATTGAAAACTTACGAGAAAACTTAGGGACTAATTCAAAAACTTTTGAAAATTGTGTCATTTTAAAAAAAACTTAAGGCCTTATTTAAAGATTTCCAAAATTTATTGCTAAACGAAATTAAGTTCTTTTTGCCCTTTCGAGAGGTAAATGCATTACACCAAACCATTGAGAAAAAACTGCACGAAAATCAATACAGTTTTCCTATCTACCACAAGTCCCACGACGTCGTACAAATGCACCCATAAACGTCATGGAAGAAATAATTTGAATTTCCTCTTTCATAAAAGAGGGTTTTTGCTCTATGTCGATTTCCAATTTTGTAAGAGGGAAAAGTCTTATCTTGTTCAAGGGGAATTAAATTCCTTTTTTCTTCCTTTTTGGGAGGAAAATGCATTGCACCAAACCATCAAGAAAGCAACTGTACGGAAACCAAGATAATCTCTCTCTATTGCAAATGCATTTTACAACACAAATGCACCCAAAAAATAGTGGTTTTGATCTACTCGAATCTAGATATTTCAAGAGAGGAAAATTTTCTATATTTCTCGAGAGAAATTAAATTGTCCTTTTCCTTTTTAGAAAGTAAATGCATTGCACCGAACTATTGAGAAAGAAGCTGCACAAAAATCAAGATGGGTTTCCTCTGCAACTCCCTCTCATTGCACAAATGCACACGTAACGTCGTGGAAGAAGAAAATTGAATGTCCTCTTTAATAGGAGACGAATTTCCCCCTATGCAGATTTTCATTTTTGTGAGAAAAAAAACCCTCCATTGCTCGAGTAAAACTAAATTCTTCCTTTGTTTCTTTTTTAGGAGAAAAATGCATTGCACCAAACCATTGAAAAAGAAATTACACATAAAATCAAGACAATTTTCGTATCTACCATAGGTCTCTCTTGTCTCAAAAACACACCCATAATGTTGAGGAAGATAAAATTTAGATTTCCTCTTTAACAGAATAAAGGCTTTTTGCCCTGCGCATATTTCCATTTTTGTGAGAAGAAAATCCTATATTGCTTTAAGGGGAATTAAATTCTTTTTATCCATTTTGGGAGGAAAATTTATTGCACCAAACCATTGAGAATAACTGGACGAAAATCAAAATAGTTTTCATGTCTACCATAGATCGCATGCCGTTGTACAGATGCACCCATAAACGTAGTAGAAGAAATCATTTGAATTTTCTCTTTCATAAAATAGGGTTTTTGCTCTTCGTTGATTTCCATTTTTGTAAGAGGGAAAATCATTTGAATCCCCTCCCCCCACCCCCCCACCCCAATGTTGATACCGATGTATATATATTCTTAAAAAGAAAGAAATCTCAGTTCTCCTATTGCACTTTCTAATTTATCTATGGTTCCCATTGGGATGGACCCACTTTTAGGGTGACCTTCTCCCTAGTTTCCTCCTTCAACCATAAGACTCTCTTTTTACATGGGATTTTGGCGCATTAGTCATCATTAAAATTGGTTTTTTCTATTTCATGACCGAAATTTTGATAATGTCACTAGAGTCGCTTGATTTTTATTTATTTTTTACTTTTTCGCCCTAGATCCGATGATATCATGGGAACTGTGTATGTCATAAAAATGATAAATCCCACGAAATCATGGGACTGTCACATGATGTCATAGCTTTTATGTAGCATCTTAGGAAAAAAAAATACGAATGATAGAAATTGAGAAACAGTGGTCAAATGTGTATGTGTATTTACTTTTCGCAAAATATCATTTTTCAAGTTATGAACAAAAGGAATTCGCTTTTGGTTGTAGAAAGTGTATGATAATAGATCCCATGATATCATAGGGTTTGGCGCCCTGAAAAAGTATTAAAAAAAAAAACAAACTGTTGAGCATGGCTCTGGTGACATTATTTGAATTTTGGTCATAATATTGGGGAAAACATCATCATTCCTTTGTCTCTATCTTTCTCTAATACACTATCTCCTTCCCTCTCTTGTCCTCCCTACTTTTTTCTTTTTTTGTACCCTCCTTAGAGGGTTAAAACCCTAGCCCTTTGGCGAGGGAAATAGATATCGAGTGAGGTGAGGGAGCCCTTCGGTGAGAAAAACAAACATTGGATGAGGGAAGGTGACTGTCCAAATTCGAACTGTGGTAGCCAGGTAGGAATTGAAGCCTCTTACCACGGCGTAAGAAGTCGTTCTTGGTCCTCCCTATGTTTTATCTCAACTTCTCAACCACCTTTTACAGCCCTTTTTTTTTACTACCTTTGTCCCCTTCACATCGGTTATCTTCATCCAGTTGTTCTCAGCAAAGGCCATAATCTCTTTCGCGTAGGAGACTGTCCATCCATTATGAAAGAAGAAGTGGTCTTGGCTTTTGCTCTCGTGTAGCCACACGAAGTCTCGCTAGTGGTAGCAGCAGACTTCAATGAGGTCGTGGAGAGGCGGGAGATTGTTTAGAGGGAGAGAGTCATTGTGACAGTCCAATGGATATATCTTTGTAGAATACTTCTTCATGATACGTTTTTACCCTCTCACAATATTCTTCAATGGATTCTGAACCCATATTATTAGTTTCTTTACATACAAAGGTTTGGGACTAGCCTTTAGGACCTATTTGTTTGGGAGAAAATTTTAAGAATTTCAAATGCTGCCCTCAAAATAGAATTCTAAATGCTCGACCCCCTTCTAACCTTTGGAATGCTAGAATTATGGGAATTCAAAAGAATAAAAGTGCATTTTCATGTGGTTTAAAATTCTAAATTTGTGCATCAAATAGAGTATTTAGAATGCCCGGAGAACAAGATGTAGCATAATTCCTTATCAGAAATTCCTTTAACTAATTAAACAGGCCCTTAGGGGCTTCTTCTAGGCTTTTCCATGCTATGTTCTTACTCCCTTGCAATATTCTTCAATGGATTGTGACCTCATATTCTTAGTTTCTTTAGACATGAGAGGGTTGGGAACTGACCCTTCTTACGTAAATATATGGAGTTGACGAAGGTGGGGGAATATTCACCTGCACAAGAGTCGAGTTGCATGGGAACCATGCACAACCTTTTTAACAGTTCTAGCGCACCATTCCCATGCAAACCGTGCACGGGAGAGTAATTTTACGAAGAAGATGATGGGTTAGTAAAATGATAATGAATTTGGTTAATTGGAAAATCCCATTGACCATTTTCATTTTCTCCCATGGTTTACTTAAAAAGGTAGAAGTAGTTGCATGATGTATTTCTCCCAAGTCTCTTCATTTTCCATTTTTCTTTTTTCTTTTTTCTCTTGCAGCAGACAAAGTACACTTGTAGAATTAAAGCTTTTGTTTCAAGAATATACACTTCATTTTCAGGTGATTATAAGAAATGTATCTTTATACTATTTTTATTGAAATAAAACTATCAAGACTTTTCAAATAGTTCCATGGCTGAGGTTCAAAAATGAAAAGAAACTGGCCAACAGCTAAAGACCTGAATCTTTACGAGAATTCCTGAAATTCATGTTTGGAGGTGGAATTCCAAATTCTTCAAAAGTTGTCCCCTCGAGGTGAAATTTCAAATCCCTCTTCTTGGTGGAGCGATTGAAATCCCAACTAAATACATCGAGTGATGAAATTCTTGGAATTCCAAAAGGTCATTTGGGACCTTTTAGGTGGCTAGAATTTGGAATTTTGAAATTTTGTGAAAGAAACCCAACATTTCAAAGAGAGCTACTAATGCCACGGCCCAAGCTTCTCTGAGCACGACCCTTCTCTCTACACACTCCAAATAAGTGAATTTTTTTCCAAAATTTCTCTCTGCACACTCCATAGTTCCCAAAATACTCAAACCCCTCCACCCTCAATTTTTCAATTCACTCCCCTTCTTCTCCCCTCTCCTTGCCGCTGCCCTCTCTTCCTCCCTCCCTCCCTCTCTCCCTTTCCCTATTGTTGCCCTCTCTCCCTCTCCCTTATAGCACAATGTACTAGTAAGTATTTTTTGGTGTATTTATCAGTATGATATTTTTTTTGAAAGGGTTAAATTTTTTTTAAAGGTTAAATTTTTTTTTTGAATGGTGCAAATTTTCTTTTTGAAAGGTTTAAAGAAATTTTTTGAAAGGTTAAATTTCTTTTGAAAGTTTTTTCTTTTTTTTTGAAGTTTATAAGTATGATATTTACTTTTACTGCTGCTACTAATATTATCATATATAGATAATGATAATGTTACTTGAATAGTCACTCAAAGAGCTAAAATATGGCATGATATCCAAGACCCACATGACTTTCTACTTTTAATAGCTTATCCAAAATAGAACCTCAAGATTAATAAAATCATGAAAGAATAAGACACAGCTAGCCCTCTTATCTTCACAATCTGTCATTATGATGTGCATAGAGTTTGTGATTGTGTGGGGCATCCCTTAATGCGCCAACTAAGCAAAAGAATGACGATAATCCCTGCTGAAATCCCATCTCGGCTGAAGGCATCTCGACACGAGAAGCCGTGGTGCTTGCCGAGACCACCATCGACACACCTCGTCTCGGCAGAGAAGCTAAATCAGGCAGTGGAGCTCACCTCGGCAACTCCCGAGGTGACGAGTTCCGCACGAGGCAGGCGTGGACGGCCACACCTGACACCCGGACACGTGGCAGGGTTTGAGCGCGTGCTGATGAGACATAAGCACCATCCACTCTGTCCACTTTTACCCCATGTGACGACTACAGCCATATCAGGGCAGGGTTCAAGAAAGGATCCGATGGGACCTTAGCCACCAACTAGTCAAGGCAAGGTCAGGTCCAACATGACTAGCATTTAATGCAGCACGGGCTGATTGAACTCTCATTTAATCCAATGTGGGCTATGATGGATCCCCATTAATTACTCTATGAGCTAATGGATCCCTAGCAGTCAAGTTAGAGGCCCACTAGCTGATATCTCCTGAGGCTTTCTCATATAAGAAGTTCCATGACCCAAAAAGAGGTAAGCATACGCATACTCTCATGCATGCAACCACACTCTGCTTTCTCTTCTCCAATTAAGCGCATTTGCACTAACTTAGGCATCAGAGAGCCCTGCGCTACCCACAACCAGGGTCCTCTAACTATTTCTTCTCCCCTTTCAGGTCTCCAGACCGAGCAGTTCTTTTTCTGGTCCCTTGAGGCCCCTTCCTAATCTTGTGAGTATATTTTATGCACTTACAATTGGCGTCGTTTGTGGGAATGATTTACATATTCTTCCCTATCACCATGACAAAGAGAGCTGCGAAAGGCGGAGAAACGTCCAAGATGAAGCACGCAGGACCGTCGTCTGACCTCGCCAAGAGGAGGTCTGGGAAGGAGCCTGCTGCAGAAGATTACGACGAGCGCGATTTCATCCCCATCGACGTTCAGGAGCATAACCTTCGCCCGGAGTCACCTTCCAGGGGAATAGCGGCGCCCCTCCGGCGGGGAGACTCTCAACAGCAGCGTGGAGAAGGTCTCTCGCTGAGTCGGGTTCAGCGGGGCAAGTCTCCAGCGGTCGACGGACCATCTCCCTCTGATCATATGAAGGATGCCGACGATGAAGACTATAATCCTGATGATGACTTCGACTCCACCCTTGAGGAGATTAGAGCACAGAATGATACCATCAAAGAGCAGGATGCCCTGATCCGCCGGCTCCAGCAGCAGCTGGAAAGAGCTTCAGGCTCAGCCAAGCACCAGCAGCAGTCGCGGCAGCAACAGCAATCACGGCAGCAGCAGGTCGAGGGGATAATTTCTCATAGTAGACGCACTGCCTCCCCCGAGGAAGATTTGAGGATTCACCAGAATGAGAAAAGGCATGACCGAACTCGCGATGAAGGCTCGAGCACCAGCCACAGTTATTCGAGGAAGGCGTCGAAAATTATTCCAGAGACCCAATATCGCAGCCAGAAGTGGTTGGACGAGCATATCAGGCGGACAGTCCAGCGCAACCTGGAGGTTGCTGGTCTCACCCGAGGTCAACGGGTTGCATGTGAGACCATCGACCTCGGCGCATCCCCCTTCTCTCGCGACGTCAGGAGATACCCCTTGCCGAAGAAGTTCACCGTCCCAAGGTTCGTCACTTATGACGGGACCTCGGATCCAGCTGCGCATCTTATACACTTCTCCCAGAGGATGTCTGTTTGGGGGGACAAAGGCCACCTGAACTGTCGAGTCTTCTCCTCCAGTTTGGGAGACCTCCCCCTAAAGTGGTTCTGCGCGCTCCCCGAGGAGTCCATCCCAAGTTGGCAACAGCTCCAGCAGTCCTTCATGAAGAAGTTCCAGGCCTACAGAATCTTGCCAAAAACGGATGCAGATATTATGGCCCTGAAGATGAAGCGAAAGGAGAACGTCACCCAGTTCGCCAAGCGATTCTGGACGGTCTACAGCCAGACCGAGAACTCCAAGGATGAGGTGGCGATCTTCGCATTCCAGAATGCCTTGCTGCCAGATAGTAATCTTCGCAAAGATCTCGCCAGGAACCCGATGTCCTCTATAGTAGCGCTCATGTCTATAGTCAACCGCTACATCGCCCAGGAGGACGATTAGGTCTGGGCTCTTAAAAGCCATGGGGCCGCACAGAAAGACCGAGGTGAAAAGCCCTCAAAGAAAGATAAGGGACCGTCCCAAAGAGATGAGCCGGATAGCCGCTGGACGCCAGCCAGCTCGGCAAGGGCTCAAGCATTCACCTCGGGAAGAAACAAAAAACCTAGGCTGGCCGAGGACACATACCGGTCAGTTAACACAATCTTCAAGGAGCACATCCATAAGATCATGTATAAGATCAAATTGAAACCGTACTTCAGCTGGCCGGAGCCCATGAGAGGAGATCCGTCTTCCAGGGATCAGAGCAGGTTTTGTGCGTACCATAAGCAGAGTGGCCATAAGACTGAGGAATGCAGGATATTGCGGTCGCATTTGGAGAAGCTCGTCCGGGATGGACATCTGCAGGAGTTCGTCAAGGCAGACACCATGAACGACACCCGAGCTCCGCGCCGAGACGAGAGGGGCCACGACAGCGACGAGTCAGAGAAAATCATCAACGTCATCCATTTAGCCCCCCCGCCCAAGGGGAGTAATTGAGCTCGCGCCGTGGCCTGGCGCTCCTCCCACAGTGAACAGGTCATGGCCGCCGAGCTCGGCTCAGCTTCGAAGAAGGCTCGGAGGGAGCGACCCGAGATCAGGTTCTTAGATGCGAACTTGGAAGGGGTCCAGCTCCCCCATGACGACCCGTTGATCGCCACTCTAAAACTGGCCTGCACTGAGCAAGGTGTGAAGGACTGCACCGTGCAGAGGGTCCTTGTCGACCCCGGTAGTTCATCCGAGGTCCTCTATTTCGATTGCTTCCGAAGGATGGGCCTAACGGAGAAGGATCTACAGGAAGCCCGAATTCCCCTCATCGGCTTCAGCGCCAAGCCAGTGTACCCCAAAGGAAAGGTGACGTTTAGGGTGGAGGTCGGTGGCACATCTGTTGTGACGAACTTCTTGGTTGTCGACGCACCCTCACCCTATAATGCTATAATGGGCTGGACCTGGCTCCACAGTATGGAGGCGGTCCCCTCAACTCTTCACCAGACGCTGAAATTTTCATTGGAGGGGAAGAATGACAGAGTAGAAATCATCACAGTCTGAGGAGATCAGCAGACGGCCAAGCAGTGTCTGACGGCCGTAGTGTCCGGGGAGCGAGAGCCCAAGGAAGTTAACATGGCCGAAATAGAGAAGAAGCTAGACGAGGTCGGCCAGGAGCCAGAAACGAAAAGCGTGGAGGACCTGACTGAAATCAGGATCGACTCAAACGATCCGGAACGAATCTTCCTGCTCGACAGCTAGCTCGGGGAGCCAGAGAAGTCCGAGCTGGTCCAATTCCTGGTGCATAACAGAGATGCCTTCGCCTGGACGCTCCAAGAGATGCCCGGCATTGACCCCGAGGTAATGTGCCATAAACTGAATGTAGACCATAACCATAAACCGATGATGCAGAGAGCTCACAGAACTGGGGTGCCGCAGATCGAGGCCGTGGTTGAGGAGGTGGACAAACCGCTTGAGGCTGGCGTGATCAGAGAGGTCCAGTAGCCGACCTAGCTAGCCAACACTATGGTTGTCAAGAAGAAGACTGGCAAGTGGAGGGTGTGCGTCGACTTTACCGACCTCAACAAAGCCTGCCCCAAGGACAACTTTCTTCTATCCAAGATCGACCAGATGATCGACGCCACTGCCGAACACGACAGAATGAGCTTCCTTGACGCGTATAGTGGCTACCTCCAGATACCGTTGTATGGGCTGGACGAAGAGAAGACGACTTTCATAACACCCAGGGGCACCTACTGTTATAGGGTGATGCCGTTTGGGTTGAAGAATGCAGGAGCCACCTACCAGCGACTCGTCACCAGAATGTTCCAGGCTCAGCTCGACAAGACTGTTGAGGTCTACATCGACGACATGGTCGTCAAGTCCAAACAAGCGCAGAATCATTTGGAAGACCTCGCCCAGGTTTTCAATGTTTTGAAGAGATTTAAGCTCAAACTCAACGCTTCCAAGTGCGCATTCGGTGTTGGTTCCGGTAAATTTTTAGGAAGCTAAGTCACACGCAGGGGAATTGAGGCAAATCTAGACCAGATCTCGGCTATCCTCAGAGTCCAGAGTCCCACTTCGGCAAAGGACGTCCAAAAGCTCACTGGAATGGCGGCCGCACTAAATTGGTTCATCAGCAGATCTTCAGATAAGTGTCGCCCATTTTTTCAGCTTCTTAGAAAAAGTTCAAAATTCCAATGGACTCTGGAATGCGACCTGGCCTTGAAGGAACTCAAGGCCTATCTCTCCTCACCCCCTCTACTCTCAACTCCTATTCACTTAGAATTTTTGTACTTATATCTAGCGGTCTCGGATCATGCGGTGAGCTTAGTCCTCGTTCGAGAAGAGGACAAGCTTCAAAAGCCAATTTATTATACGAGCAAGACCCTCATCGATGTCGAGACCAGATATTTACCCCTAGAAAAGCTCGCGCTGGCACTCGTCAGCGCCTCGCGGAAGCTCTCTCATTATTTCCAAACACACACTATTGTGGTTGTTACAGAACATCCACTTAAGTCTGTCTTAAAAAAAGCTGATTTTTCAGGAAGAATCTCCAGATGGGCTGTCGAACTGGGGCAGTACGAAATTCACTATCAGCCCAGGACAGCTATTAAAGCCCAAGTATTGGCAGATTTTCTTGTCGAGTTCTCTTCAAGTTCGGCACCAACCCAGTTCGGCACCGAACTGGGGGACAGGGGGCACGAGACGCCCACGGGCTCTGAACAATCACAAGGCCAAGCCCTCACCCCAGTTTAGAGAGTCTTCGTTGACGGGTACTCCACCTCGAGAAGAGCCAACGCAGGAGTTGTCCTCCAATCCCCAGAAGGGCTGGTCATCGAGCAGGCTCTAACCCTGGATTTCAAGGCATCGAACAATGTAGCTGAGTACAAAGCCCTATTAGCCGGACTGAACAGCGCCAAAATCCTTGGAGCTCAACAGCTGGTGGTCTTCAATGATTCACAGTTGGTGGCGAACCAGTTGATTGGGGACTATTAAGTTCGCGACGACAGGATGGCCGCATATTTAGCCTTGGCAAATAATATGCTCTCTCAGTTCCAGACGACCGAAATCAAACAGATAGGCAGAGAATCAAACTCTCAAGCAGATGCTCTTGCAAACTTGGCCTCTGCTGTCGAAGCAGGAAGGAAAAGAAACATCAAAGTAGGATCGTTGGCCGCTCTCAGCATTGAGCTCCATCCACCTCGGGAAATGTTGTGTCTTGACCTTAGCCCGAGTTGGATGGTCCGCATCATAGCCTACCTCAAGGATGACAAGCTTCCCGATGACAGCGGCGAGGCTCATCGAATCAGACTCAAAGCAGCCCGGTTCTGGCTATCTCCAGAAGGCAAGCTCTACGGGAAGTCGTTCACAGGACCGTACCTCCAGTGTGTTCACCTAAGCAGAGTCCATGACTTCTTCTTTGAAATACATGAAGGGATCTGTGTGAGCCACATTGGAGGAAGGTCCCTAGCATACCGAGCTATCAGCCATGGCTACTGGTGGCCATATATGCAGAAGGATGCGCAAGTCTATGCTAGAAAGTGTGAGAAGTGTCAGAAACTCTCTCACTCTCTCCATCAACCCGCGGCGGATCTCAGTCCGCTTTCCAGCCCATGGCCATTCGCTCAATGGGGCCTCGACATTGTGGGACAACTTCACCGAACTCCAGGGAACAGGAGATGGCTAATCGTTGCCACCGACTATTTCACCAAGTGGATTGAGGCGGAGCCATTGTCTTCCATCACAGAGCATGATTCTAAAAACTGTGTGGAAAAACATTGTCACGAGGTTCGGCATCTCCAGAACTTTGATCTCGGACAACGGGACTCAGTTTGATTCCAACCTCTTCAGGAGCTTCTGCCAGGAGTTCGGCATCTGAAACCACTACTCCACCCCGGCTTATCCACAGAGTAATGGCCAGGCAGAAATTTCCAATAAGGTATTCCAAGGCGTTCCACTTCGGCAACTCCTTTTTCCTTAGCTTATGGGATGGACGCTGTCATTCCCTTAGAGATCGGCCTCCCTACTTTGAGGACCGAGCTCTTTGATCAAGGCTGGAATGAGTCACACTTAGCTTTGGAGCTGGACTTGGCCGATGAGCGAAGGGAAGCAGCTGCAATCCGGTTGGCCGCCTATCAGCAACAACTGGCCCAAGGGTATAATCAGAAGGTTAGAGAGAGAAGATTCTTAGTGGGCAAGTTGGTTCTCGAGAAGACACTCCCAAACGATAGAGACCCCCACTAGGGCAAACTGGCGCCAAACTGGCACGGACCCTTTAAGGTGATCTCTATAGCCGGACAGTCTGCCTATCGACTTGAAGACATGGCAGGAAGACAGCTACCTCGGCCGTGGAATGCGTCTCATGTCAAGAAGTTCTATTTCTGAAACTTGTACCCTGTACTCAAAAGATTTCAACGAAAGAGAATTTCCCTTTTAGAGAACGGAGCATCCTGTATCAGCACTTCGGCACGTCGGCTACGGCTAATGATGAGATCGCCTTGGGTCGGCTACGTGCTACCCGGGCGTAAAGCCTTTATGGCCAATGATGAGATCGCCTCGGGTCGGCTACGTGCCACCCGAGCGTGAAGCCTTTATGGCCAATGATGAGATCGCCTCGGGTCGACTACGTGCCACCCGGGCGTGATGCCATTACGGCCATGATGAGATCGCCTCTGGTTGGCTACGTGCCACCCGGGCGTGAAGCCATTACGGCCATGATGAGATCGCCTCGGGTCGGCTACATGCCACCCGGGCGTGAAGCCATTACGGCCGGCGACGAAACTGCTTGCGAGACAAGTCGAGTTCCACCTCGACGCTAAACCGTTTCGGCTCTCTTGGCTCGTCCGAGGCCGCCGACCCGTTTGACGGGCCCGTTTTAGCTAGCAGAAGGGTTGACACATAAGCCCCTCCTCCTCGGGGCGACATTAAAAGGCTAAGGCACTCCATAGTCAACCCTAAACACGAGGCTAACCTATCACAAGATCTGTTGTGACAGCCTTATTGTTCCGCATGGATTCCTAGTTCGGCCAGCCCCCCCCCCCACATGGGACGCACTGAGCCGAGCCCTAACACTTAGACAAAAAAAAAAGAGAAAGAGAAAGGTGGAGCAAGCAACAACACATTACGATCAATTCATTGCACAAAGACAGTTCGAAAAAGAAGGCTTAGTTCCATTGATTTATTCAAGAAGTAGCTGTTACAAACCAAGTCCTTTACAAAAAAAAAAAAGAAGCTTATACATCAAAAAGGCCTATTCAGCACCGGCGTCGGCGCCTCCGGTCAGAGGGGCTTCGGCCGTTGCAGGGACGAAGTCGGGGGTGGCTTCGACCGTCGCGGGGACGATGTCGGGGATGGCAGTAACAACCTCGGTGGAGTCGGCAGTGTTGGCGGCAGCGGTAGTGGCAGCCTCGGTAGTGGCAGCCTCGGCAGAGGCGGGGGCCGGGCTTGGGAACTTAGCTGGACTTTGGTAGTTTGGGTCGTCCTCGGGGACGCCCACTTTGTCCAGAGCAGCCAGCCATCCTAGCTCCCAGGCCTTGTCCCGGACGGCCACTACTTGCGCTTCATATAGAGCGGTCGCTTCGGCGACCCCCTCGTCGTAGGCAGCCTTGGTCTCAACCTCGAGCTTGGCGATGGCCTCCTCGGTCTGCTCGGCTATCCTGTTCTTGTATACTTCGATTTCGGCCTTTGCAGCCTCCACCTCGGCCCTTTCAGCCGCTCTTTCTGCGACGCTCCGCCGTGCCCTCTCCAGCTGGACAAGGGACCTCTGCACCAGCTGTAAAATGAACAAGGCATGATTAGAAAACCGTAGCAGGGAAAGCAGTGCGTAAAAAGCCAAAGTAAGCGGAACTTACCAGCAGCCCCGCCTGCATCGACGCCCCAGCCAGCGCGACATCGTCTTGCTCCCGGTGCCGGACCATGTCCTGGGGGAGAGAGCAGGCGGCAGCAAGGGCCGCCATCACCGAGGCGTTCCCCGAAACCTGGTCCTCCACTGACACGGGCTTCCTGGGACCAGCAAGTAAGGAAGGTCTCCAGGGAGCTGGCCCGGGCGGAGGGACAAGGATGGGTCCCGGGGTGTCCTCGACCACGGGCTCGGTTCGAGCCCTTTTTCTCGGCCTGGCCTCCTCCTCTACCGTGGTCCCCTCGAGTCGTTGGATTCTTTCCGGGCGAGGGGGTGGCGAGTGGGCCCTGTCGACTGCCGGAGGAGAGGTGCGCTGAGGGATCCTCCTAGCGCCGTCGGAGCCGCCGAATGCCAGCAGGGTCAGGTCTTTCACTGCAGGCTGACGACGGGGTGCCATCTCCTCCTCTGCTGCTTCCTCGATCACGACCGAGCGGCGGGGTCGCCTGATGAGCGGGCTCTCGCTTGACTCGGCTTCGGAAGTAGATGCCTCGGCACCGAACGCGCGCCTGCTCACTTCGGGGGCTGTCTCGGGTTGGGCTTCGGCTTCCCTTCTCTCCGGGCTCTCCCTCTGCGGCTCGGGCGCGACCTCAGGTCTCTCTGTTCCGGCCTCCGCCCTCTTGATGTAGCCCTTGTACTTGGGCTTGTATTTGAGCAGCGCCCACGCAGCCCGGTTGGAGAAATCAGTGCACTTGGCAACCCGGTTGTGCCAAGAGTCGTTCCTTACCTAACCTGTAAGCCCAACTTTTCTCTACCGAGCACCTGCAAGATCGAAAAAGTGTCAGCTCGGGAATGCGAAAGAAAGCAAGAAGATTAAGTTAGAACTAAAGAATGAAGAATTCCATACTTGGAGCAACCCCGGGGCGGCAGGGGATGTTGTATGCTCTAACTTCCTCCTCGGGGCCGAACTCCCAGTTCCCTGAGACGGAAATGAGCTCGTCCCCTGCGTACTTCCTGGAATCCTCCAGTGCCGAGACGAAAGCCCTTCGCTTCGGCTTGACGCGGAGGTAATAGGTGTCCTCCTTCGTTTTACAGAGGTCGTATACATCCTCTATGTCGCGGATGTCTAAACCAATGTGGAGGTGCTGGTTCAATGCCACAGTGCCCATGATGACCTTGAAAGCGTTCGACATCAACTGGCAGGGAGTAAGGTTCCAGGAACAGAGGCAGGCCCGAAGCAATGGGTGCAGTGGGAACCTGACCTCTCCCTCGACCACCGCTATGAGCGGGAAGGGCATCCAGCCTCCAACACAAGATCGGTGGACGTGATCCGCGGGATCACCCTTCCGGACGAGGACATCGCCCGGAATCTCAAAGACAGACTTAAAACTTTTAATAGACTGGGGGGAGTCAACCCAATGACTGTAAATCCCATGGTTGATAAGAGTAGAAGGAAAAGGACTGGACGAAAGCAGGAGAAGATGAAAGACGCGAAAGACTTACTAGCACAGAAACTTAGGACAGGGACAGGCAGGGAAGCTCTGCGAGAAGACAGGGGCGCTACTCCAAGTGCTTAGCTCTGGTTCTTAGGGTTCTCAGAGGCGTCCTTTCGAGAAAGAAAAGTAAGAAAGAAGAAGAAGAAGAAGGCGCGCTTATTTATAGGGCAAGGACGCCCTCTTGCTGGCGCCAGTTCCGAAAATTCAAAACTGTCTCTTCGGAGACCACGCGCGCTCCCTGTTTGACAGCATGACCAATCGGTTGGCGACACGTGTCATCGACGGCTCGCCTTCCGTAATGATTTGAGTATGGCATTTATGACGATTTATTGCAATTGAGCCGCCCCTGGCGTGCAAGGGGAAGTTGAATGAGTGCCACGCGTCAATCACCGACGTCAGAGCGGAAACCTGTGGCGGTTCTTCGTAACTATAGCTCCCGACCCCAGGAAATCCGGGATCCTAAGGAGTCAAAAGCTAGGGGCAATTGTGTGGGGCATCCCTTAATGCGCCAGCTAAGCAAAAGAATGATGATGATCCCTACTGAAATCCCATCTCGGCTGAAGGCATCTCGGCACGAGAAGCCGTGGAAGTCGTGGTGCTTGCCGAGACCACCATCGACACACCTCGTCTCGGCAGAGAAGCTAAATCAGGCAGTGGAGCTCACCTCGGCAACTCCCGAGGTGACGAGTTCCGCACGAGGCAGGCGTGGACGGCCACACCTGACACCCGGACACGTGGCAGGGTTTGAGCGTGTGCTGATGATACATAAGCACCATCCACTCTGTCCACTTTTACCCCATCTGACGGCTACAGCCATATCAGGGCAGGTTCCAAGAAAGGATCCGATGGGACCTCAGCCGCTAACTAGTCAAGGCAATGTCAGGCCCAACAGGACTAGCATTTAATGCAGCGCGGGCTGATTGAACCCTCATTTATTGCAATGTGGGCTATGATGGATCCCCATTAATTACTCTATTGTCTAATGGATCCTTAGCAATCAAGTCAGAGGCCCACTAGCTGATATCTCCTGATGCTTTCTCATATAAGAAGTTCCATGACCCAGAAAGAGGTAAGCATACGCATACTCTCGTACATGCAACCACACACAACTCTCTCTTCTCCGATTAAGCTCCCTTGCACTAACTTAGGCATCAGAGAGCCCTGCGCTACCCACAGCCAAGGTCCTCTGACTGTTACTTTTCCCCTTTCAGGTCTCCAAACCGAGCAGTTCTTTTTCTGGTCCCTTGGATAAGTCCCTTGAGGCCCCTTCCTAATCTTGTGAGTATATTTTCTGCACTTACAGTGATCTTGAAGGATCCAAAAAGGTTGACGGAGAAAAACTACAATGGAACTAAACTAAAAAAAATAAAAGGAGAGGGATAAGTGCCAAACAAAAACAAGATATTCCATGTATAGTCTCCTTCTGGAGCTGGCTACCTTTATTGAGGAAACAAGATTTGCACGAGGAAGATGAAACGTCATGGAGGGTTTGCCTAATTTAGAGAGAGAGAGAGTGGGTTGTCTGATACGTGGGCCCATCTTGATGGAAACTAGTGAGAAACTAGAAAGTGCAGAGAGACAACCGCTTCTGCTGGTGTCAGCATATAGAGGGGGTTTGAGCTCATGCTCACCTGAAAATTCGTGTATATGTATGTATAGAATGGCTATCAGGAATCTGCTGCCTTCTTTCTTTTGAGACAAAGCTTTTAAAAATGAAGAGTGAGCATTGGAAAGTGTCCACAAATGCAACTCGATAACATGCGGGGCATCAGTCACATTGCCTTCATTTGCACATTCTAATGAGATGAAATGTTTATAGAGTTATAATATCACTGGCCCCAACGTATTTAGAGTATGTATAATGGAGTCCATCATCCATTGATTGATTGCCCCCCTATTTGATTAAGACCATTTGGATGGTTGAACACTATTCCTGCCGCATTTCTCTCTAACAATACCCAATATTTATTATGTTATGCTTGTGGCCTCTTAATTAATGTTTAACTTTAAGAGCTTGAGTTATTAACCATTGCAGTAGTGTGATTATGCTTAGCCGCTTAATTTAATTGGGACTAGAAGTTCTAATCCGATTATGCTGTGGGATCCAATACGGATGTGCAATACTCCTTTCAAAAACCAAACCGATTATGTGACTTGGAGGTAGTTGTAATGGGAAACAAGTTGCGACGTGACAAATTTTTTTTAAACGGTAACAAAGATTTCATTAAAAGAAGAAAAATAGAACACCAAAACTCATCACGACCTCTGGTCAGGGTGCCCATGGTGACAACAACAGGCATATTGTTTATGAGCCCTTTTGAGAATTGACTATTCCGTGGGCACGTGAAAACCCTGCCTCATACATATACAATATCATCTACCCGAGAAAATTATTCCTTGAATGTAGTTTTTTCTTTTTTTAATGTTACGGAGTACTCCCGCTGATGAGAATAGAATGATTTGACTGAGATCAACTTTTTGGTTATCCTCAATTCCCATGTAGAACTTACCAATGCATCCCCCGTAAGGTCTTGAGTGTTTTAACAAAAAGATGAAAAAGTCTCTTGGGGCTCACATAGATGGATCAATGATGATGATGATGATGATGATAAAGATAGCAACAAAGTGTGTTCCTCATGGTGCGGACCTTGCAAAACCGTCACATGGGCGGTGGGCCCCCTTGGATGCAAGCCAATCATAGAAACCAATCAGATTAGCACTGAATGAGGATGGTACCAATTCATACAACTGAGCTGGATGGATCCCCACTATGGATGGTAGAGGGAAAGCGCTAATGATGGATTATGGTTGCATAAAGATTCAGCCCCGTTAGATCATATTAAGGGCCTGTTTGTTTGCATATAGGTATTGAATGCCTGAGAATTCATGGTCAATGAGCTCCATCAAAGTTCCCAAGCCGTAACTCAGCTGATATAGGAAGTGAGTGTGTGAGTTTGAGTGCTCATAGGGGAAAAAAAAAAAAAAAAAAAAAAAAGAGGAAAAAAAGGGGAGCTCAACTAAAGGATTAGTAAAGAGGTAAGGGAGAAGGATATAAGGACTCATATGCCTACCTCACACTAAATTCCCGGGAATTCATAGAGAAAGATCTGTTGAAGGAGAATTAAATAGGTGATGTGCGAGCAACATAAGAACATGTAGATGCATGACACAATCAACTACTAAAAGGGCTCATTTCTATAAGCGGGTAGTTAATTCCGAAGATTTCTAAGGAATGCATTCCTGATTACTATTGAAGTCCATGCAATTCTATGCAAAGCCTTTCTATCAAAGTGGTTAAAACTTAAAAGTAAAGGGGTCAAAGGTGAAAAATGGATGAAGGGCCTTCAAATAATGCACACATTGGTAAAGATGTATTACCCACTCATCACTCTAGTAAATAAAATATTAGGAAAGTTATGGTCCAGTAGAGTCTCCACCCTTTACCTCTCACCTCTTCAAGGTGGAAAAATGCAGTATCCACCAAGACCCTTCTCCTTGCACCTCTTCAATACTCCATAGATAGAACCCCCCTTACTATGAATTCCTAAAGATTTTTTTGCGATGTTAGGCAAACAATACAAAGCATCACAAAATTTCTTCATTGATCACAACATTTCTTCCATATGCGATCCATTGAAGTTAAAAAGAAAAGACTTTGATCCATCTAAGGTTGGCAAAACCAGCACAACATTTCTATTACATGATCAATAAAACCTTTACAGCTTTGGAAGTTTCAATTACATATTAATTACACAGCAAAACATGGAACTTTTTAACAGCTTGGACATCATGAAAGTCGAGACAACTTACTAATCACTAAAAAGGGGAAATATACATTTGCCCATGTAGATGAAGCTCTCTCTTGAAATATAACAGCATTATAACAAACTCAGTTGATACAAATCCATCGCCTTTAATAATGACTGGTGCATAACTAATTATGCAATTCCTGGGACTGCCTTCAATTTGACCAGTACAGCTTTTGCAGCTAACTTTTCAGCAGCCTCCTTACTAGGGTCAGTCCTTGTTTCACTGAAAGTAGTTCCATCTACTTGCACTTCGGCAGTAACGGAAACTACACCATCATGATCTTTGACTATGTATTCTGGCTTTTTATTGGATTTTTTTCTGTAGATTTCTTCAAGCTCTCTAACTGGTTGGTACTTTATTGTACCTGGAGTAACCATAGGTTCCAAAAGAGGCCTTATGCTCTCCCATACAGCAGCTTTGTCAAAACCAGAATCAATGAGAATAGCTCCCGCAATAGATTCAATAATGTCTGCTAGCACCTGTGACAACATGTAAATTTTTTAATTACGTGCTGCATTGAAATGAGCAAATGACTTCTGGAGCCAGGAGAATGTTGTTCTGTTTTCTCACCCAATGATGATGATGATGACGATGATGATGATAAATGCATGTCCGCCAGCCATGAACTAATTGCAATGAGAACGAAAAAAGAATTGACGTAGATGAATGTTTTCACAAAACAAAAAAGAAAGCTACAATGGCAGTTCCAGCACGTTCTGAAGCAAGAATAGAATGTAAATGCAACTGCAGGTTAGTTCTTGTCTTAATTTTTCTTTTTGAGGGGGTGTTGAGGGGAGGCTGAGATGTACTATTTTGAATGGCTACAGAATACAGACATAAAAAAAGTAGTCATAACAGATAGTACTGATTCTTATTCCTTTGGAAAGAAAGAGAATGCGGGTAAGTCTTCCATATCTGCATTAATGGGTAATTAAAAGAAAATACGCAACTTCTAAGACTTCAATCTAGTCTTTGCATAATCCTTGCAACAAACAAATCTTTGAGTGCATAGAAAACATGTATAGCAAAGTGTATGATCAATGTTGTGACTTGCCTTGGGCACATGCGTCTCCGCTTCCCACCCAAATATAGGCCCTGAAAATAATCGCTTAGATTTTTTGACAAAGGATGTTATTTGTTTTTGAAGTTCAGATGATGCAAGTATGTGTTTGTTCAATCCAGCTCTTGCAGCTGCAAGTGCAAAGTAATCATTATTTACAGAAGCAGATCTGAGGTCTGTCAAAAGCCCAGGGGACAATCCAGGGTTCTGTCTGTACAGGTGTACTGTGACGAGGTAATCCAAAACAGCATCACCAAGAAATTCCAGACGCTGCCAAAAAAAAAAAAAAAGAACTCAGGATGAGTTTATGCATGAACTTGAAGGCAGCAGTAAGATATAGAATAGATAGCCACTAAGATTAAACAGTCATTTTTGTACCAAAAATATTCAGTATATTCAACGTGTACTGATTTCCTTACATAAATATACCTCACTATTATATATATATATATATATAGGGTGGGTGTGTGTGTGTGTGTGTGTGTGTGGGGGGGGGGGGGGGGGGGGGGGGGGGGCGCGCGATGGTCCATCTGAATGGACCACACAGACACAACCCCCCCATGGGGCCCACCTTTGCACCCATCCGATGTACTGTACACCGTTGGATTGACTACACATCCATCCGAATGGACTGTACACCGTTAAACTTGTGGGGCCCAAATGGAGGTGATGATGACCGGGGATGGGGCTATTTTTTGTAGAGATGAAGGGCCAATGGAGATCTTTCAATCCCCCTAGTCCCAATCCAAGGTAGGGCCCACATTGAGGCTCGCGGATTAGTACTCATATATATATCATCATCATCATCATCAAAGCCCTGTCCTAACTATGTTGGGGTCGGCTACACGAATTCTGTTTCTTCATTCTAATCTATCTTGAGTCAAATTCTCAGATAAGTTATACTTCATCATTTCTATTTTTACCACCTCCATCCACGTCCTCTTTGGCCTACCCCTTCTTCTTAGTAGGCCATTAACCTACATGGCCAAACTTTTCCTTACCGACGCCGTTACCTGCCTATGTTGGACATGCCAAAACCATCTCAAACAAGTTCCTCCAATTTTACTCCCTATTGTTGCTACCCCTAAATGCTCTCGAAAGTACTCATTTCTAATTTTATCCTTCCTAGTTTTACCACACATCCACCACAACATTCTCATCTCTGCTACATCCATTTTGTGTATATGCTACTTCTTAATTGGCCAATATTCTGCTCCATAGGTCATAACTGGTCTAATTATTATCCTAAAAAAAAATTTCTTCAATCTTGGTGGCATTTGTCGGTCACAAAACACTCCAAAAGCAAGTCTCCACTTCAACCATCCCGCTTTTATCCTATGTTCGACATCTTCATTAATCTCCCCATCCTTACTAATTATAAAGCCAAGGTAGCGGAAAGAATCACCTTGTGGTATTCCATTGTCTTCAATTCTCACAGTAGTTGCAACTCTTTCTATATGTCCACTGAAGTTACAATCCATATATTCCGTCTTTGTACGATTTATTTTAAAGCCTTTGGATTCTAAAGCCTCCTGCCTCTCTTGGGCTTTGCATTCACACCATCTCTTGATTCATCTACCAACACAATATCATTTGCAAATAAAATGCACCAAGGTACCTCTTCTTGAATATGAGCAGTTAACTCATCCATAATCAGTGCAAAGAGATATGGGCTTAGGGTTGACCCTGATGCAAACTTATGGTCACTGGGAAGTCCCTTGTCTCTCTACAAGTAGTTCTCACACTGGTTACTGCTCTTTCATACATGTCTTTAATAATTTCAAGAACATTCATTTTAGTTAAAACCTACCAAATTAAATCTCTAGGTACCCTGTCGTAGGCTTTTTCTAGATCAATGAAGACCATATGCATATTTTTCCTCTTTGCTAAATATTTTTCTATTAATTGCCCAAGTGAGAAGATAGCTTTCATCGTTGACCTCCCTGACATAAAGCCAAATTGATTTTCAAATATATTGGTCTTTAGTCTAAGTCTATGCTCCATTACTCTCATAGCTTTAGAATATGAATCATAAGTTTAATCCCACGATAGTTGGTATAGTTTTGTATATCTCCCTTATTCTTATATATGTGTACTACAATACTTATTCTCCATTCATCCGGCATTTTCTTTGTCGTTAATATCTTATCAAATAGTCTAGTTAGCCTAATCTCCCCAACTTCTCCTAAGCATTTCCAAGCCTCAATCATGATGTCATCTGGACCTATAGCCTTCATTGTCTTCATTTGTTTTAGTGCTTTCCTCACTTCCACCACTCTAATTCTACGGAAAAAAAAGTATGCTTTCCTACTGAAGTATCATCTTTTGTTTTTATGTCTCCTATAAAGTCTTCATTTAAAAGTATGCTAAAATATTTCCTCCACCTTTCTTTGATATCGTTGTCCTTCACTAGAACCTTTTGGTCATTGCTCTTAATACAGTTGATATGATCTAAGTCCCTACTTTTCCTTTCTCTTATTTCTGCTGCTTAAAAATATCCTTCTCTCCTTCTCTTGTTCTCAACCTATTATATAGGTCATCACATGATTTGCACTTTGCATCACGTACTACTTTCTTAGCTTATTTCTTTGCCTTCTTGTACATCTCATAGTTTTCCATATTCCTAGTACCCTGCCAAACTTTGAAACAATGTCTCTTCTCCTGAATAGCTTCCTGAACCTCTACACTCCACCACCAGGTTTCTTTATTATCGTGTCTCTTCCCTTTCGACTCTCCAAGTACCTCTTTAGTAACCTTCCTAATACAGTTAGCCATTTAGTTCCACATAGTTGTAGTTTCTCCTTCACAATTCCATTATCCCTCATTTATCACTTTGTCCTTAAATAATGTCGCCCTTTCTCCTTGTTTTATGGCACATTTTATTTACTACCCCTCTTTCTACTTCAAATGCAAATATCTAAAACTACTAGCCTATGTTGTGTGGTCAAACTCTCTCCTGGAATAACCTTACAATCTTTACAATCCAATCGGTCATATTTTTTAACTAGAAAAAAGTCTATCTGGCTATTGCTAATTCCACTTTTATAAGTAATTATATGCTCCTCTCTCTTTTTTAAAGCAAGTGTTTGCTATTACAAGGTCAAATGCTCATGTAAAGACCAATATATTGTCTCCTAACTCATTCTTTCCAATATAGTGTCTCTTAAGTTCCTAACTCATTCTTTTCTCCAAATCCTTGTCCTCCATGCACTCTCTCATAACCTTTATTATCCTTTCCTACATGCCCATTTAAGTCCCCTCCTAAGAAAATCTTTTCACTAGTTGGGATTTCTCTTAGTAAATCATCCATCTCCTCCCAAAATCGTCTCTTGACACTTTCATCTAATCCTACTAGGGGAGCATATGCACTAATGATATGAATCATGTCTTCCTCTAACACTAGTTTAATTGTTATAATTCTATCACTCAATCTCCTTACACCTACAATTTTCTCTTTCAAATACTTATCTACAACTTTACCCACTCCATTTCTTGTGTTGTTCTTTCCTACATAAAAAAAGTTTATAACCATCAGCGAGCTCCTTAGCTTTATCACCCTTCCACTTTGTCTCCTATAGACAGACTGCACTAACTCTTCTTCTTTTCATTACCTCGACTAAATCCATGCTCATCTGTCAAGGTTCATATATTCCAAGTAGCAAGTCGAATCTTCCTCTTCTTCTGCTATTGGACTAACTTCTTTAGACACACTCATCCATAGTGGTGTGGTAGCCCTTGCCCACTTTCCACCGCAACGGGTGACGCCGCAATGTGTCGCTTAAAGCGGAGAACGCCCTAACATGATCTCGGAATGTTGTAATCTCAGAATTCATGTTTGGGTTCTGTCAAATTTTTATGCTGGCTGTTCACCTACCTAACGCAATCCTCCTCCTTTACGTGGGCTTGGGACCAACAGTAAAAAACTGGGGGAGTTATATATATATATATATATAAGGAATTATGCAAAATGCACAATTAGAAAAGGGACATTTTTGCCCTTTTTAGTGTTTTTAGGGGTCCACTAGTATAATGCTACATCACATGGATTAAATGAAACCTCCATCGGTATAGGCCACCATCCGTGAAATAAATAGCATTTCCAATTCCAAGACAAGATAATGAGAAAAGTGAAAATAGGAGAGGAGAAAACATCACTTGTATCAAAATAAACCGACTGTCAAACTTCTTATTAAGGATACTCTTTGAAACTATGAAAGGAGAGAAAGTAAGAGAAGAAAAAGAAGAGGTGGGCCGTGAGTTTTGGAATAAAAAAAGCCCTCCTTTTTTTGTAATCTTTTGATGAGCCTAATTTTGTATATTGCGGGGCACATCACTAGTTCGATATTTATAGGTCGGCTCGCACAATTTGGGTTTTTGTAAGTAGGCAGGTAATTTGGAATTTTATAGGTGGGCCGCACAATTTGGATTTTTATACAAAGGCCTGCCAATGGATCAACAGTATTTATGTATGGTAGCACTAAGAAATATATTAGTGGGACCCTCTTTTCTTTTGTCTCAATGGTGATTAATGCCAAATTGAGGAGATGTTAGTTATATATAGAGAAAAAAGATCGCAAAGCGTGAGAGGAAGCAAGGTAGTTAAGAAGGTGGTAAAGAAGAAAATAAAGAGAGACAAAGTAGGAATTATTTAAGGAGTTGGTTTACTTTCATTTATGATAAGTCCAACTCACCAAGAGTGAGAGATACCTTCATTCATCAATCACCGGGGCGTTTTGTAAGGCAAAGCACCTGGGTGCTATATATATATATATATATATATATATATATATATATATATATATATATATATATATATATGGACAAGGCTCTCCTAAGCTCAAGCATGTGGTGGGCCCACTTGGGGACCCACATGGGGATGGGGGAGATTTCAAGGACTCTCTGTGACCCTCCTCTTTGCAAAAAAATCAGCCCCAACTGTGATTTCTATCATCTCCATCTAGGCTCCAAAAGTTTAATGGTCAACGGTCCATTCAGATCGGTGCACAGTCAATCCAACAGTCCAATAAATTCGGATCTGACAAAAAGTTGGTGGACATGTGCACTTTAAGGGTTTGTGTGTTTGGTCCATTTGGATGGACCAAGGGTGGGCCCCACACGCATGAGCTTACAAAATTTTATCCTAAGCTTGAGCTTAGGAGAGCCTTGCACTATATATATGGGAATGGTCCTATGAGAGTAACTCTCATACTACTTGGAGATCAGGCCATCATATATTTGTATTAGTGGGGCCCATCGATTATTTATTCCTAAGGAGAGAGGCATGATGAAGCCTCTATACAAGACGATCTGAATTTATGGGATTGTTATGCTACTATGAGTCCAGTCCTGATCTTTTATTTAATTACAATGCACTGCGCTGATATATTTAGTATTAATTGAACTCCTTATTGTAGAAGATAGTGTGGCTTAGGCCCACTTAGGCCCAGCCCACTCAGTTGTATATAAAATCCCACGTGTGGGATTCAGTGATTACATTATGTTGCTGATTACTCTGTATTACTTCCTTACATAGATTAGGAGATTGATTGATTCATTATTTTGATTGTATTAATTAGCATGTTTAGAGCCCTTGATTAGGGTATGGTGATAATATAAATTGACAGACGATCCTCCCTTTGGAGTATCAGTTTCTCTCCAACTCTCGTCTCTTTTTCCTTCCCTCATTACATATCATTACATGGTATCAGAGCCTAGGTTTTGATCAATCCATCTTCTTTCATTGATCAAACCCTTTTTATTGGCGTGCATCCTTAGTTCCTCTAGAATTTTGGTGTGATGCTGCATAGACTGCGGTATATCTGATCAATCGTCTTCCTAGTATTATTCTAGGCAAGACTACTCCATACGAAGTTCTCTTTGAACATCCTCCATACTCTCACTTACATTACGTGTGTTTGGTTGCTTGTGTTTTGTTCATCTTCCACTGACTGAACGCACTAATCTATCCCCTAAGGCTGCCAAATGCATCTTTCTTGGCTACAGTTCTGAACACAAAGGGTTCTTGTGTTATGACCGGTTTGAAAAACGCATGCGAATCTCTCGTAATGTGATCTTTCTGCAAAAAATTCCTTTCTTTTCATTACGTTTAGATCATCATCCTATTGTTGTGTCCTATTTGCCACAATTCCCCGAGTCTACTTCTCCATCACCTTCTCTCAAGGTCTATGTTCGGTGTAACAAGGTTCCTCCTATGGTGCCTCCCTCTCTTGATCATCTCCCAGTGCCGCCTACTGCTCCTACAGGTAACCATGCTCCTACTGATAATATCATCTCTTTGCGACAATCTAATCGTCTTTTCATTGCCCCTAACCGCTATGACTTTCCTGCTCTCTTTTCATCTTTAAATAGTGGTCCTATACCCACCTCATATTCACAGGCCTCGAAGATTGCTTGCTGGCAGGATGCTATGAATGAGGAATTGCTCGCTCTCGAAGTTAATCATACATGGGACTTGGTACCGGCTCCTGAAGGAGCCTCTGTGATTGGCAATAAATGGCACTCCGATGGAAGTCTTGATCGCTACAAAGCCCGGTTGGTTGCGCAGGGTTATAAACAGGAGCATGGAATTGACTATGAGGAGACATTTGCACCAGTGGCTAAAATGACCACCATTTGTACTCTCCTCTGTGTCGCTACAGCCCGCAACTGGCCTCTGTGGCAAATGGATGTCAAAAATGCATTTCTTCATGGGGATTTGCAAGAGATTGTTTACTTAAAGCCTCCTCCGGGATATGTCTGTCCTCCTAAGCATGTTTGTAAGTTGCGGAAATCTTTGTATGGACTTAAGCAGGCTCCCAGGGCTTGGTTTGATAAATTCCGGACTGCAATTCTTCAAGCCGGATTTCGTCAAAGTCATTCGGGTAGCTCATTATTTCTTAGATGGACAACGAAGGGCTACACTTTCCTTTTAGTCTATGTTGATGATATGATTAATGGCAATGATAGTGCCAGCATTACGGATCTCAAACATCATCTCACTCGCCACTTCGGAATGAAGGATCTTAGTCCTCTCACCTACTTTCTGGGGCTAGAGTTCTTGCATAGCAAATTTGGCATTCGGGTTCATCAGCGGAAATATGCTACAGATTTGATTACTTCGGCACGACTTGATGATGCTCACACTTTTGATATACCATGGAGTTGAACATTAAGATCAGTATGGATGATGGCCTCCCCTGGATGATCCCTCTGTTTTTCGGCTGATAGTTGGTAGTTTGCTCTACTTAACTATGCCTCGGTCGGATATCTCTTATTCGGTTCATACGGTTTGCCAGTTTGTGAGCAATCCTCACAAACCTCACATTGCTGCTGCCTTGCGCATACTCCGCTATGTCAAATGCACCCTTAATCATGGTCTCTCATACTCTTCGGGTGCTTCTATGTACTTATCCGCTTATGGGGATGCTGACTAGGCCGGTTGCCTCGATTCTCGGCGATCTACCACTGGCTGATGTATGTTTCTTAGGAAATCTCTGATTTCATGGAAGTGCAAGAAGCAAACCACTGTTTCAAAATCTTCTGCTGAGACAGAATATCGGGCGATGACATCCATGAGTGTTGAAATCATCTGGCTACGCCGTCTTCTCTATGAATTTGGTGTCACTATTGGTAGCTCTACACCTCTTCATGGGAACAACACCAGTGCTACCCGAATTACAAACAATCCAGTCTTTCATGAAAGAACGAAGTATATTGAGATTGATTGCCACTTCATCCGTCAGCATGTTGTTACTGAGAAGATAACTTTACCTCATGTCTCTACTCATGACCAATTGGCAGATATCTTCATAAAAGCACTTCCCAAACCGCGCCATCATGATCTCACTAACAAATTGTTGTTTTCTGCATTACCACATCAATTTGAGGGGGAGTGTAGAAGATAGTGTAGCTTAGGCCCACTTAGGCCCAACCCACTCAGTTGTATATAAAATTCCACGTGTGGTATTCAGTGATTATGTTGTTGATTTCTCTGTATTACTTCCTTACATAGATTAGGAGATTGATTGATTCATTATTTTGATTGTATTAATTAGCATGTTTAGAGCCCTTGATTAGGGTATAATGATAATATAAATTGATAGACGATCCTCCCTTAGGAGTATCAGTTTCTCTCCAACTCTCGTCTCTTTCTCCTTCCCTCATTACATATCATTACACTTATGTGCTTGTGGATGACTAATACACAGCTGATCGTGTTGTGCCACTTCATTAAGACCAATTATGTAAGGACTGATTTAATTGGGTTTTTTGGATCAGACCCATGATCGATTGTAATTTAGGGACTGCCGTGTCTATGTCTAACCTAGGATGATTAATTAACTTATGATTGATGTTACTACACATTGAGCATCTGACTTGTTGATTATAATGTTGATTTTGGAAATTTTTATGCAATTTGTAGGATATAATATATGTTATTCCACCTATTTCATATTGTAAGAAACCATGTGTTAACCCAAAAGCTTAAGCTGATGGGTGGAAGTCCCAAAAGTGATGCAATCCCTAGGGTTAGGGCTTGCGTAGATGCCGAAGCACGTGTCAAAAGACACCTCAAATTATCTCCGTAGAGATTTCTAACACGAGGAAAACCTCTCTAAGGGAAAATCCCAATCTTTATTCAACTCCAAATCTGATATTAATATCTAAACAATGTAATATAAATAGGCAAAGTAACTTAGGGCCTAAGAAAACCTAATCTAATAATAGAAAGTATTCTAATCAAACTAGGAAACCAAATAAATCAGCAGCATACTAATCCTAATTACAATAAAATTAAGAAGCTACTAAAATATGCTAGGTGGGACCATTAGTGGAGTGGCAGCCTGCTCTGCATCAAAAAGCATTGTCATAGGCATTACTTAGGCGATGTGAGATGTGAGGCTTTACTTTACCAACACATATTACATATGTTGAAGATGTTAATATTTTTTTGGAAATTGTGGGAATGTCTCCACACTATGAGGGGTTAGTGTGAAATTGACTTTACACGATCTGGATACCTATAATGGATCGGAGCGGGGTGTAACCAATTCGTAATCTGTGTAAAAGGCAGATTTCAACTACCCTGTTTATATAATGCAACAAGAGAAATTGTGAATCATGAACTATATGCCAGTTGAATCCACCCATTAGACACCCCTAGATGCACCACCACTTGAGGCTAATAGATGGATTTTCGACGTGGCTTTTAGGCCATTGCATAATTTTTCTGACTCTTAGCTCGGTTGCACTTTCTTTGGCTATAGGTCAGCCATTCGACTGACTATAGTTTGTCCCTTATGTTCAAGAGGCTGTGTAATTTTTCTGACTTACAGGTCAGTTGCACTTTCTTTGGCTCTAGGTCAGTCGTTTGACTGACTATAGTTCACCCTTGTGTTTCGAAGTTACTGTTGAGGTGTATGTTTATTTTGGAAGCCTATGCACATAGTGGTTAGGCAATGGTCCCACAGTTAGAATTAAAACTTACCTGAATCTTTGCAAACCTGTTCTCTTATTTTTCATAATTGAATCGAATGGTGCTTTTATTATAATGTTGCACGCAATTTCGCATATGTAGAAATCTATTCACTCAATATGACTAATTGTGTTTTAGCCCAATCCCAGGTATGACAAACATAGAAAGGCAAGAGGTTCCCAATGAAGAAGAAATTGGATTTGATATCTGTGGCTGGGCGTTCCGGGACTCTCAAACAATTTATAACTAGATACATGTTTGGTGGATTCTTTAAAATTACAAAGACTATTTTTGGAAAATTATGTAGTTTATTTCTTTATTTGAACATTATTATTGGATTTGGATATTCTTTTAATTAAATATTCAAATTTTAGGCGAAAGCCTGGTTATTATGTTTGGAATGATTTAATTTAGCGAAAAAATTTTAGTCCGTTTGATCACTTTAACACATTTATCCATGGCCCTTAATTTCAATCAAACAATCAGTCCCATTCGGATGGGTGTCAAAAACAAAAACATGGGGCCTATGACATTCAAGAAAGGAGGCGGGTGTCGGTGGTTGAATTAATCATGTGGGGGCCTCCAGGTGGGTTTGACAGAACGCAGCAGCAAGGATGAGAATCTCAAAAATCATATGAAGTAAAAAAGAAAGAAGAGATCTTAAGATCAGAATGAACAATCAGAAAATCACCTGGTAGCATCTTGGAATATCAGGAAGTTCATATGACCCATGAGTTAATGCTTCAACAAGTAATGAAGGGTCACGGAATTTGTAACCCTTTAGGATCGACTCAAGACGGTGAATATTTACATACATCTCTGGTTTCTCCAAAAATGGCATGTCATTTGGTAGTTTGTTGACAAAATCCACCTTCATACCAAGCCACTCCATTAGAAGCAAAGCTGTCAACTCACCATCTTCGCTCAAGTAAGCACCAATCAGGGCTTCAACAACATCAGCAACAATCTCACCCTTAATTAGTTTTGTTCCCCTATTATAAATCCCTTTTGAAGTGGAAAAACACACATCCTCCTCCAATAAACATATTGCTCTATCACCAGGAATAATCCACTTTCTAGGATTAAAGATCTCATTGCGAATAAAACCCTGTAAACAAGAACTAATGACAATGAGTAAAGTATGATTGACATGCTTGATGAAATGATAGAATCACAAATTGATATCTTAAATGTTTGTCCAAAGATACTTGAAATCTACCAAAGGAACAAGAATGAATATTGATATCTTAGACGTTTGTCCAATGATACTTGAAATCTATCAAGAATTCATATTGGTCTCCACCAGGAGCAGAGGTGCACATCTGCCTTTGTCTTTTCCTTTTGGAACTTGTTTCGGTTTGGCTCCAAATTAAAAAATTTCAGCCGTTTTGGCAAATTCGGAGATCCATTTCTCGGATTTTTTTTCGGAAAAATGTTAAAAAATTTAAAATAAATTTGTATTTGAGAAATAAAAAAAAGTTGGTCATCACCTTAGTAAATTAAATCTTAGAGGTCTAAGCTATATATATTTTGGTTTTGCATTAATGAAGGGGTAATTTATCTCAGAGAGATTAAAATCCCTTCTCCATTCACAAGAGACCCAAAAAAATATTGAGATTTTGCTCTAATGGAGGGCATATAAATATTATGAAAAAACTGAAATTAGAAAAAAAAAAAAAAACCATTTGCAAATTTGGATGAAATTGGGAATTTTGGCTGTTGTAGGCCAATAAATTTGAAACTGAAATGCAGATTTCTTTTTAGGCCGATAAATTTGAAACTGAAATGCAGATTTCTTTTTAGGCCGATAAATTTGAAACTGAAATGCAGATTTCTTTTTAGGCCGATAAATTTGAAACTGAAATGCAGGTTTCAGACAAATAGGCCCAGATTTTCTGACAGAATGTTTTATAGGGGGATCATTTGGTTCAGTACCCTAACTAACCGAATAGTTTTGGCCAATTTGGCTGAAACAAACTGAATTTTACTACCATGGTCAAATTTCTGCCAAGTAAAACCACAACAATAGAAGTAAGGAACTTGCATCAGTAGCATCAATTTACTAATATAATTTAAAATTTTAAAAGTATAATGAAGACCTCAAATCCAATAGTATAATACCTGTAGTTTTTGTTTACATCCTAGTTTGCAGAGGGTGGCATTACATATCATTTTGACCCTCTTTTCAGTAAGAAGGCCCTCAGGATCGTAAATATTACTCCTGAATAGTTGTTGACTTGATGCGTATTTGAGGAAAGAGTCCCCAAGGGTCTCCAATGACTCTAAGGAAAATCCCTCTTGACATTTGCTTGTAGTAATTGCTTCCAAAACCTATTATACAGCAACATTTGCGAGTCACCACCCAAAGAAATAACAGCTGAAAGTGGTAATCTAAAAAATATTGAAGTTATAGATTACAAATCATTCAAACATCAATAGAAGTGAGGACTGATCGGTCTTAACTAATTATAAAATGGGGTAGATAGAAATCTGGTGTGGAATATTAAGATAAATTCATATTTAATCAAATTGACAAATTATGCATGATTCAATGATCAGTTTCAGAGTAATTACATACACCATATGTGACACCGCATTAAGGTAATTCATATTTAATAGAGTACAAATCAACATCACCTATACACCTATCCATGATTCCTAACATCTCCACCAGTCTAATATAAATCAATAAAAGGCCAAAACTAACATTTATTAGCACAAATGCAATATAAAGGCATATGGAAGTCCCAAGGGTTGTCCAGATCTCATTTTAATAGCACAAATCGTACCCTAATAGCAGAAATAATTTAACACCTGTTAGGGAGAGGGAATTATGCGATTTTGGAGCTTTTGGGAGCCTAAACCTACACAATTGCAGTTCAAGAGCCAAAACTTTCCATAATTGCAGCATCAATTTAACCGATTGCTGACCTAATAGTGGAACCAAGCAGTCCACATCACTTCAGGACTATGGGCATATAAATAATTATAAAAGAAAAAGAAAAGCAAAATATCATAACTCAGTTTTTTTTTTTTTTTTCTAACTTTACACGTGCACATAAACACACATGACTATCACCGGGTATCAAAGCTAAATGAAGGCTTTAATACTCAAAATTGGGGGTGACTCAATCACCATTCATTTGAGTCAACTCGGGCAGAGACGCATCCTAGGTCCAATAACAATTAAAAATATGAAAAAGCAATATATATATATATATATATATTCAAACAAGAAAATATAGTTCGATGAATCTAGAATTTTAAGATTCGTTGTGTTTCGTTTATTAATAATGAATAAGTTTGATGAATAGTACTAGCAATCTTCAAAAGCTTGAGTCTTTAATATTAAATGTTTTTGGTTTCCTGCAAAATGGACAAGAGCCCATGGCACAGTGGAAGGTGCTCACTTTTGTAGCCGTGAGGTTGTGGGTTCAAGTAACATTACCAATATATCTAATCAATGCAAAATATTCCTCAGAATTCCACCAATTTTCAAATGGAAAAAGTTGAAAATAAGTGCATTTGGGGCCCAAAGATCATAAGACTCAGCCAAGTAGTTGATTTGGGGTTGGCGCCTACCGAGTCCAAGCCGACAGGCTTGGCCGAATTTTACAACCATGAGCTAAATTCATAACAACCTGCACATGCAAAACAGTAACTGACATAATTATCAATTAACATGGATAATGCACAAGTTTAGGACTAAGAAACCAACTGGCAATAATACAAAACATTAGAATAGTAATTCAAAAAAAAAGTAAAATAACTACCACAAAAATCATCTAGCCCGAATCATGTAATCCAATTATATATTAGTCAGCCTTGAAATTGAAGAATCAGGAAAGACGCTTCAAGTGACGAATTCCAGAAGCACCAATTGAAGAGAAGAAAATGAAGTAAATGGCAGTTTAAAATGGGGTTTTTGGCTCCCTTCCAGCTATGAAAATTCAAGTGAGGATGGAGTAAAAGATGTAGGAAGAATTCTCTTTTGCTAGGGGATTATGATACCGATAGATTTAGGGACTGTTCCTAAATCAACCCGAGATGATTAACTTACAGTCTTACACAATAAAAACTGAAAAGAAATAGAAGAAACTTTGTGGAATTGTGAACACTTGGATAATCCCTCTCTTGTAGACATTCTACAAGTTACAACTGTTAGAATTCCAATCACATCTTTTTTTTTCCTTTTATAATGATTCGAAGTCATGCACACACGCACATCACACACATCCCTAGCCAGCTGAGCAAACAGCCCCATACTCCAGTCACATCACTTCATATCAATTGATCAGGGAAAACAATAATAAAAAGATGTGGGCAAAGATAAAATGAGACATGCCAGGGACTGTGTCCTCATCTTGATATTTTGCTCCACAGTACAATAAATCTGGGGCCTCTATAAGAGAATCAAAGCATGTGATGATGTGATCCTGATGGTCTTCACCTGCTGTTACAGCCTTGAATGTGACTGGAGTCAAATAATCTCTTGGACCATGTGACTAATGATCAGCATTGCTAAATCTCTCGTAGAGATTAAAACAAATGCTTAATGTATTACCATGGCATATCAATTTGCTAGGTGAACATTGCAAGTTTCATTCTAATTGAATAGAACTTCTGTCGCCTCCTAAAGCAATGAAAATGAGAAGTAAAAATACCTTCGTGGCTGGAACACTGACATTTTGTGTGCAGTGATTCATTTGAATAATCTTTAACCTTGCTGCAAGAAGTGTAGACTCGATGCGGTGCATGATGAATGGAACAAATGAGAAAGAGTACAAAGTACTGATTGTTATGTTGGGCAGAACAATAACACAAAGCTCAGGTGGCAATTCGACCGTATTGTTTGATTCTGTCACACGGCAAAAAAAATGTCATTAGGGACTATAATAAAGAAAGAAATCAAACTCAAAATAATACAAGTCACATAAAATATACAGAAAAATGAGAGATTTGAGGGAAACTGAGAACATGGATGGTTAACAAGGCAAAAAAATAATTTCATCATATAGAAATAGAAAGATAAAAACATGCCCATAAAACTCAGTGAAAATCCCCAACAAATACAAAACGTAAAAGCAATCCTAGAAGATCGCTTGCCTCTTACATTTACCTATAAGCATTCTGCAATCTGCCCAATATCTAAGAAGATCTCCCATGAAAATATTACTACCATTAGAAAATGAATATTTATTTAGAAATGACCCGAAACAAGGACCAACTCCCTACTGCAGTTACATAATTTGCAGTTCAACCAATTCACATTCAAGCTGGAATCAATAATTTGAGGATCTAGAAATTCACACTTGATTTGGCATATGACCCATACGATTTGGAATGTGATTTTGACTAGTTCGGTGAACTATGTCAAAGTACATGTCATATATCCATCACTGAGGCCCACATATAAAATCTAAACTGCTCAGAATAATTGTCCTGTATTAACTTTTAGCCAAATTCCACTCTGATCAGAGTTGGGCCCCCCATCAGACTGATCATGTGTGGACAATGTGAGTAAAATAAAATTAGAGTACAAGCCCATTTTATACAGGTGATCCATCATTGTAAGGCAGGTACAAGTTAGATATGAACAAGTGTTAATACATAGGGGTGCAATATGTTTGAGCAGCTTATATTTCTTAGGTAGGCTTCACTGATGGATCTATAGGACTTAAGAAGATTTTATCAGAATAGGTCGCAAACTAACGGAAAATTATTCAAAATAATCTGCCTGCAATTTCAGGGCCTTATCATCAAACTAAGTAATTATGCCCTAGCACGGTTCTTAAACAGACGAGAAGGAATATAGGCCAGGTAAGCAAGCAGCCTAGCCATGAAGGGCACCAACAATAGCAGGATGAGATTTCAGCCAGTGGAGATAAGAAGTTGGAGATGCACAACAATCTCTCTTTCATCTCTACATTAAATTCCATCTAATTTCCTTCTTCTCTTCTTGATATCAAAGCCAAACTTTTAATCTGCACAGCATCTTATGGCTGCAATCAGTCTGCAGATGGCTGACATCAGTAACAGTCCTTAGGGCAAGGATACCTATATGGAATGAAAGATGGTGATTTATGGATGTTTATTTTGTGCTTATGAAGCCTTCAATGAGGATAATAAAAGAAAATCCACTTTGAAGTCTCAAGGAGAGTGCTCCTTTGGAAGTCATTCATCAAATT
Organism: Cinnamomum chago; assembly: GCA_038049695.1. Classification (NCBI taxonomy): domain Eukaryota; kingdom Viridiplantae; phylum Streptophyta; class Magnoliopsida; order Laurales; family Lauraceae; genus Cinnamomum; species Cinnamomum chago. The sequence continues at coordinate 112,158,898 of CP142451.1, forward strand.
TTTTTTTTTTTGTGTGACTTGCAGTTTGTGGAGTTTGTGAGAAGTTTAAGATAGCTATAATTAATGGTTGGTTCTTCTAGGTAGACCAGAGTAACTGCTTTTATTTCCAACACATAGCTCTCATCAGGGTGGTGGTTAACAAGTCTATATAGAGGGGTGTAAGGGGTCACGAAGGAACAACTTCAGATTATTCTAGTCCTTTCTCCAAACTTTGGTTAACAAGCTTTTCCTTGATTTTCCTTAGAGAAATCTTAAGCTCCAACAGATATTGAAAAAACACACAAGCTATCTCTCATCAAGAAATGATAACCGATTTATATACAATGTAAAGACTTCGGGAAACAGGGTATGAGACAAACTTGAATATGAGCAGTTACAAAAAGAACATATTTCCATCAACTAATAAAGTTCATATAATTTTTTTTTTTTGGAATAAGCATCTAACTGTTCAACATTTATAGACAACACCATACAAATTCCGGTTTTTTCCCGTCAAGTGAAATTCAACATATACGGGGAAGAATTTGATATTCCACAACTCCCAGAAAAAATATTATAAGAAATCTAACACAGCTTCAGTTATGAAGAAAATATTAACAATTCATAAGAAAAAGATGTGGTTACAATTCCTACATGAATGGTTTAAATGATACCTCAATAAAGACCCAAAATAAAAAGAGAAACCACCAGCGCAAATGTCACATAAATTAAACACACCTTTCTCTTGGGAAATCTGCGTCCTCTGAAGCCAATTGTGCATAGTGAAAAGATGTCTCCCACACAGTAGTGATTCTCTTTCATAACGTAAGGTGATACCACGCCTGGTTGATTTATATCCATGATAAATTCTATTAAGTATGAAAAAGAAATTCCAAACAAATAATACAATAGAGAGTTGATAGGTGATCGACTTTTCAGGAAACTCACCGACGATAATGTTCCTTGTATGTACGACGAGCTTTGCCACGTCTGACCTTCATGGGAGAGTTCCCATCCAGGTCGTCTAAGATGGAAGTTATACAATATAACATATCATTATGAGGAGTAAAAACCACTGAATTTGTAAGCATGCAACGACATATGGCAATGTTTTTAGTATGCACCAAGTGAACGCTCTCTGAAGAACAACAGTGTTGTACGCCATTACCCATGACCATGTCACCAGAGGAAACTACTCCAGAAGAAAATAAACATGACCTGACACAATCCCAATCAATAATGGGAGAATTCTCATTGCAACCAGTAGATGGGAGCAGTAAATAAGCAGTTCTTGAAATGGTTTCCTCCTGTTGTAGGCCATCTAAAACATCCTCCAAGGCACTCATGTTTTTTCTAATGTTTTTGTCGATAAGTAATCGGAGAACCATTATCTGAAACCTTCTAGCAATATTGACCTGGATGGAAACATTCAAAAATCAAAAGGAAAGAAAGTTTTTCTCTCACTTCATTTAGGGAACAAGGAAAGCATTTAGCTCCTGCATTTGTTTCTCAATTACAACAAATTAAACCTCACACAATACCTGATCACTGTCAAGATGAATGGCACCAGCATATTTCATATTGACAGAGACATTGCTCCCCAGAGGAAAACACATATTCACGAAATCACTTCCCAAATCACACTTTACGATAAGAACTATATCTCTAAAGGCAACATGGTACCCAAAATTCCTCTTCAAGCCCAATGAATAACAATGATACAACCCCATATTCGAAAAGGATGACCAATGATCAACTAATTCTCCCGGATAATAATCAACTTGTTCTGTCTCACAAAAAATATCTCCTGGATAAAAAAGCAGAGTGAATCAGAAGCTTTACCAAAAAAAAAAAAAGAATCATGCAACTGGCTACTGAATGAAGATAATACCTTGAATGCAAGCTGTGATGCAGACACTAAAATTGAAGCAAAACAGAACTTGTGCATTCAGAGACAATAGGATGCAAGAGACTAGGAAAATATCCAAGAAATGAGAAATGAGCACTTAACTCATTGACAAATTAATAATAATAATAATAGTAATTTGTCTTTCTATGAGTGGTTAAAAATGAAGAATCAAATGTGACCATCCAAAATTGACCATCAAATCCTAAGAAAGTAGAGGTGGAACCTTACATCCTTCACCCCTCACCTCGTATATCACTCACACTTCATCTCTTTAATAATTCTTCTGTGGAGCTCATTTTACCATCAATTCCTATGTATTCTATGCAAACAAACTGGCCCTAAACCCCTAACAATTTCATACACTTCCTGTAAGATCTGATATGGTTTGTAATATAAATCAAACATATGGATATAGATTTATGCATTAAACAATATATGATCTCAAATAATATAAAAGCGTACCTTGTGCCATGATCTTGATGGTAAACAGATCTCCTCTCAAATAGGGTTTTCTCCTATCTCCTTTATCACCCACTCCAATATACGTGAAGTTGATGATAGTTACTTTCCATATATTGTAGGTTAAGGGAGAGAACCACAGATTTCTTTCCATCAAAGAAATCTAAAAAAAACGTAAGTTTTCTTAATTCTCTCAAATTAGCCGACAAGAGTCCTATATGACTTGGGTTTACTAAAATTGAATCCAAGCTCAAACCGTGGGTCCCAACAGTGTGTTGCACATGTGGTCATCACGACCACTCACGTCTAACACTTCCTCCAATGTATCAATATACATTAACTATGCCACACCTTCCAAATTAATAGCTTACTTCTGTTGTGCATGACACGCTCAGTCCTAATTTACAAAGAATAAGAACAAAAAAAAAAACATAGAACTTGAGTGTGTTGAAAGTAGAAATTACCACATTCTTGTTCTTCTCTAATGTTTGGATCGCATTCGACTTCCTGCAGGGCCATGGCCATATCAATTTGGAAAAAGAATGTGTTGAATCTAAATGTATGTTTCTCGAAGGTGGTGTGCAAAACATAACATGAGTTTTGATGGGCAAATGAATGACGTTTAAAAGGAGATGGTAGAGATGGGGGGTTTGCTTATTGCCCAAGCAAAGGCAAAGCATGCTACGTGGAGTTCAAGGAAACGACTGAGAGAAAGGAATATTCGATCCTTTGTCCAACGATGACGCATGACGGCATGAGGCATACGCTCGGATTATTTATTATATAATGTGCGCGCATTTGGGAGAGTAGCTAGTCACACAACAATACTCAAAGGACTAGTACCGAGCCATATCACCCAAAAATTTTCAAAGGCACTTGTGTGATGCTGAAATTAAGCGCTCCAGTAAGAAATGGTTTTTTACGAAATTGAACATGTGAAATATATATATATATATATATTTTGCTAAAGACCATGTGAAAAATATTAAATGGCAAATGCAAAAGAAAATAATTAAAGGCTTTTTAGTGCTATTTAGGGTTGTAAACAGGGTTGGTTTTCGTCCGGGTCCATGGTGGACTCGGAACCGTTGAGGAGAAGGTGTAATCGGACCCGGAACCGGTTTCTTGGCTCCGGATCTAGAACCAAAACCATATATGGGACAACTCTGGATCTGGGTCCGGATCTAGGTAGATAATGATATTGAAAAAAAATATGGTTTTTAGGAGAGATTTTTGAAAATTAAGGTAATATGTTGGGTTTCGGGTCCATGAGTCTGAACTAAGATGGAAACGGACTTGGACCCATTTACTTATCGATGCCTAAATAAGGACTTAGACCCAATTTTTAACGGATCGGAACATCCGGATAATCGGAGAATCGGGAACCCATTTACATCCCTAGTGCTATTGTAGTATCTTTTACCATTATTATATTTTGTTTTTTAGATTTTCATGGTACAGCTGCCCCTTAAACGGTGGATGTTTAAATGTGAGATAAAGTTTTTAAGATATCTTATAATGATGTGAGTGTGATGTGATCTGACACGGCAATAGAATATATTTGTAAATCTATTTATCTATCTACTCTTATAAAAGAGAGAAAGGTTATGTACTTTTTTCACTACACACATGGTCAATAAAATGCAAGTTGTGGGGCCCACCTTTATATATATTTATTATATATATGTATTTTATATATGGATAAAGATGAAGACATAATGGGAATTTCTCGATTTCTACTCTTACAAAATGTCTAAAAAAAGATAAAGATGATGTACTTTTTTTCACTACACACATCACACATGCCTAATAAAATGCAAATTGTGGCGCCCACCCTTATATATTTATTATGTATATGTATTTTATATATGGATAAAAATGGGGACATAATGGGAATTTCCCAATTTGTCTAAAATAGACTTTGGGCTAGGCTTGGATTTAGAGGGGTTTTAAGAATTCAGATCAAGATGATCTAGAAGACTAAAGTTTGGAAATTAAAAATATCTACCCAACGGTACTATAATATCAAAAATCTAAAATTATAAAAGCCCCCTAAATTCTCTGAAAAATTGCCAACTACACCCATACTATACCCAAATTGCCAACTACCCCCATACTATACCCAAATGAACTCGGATACAGACCAAACTTGGCACACACGATCCTAATAAATTTTTTAATCTCATATATTGAGTAGATGCTGGTATTTTAAACGTAATAAAATTTCGTTTTAATACATTCCAATAAATCGAATATTTTTTTTGCGATTTCTTTGTTTTTTTTTAAGGTGGTGGAGAAAAGAAATGAAAAATGTGGATAAGATAGGAATCTATCTCAAATCAATATCTCAAATGTTGTTTTTTTCCCTCTTCTTTTTTCAATTTTCTTTTAACATCCTTCTTATTCAGATATTACAAGATTTTCAATGTAGGGAATTTTGTGGGTATGTGGTTTTTCCTCTGTGAATAATTGTGTAAGGAAGAACATAATATTTTAACAGATTCTTCATTGACTCTTAGCTTCTTTTGGAATGGAGGAAGTTTTCATACATGTAAGTGACCACTGTCTACCGAAATTATTATTGTTTGATTGCGTCTTCTTCTTCAAATTTTTTTTAATGTTGCAATAAAATATTCACTCTAAGAAAAATGGGTACAACCAGAGTTAAGAAAATGATGATGAAGAGTTGTTTTTTTCTTTCTCATTCTTGTTTGGGCCAAAGTTAGGCCCATTGATAGCCTTCGTGCTCTGATAGTTTTAATTATATGTCTGTTTTATTTCTTGAATCTTAACTGCAGGCTTCCAAATTGTGCGTGTTTCGTGTTTCCTCATGGTAGAACTTTGTATTTAGTTCTCACTCTATGTTTGGAATATGATTTGTGCATAGCATTTAAAATGTAAAATTGATATTTTTTTGTTATGTGAGATAGGAAAATGGAAAACTCAAACAGAAAGTGTCCTGGTTGAGAAAAGCAAAGTAGACAATAACTAAAAGGACGGTGCTACGAGGCATGGAAAAACTTTCCATTATCTGTCAGAATCTGTTTTCCTTATCCATAGAGTCGAAGGGGAAGGCCTTTTTTTTAAGTAGTACAGGTGCTAATATTCAAAAGGCCAAAAACTTAATCTACATTTGTATAAGAATCTGACATTTTATTTTGTTTCTTTTTCCTGTTTTAGTTTATGTTGGTTAAATTCTTACATTTTAGACTAATGCCTCTTCAATCGTCACCCTCCAAACCCCTCAAGAGTGGGATAAGACCAACAAGCATTCATTCGTGGTTCTCATTGAACCATTTTGTTCACTAATTTTTAAATTTTTATTCATTTTTTTTTCTTTTGTAAAATTAATTGTGAGATATGGTGCAATTAAAGAATCATTTCGAAGGAAAAATATTTCAGATTTTATCATTCAAAAAGTTTTTTAAGTCTTTCTTGGCACTATTTTGTCCACCCCGGTTAATTAACTAAGCCAAGGTGGGAAAAATAAAATATTTTAACTATGCACTATTTACTCTATTATATGGTTCATGGAGTACATACTGCATTTTAACTTTGAAAACTTAAATGCCATGTGTTTTTTCAATAATAAACCTTGAACTAAGATGAGATGAAAATAAAAGAGAAAATGAATAGTGTATTTTATAATGGATCAAAAGAAAATGAATCAAGTGTATTTTACTTATTACATTTTAGTGTTCAGTACTTACGATTTTGTTGGCACTTTAAATACTTTGCCATCAGTTTAAAAGTTGCGACAAAAGGTATTAACTAGCTTGCTACTTTTGTTATTGTTGCTAGTGACCAATTGGTGGTTGTGTTATAATTCAAATGCCCAATTAACTACACACGAGAGAATTAACATTCTCTCTCTTTTCTTTTCTTTTTTTACCTAAAACAATGCTAACTGTGCAAATATTTTATATTTTTTTATTTTTTTTTATTTTTTTTGTTGGTGTAACTAAAAGATACTTGAGTGATATTTGTATTTGAAATTTGAGAGTTAAGAACATCAAAGGGCTTTACGAGGTTTCCAGAAGATATAAGATTATTTTCTTTGTACGGATGTAACCCTTTGTTATTATTTTTTAAATATCAACCCTTTAATTTTTTGTACACTAACCTTAAACATTTGTAATTTGATGTTCTTTCAGTTGTATATTATTTATTATGGCATTTGAAAAAGGTATATGGACCTCCAAAACTTATAAGCACATCTCATATGTACAGGTACTTCATTTGCATTATTGCTTTATGTTTAGTTTTTTCTTTTTCTTTTTAGAAAAAAGTAGCAACTAATAAAATATTATAATTAAGAAAGTGAAATGTATAAACTTAAACTCATTTTTATGTCCACCCTGTTTTTTTCTCTAATAATGAAAGTTACCATAAAAAAACAAATATTATTTTCCCTTTTGCTTTATGTGTTTGTATTTTATTTAGTTAGAACAATTGAGTTTTCAATCTGACATAATAGTTGTATTGAAATTGATTTATACTCCTGTTGGAAGAGTAATCACAAGTTGGATAATGTGATAACTACTACTAAATATTGGTTTTCTTCTGGTTTAATGATTGTTAAAGATAATTCCATAAATGTAATTTGGTGGTGGGTCTTATAGATTGCTATTGTAAAATTGTTGTTGTTCGGTACAATTTTTAGTTTCTTAATATACAACTTTTGTGATTTTTTTTTATTATAGAAGGCATTTCAAGGGTATGATTATATTTATTTATTATTGCTCTTACTCATGAGGCTTAAATTGAAAATTTTGATAATTTTCTAACACATTTATTTATTTCATTATTGCAAGCTTCTTCTTTTCATATATTTCAATGAAACGCCATGCCTTTCCTTAAAGGGAAAACGAGAATCTCATAGAAACTGCTTATTATGCCAGCGTTACTATTAACTTCAGAGTCAATGAATGAAGTGATCGTTTTAAGTGTAAACAACTAGAATAAGTATTTGATGTTGCGCTGTAACAAATTCAGTTTTTCTTTGTTCGTTTTGAATTTTTCTTACTTTGATTAGCACTCCCATCCTCTATACAGAACAGAGCAGAATAGTTGATCTATAATACCTGAGTTACATCTTTATGTATTTCTTAAGAGGAAAGTCCAATTCTTTTGGTATATTTGTACTTGTAGTTTTTTGTTTTTTGGTATTTTTTCCCTATGGATATCTCTATTTGTGAACTTCTATTTAACTGAACTTCTATGATTACTATGCATTATCCTTTTCTTACAGGGTATAAAATATAACACTTTGTATCAAACAAAAGAAGATGCTGACTCTTGGAAAGGTATTGCCTCTTTTTACCTAATAGTGGTCCATACAAAGCATAAGTTAAATACTAAAATTGATCAACAGGTGCTATGCAAAGCTTATCCGTCAGATTTCATATCATAGTTTCACCATTGTTGATCCTTGTCACTTGAGGACAAGCTGGATTACTTCATTATTCTTGACGGTTGATGTGAGATGTTATTCTTCTTTGTAAGTTAAGACTAAAACAACCATCTCAGTTTTATTATTCTGATGTCCTTATGTAAGAAATAATTAATTTTTTCCTTAATAGAATCTAATTTTGTAATGAACATATAATGTTCATGGTAATTGGTTAGAACGGTAAGCTCATTTGGTTCTTAGTTTTTATTTTTATTCTTTTATAAAACTGTATGTTATCAATTTGACTATGCTTTAGATTGGACTCCAACTTTAGCAGGTCAAGTCTACCTGACAGGTTAAATAAAGTAAATTGAAATTTCTTTGTACACATTCATGATAAAATATATAGAAATATGTGATTTATATCCTCAAAAAGTTATATAAATTCCATATCAATTGTCTTTTGAGATCTAATTTTTCTCACTATATCACTATTTTATTGTTTTCAAATGTATAGAAAAAAAAATAGTTTCAGCTGTATTTGGACATTGCACGGGCTTTACAATTTACAATTACTCATTTTTCTGTTGAAAATTTATTTTTAAATGTATTTAAGCTTCTACTAAATTTTATAAGAACTTTATTTTTTTTTAAGATTTTCTTAGTAAAACCGTGTGTTTGGTGCACGTGCAGGGCTCCACTAGTGGCTTTGAAATATCGCATGAATAATTACATGGGTTTGTTAAACTTCAACTAGTCAAGACGAATGTCATGTAGGGCAGTTGCAAGGGCAAAATCCTTTTTTTTTCCCCTCAATTTGGTGGGACGCTTGAGGATAAAATTGATTGAAATGGAATGATAAACATAAGGTGGAGAAGAAGTAGGACCCCCAACGTTCTCGCTATTTTATTTTTACTAGAATAATGCCTGAGTAATCATTTTCTAGCAAAAGACATTTTTTTTTTTTGCGATTTTTCACCTTTACTATTTGAAGTTTTAGACTTTCTAATAGAAATGCATTGCTTATAATTCTTAACTAAATAAAAAAAAAAAACAAAGTCCAAAGGAAAATTGGTTCATTTTTTTCTTTTTAGCATGTAAGAGTGTCAAAAGAAACTGCAAAACATTATGAAGTCCTTGGTGCCACATGAACATTTGTGGCTGGTTGCACATATATATAACAAAATAAGATGGAAAATTTCAAGTTAGGAGAAGTTAGAAGAATTTATAATAAGGATGGCACCACATACGGTTGATATTCCATTGTTTTTGGGGTTGATGCAAGTTAATTTTTCAACTATTTTGGTTTTGAAGTGAGTTTTTACATTATTATTATTATTATTTATTTAAACTGAAATCAAACTTGGGCTATCCATAAGTTGGATTGCTAAGCGAAGAGATCCACCAGGCCAATAAACATAATAATCTTCCTAGCCCCTCATGTAGGAATTCCTTTTTCATGATACTTCCAATTATTTTCTAAAGGTTTATATATATATATATAAAACTCCTTAGACTCTTACTAGACAAAATTTTTTCTTCCCGCTACACTTTACCTATTTTTTGTACTCTTTTTCACTAAGCAGCTTGAATTCCCTTTTCTCATTTGTTATCATTTTCGTTTAAGAAGAGAATCTATGTAGCAGTTTCCATCAAAGAACTCTCTTTTGGAATTTTCTCTTCCATTACTCTATGAAAGTGGAAGGTGGACTCTAATAAAGAAGTAGGAATCAAAGAGGAAAGCCAAACCTAAATCGTCCACTCGTGGGCCATAAAGAGGAAGAAATAGACAAGAAAACCCACAAGTGTTTGGTAGGAATCAAACGTTGAAAAGTTTTTACTAACCGACTTGGAGGAGTTTAAGACCATAATAGCAAGGGGGCCTCTTTGTAGATGGAAAGGAAAAGGGAAGAAATGAGGAAGATGAAGGTAATAAGAAGAATGATGACCGTTTGAGTTACTTGTGGAAAATAGAAAAAAAGAAGAAGAGAAAAACAAAGAACAAACCAGGGGACTACTTCGGGCATAAGTTTTTTTTTTTTTGAAGTCCTTTTGATCTAGTAAGAGTTTAAGGAAATATTTTTTTAAGGAAAACCCTTATTTTCTATATAAAGACTAGCACAACAAAATGGAAGGCCTTTTCATGCTATCTTCGGTCAGATCAGGTCAAATGTTTCTAGTGTAGGAGTGTTCATGGATGGGCCTAGCTCGCTTTGGGCCAAGCTGGAGCATTAGGTCTTGGTACTTGGGCCAGGGCTTGGATCTAAAATCTTGCCCCCGTTTAATATATGGGCTTGGCTTCAATTCGGTGGTAAGGAGCCCAAAGCATGGCTCAGCCCAAATGAAAAACATAATTTAAATTAAAACCATATTTTTTTGCTCAAACATAGACTCAAACGTATGCACTTTAACTAAAACATACTTACCCCAACCAGCTGAACTACACTTTAGGTCCGTAAGTAAAAGCCTAGGAAAAAAAAATATCCTTCAACCGAGCTTGGGCTTTTGACTCGAGCTAACTCATGGCTGGAGTCAGGCTGGGTCCGGTCTTAGGCCTATGGTTAAAAACATTGGGCTAGACCTCGATATTGCTTAGCACGGACCAACCCGGCCATGAACACCACTCATCGTTTGTATCAATACTCAAGTTCGTGTTACACGCGCTCGTCATCAAATCAAGGCACGATCCTCGATCTCTCCTCGTCTTCGTCACCCACTCCAGATCCGTCCATAAACCTTCAATTCCATCGAATCGAATCGAATCGAATCGAACCCCCGCTTTCTCCAAATCAAAACACAACCTCTCACCAAAACGAAAACGAAAAACAAAAGAAACTCAAACAATCAGCGGTTTAACGTACCGACCAACCGATCCACACGACTCCTTCAACTACAAAACCCGTCGTCTCCTCGTCAAAAACCAGTCTTTTTTCAACTCCACGACGACTCCTTTTTTCTTCGCCATGGCCAAAGCTCGCATAGCTTCCATGTCCATATCAGTCCTCTTGCTGTTGGCTTCGTCCGCGGTCGTGGCGGGCATAGCCAAAAACAAGTCGTCCTCAGGAGGGGTCTTCTGGGCCACTGCAAAGGACGAAAGCGAATTGGTGACCAAGGCCGATGCCGAAGAACACGACGAATTCGAGGGCGGTTTCTCTTCCCTCGATGGCATGTTGCAGTGGGCGATAGGTATTATTACTCTGTTAACTGTTATTAGGGTTTTATCTTTGCTTTGTTATTATTTACCCTCAATCATTGTTTGTTTGATTGGAATTGAATTCCTAGGAATTCATGGTAAAATGGGTGATAAGTGATAAGGAAGGATTATTTAAGACATGAGGGATGAAGATGGGACCTTGACTTTTGACTTTTGGAGGATTTGATTTAGTAGGGTGATGTCAATGCCCAAATTTACTTTTGAATTATTTAATTTGTGTTGAACTTGAAAATCTCACTCTAAGTCATAAAATTTATCATTCCTTTTTTTTTTTTTTTTTTTTTTCTTTCTCTCTTTCCTTAATATGTTTGAACTGCTTGAAAACTATAATGGGAAAAATTGTAATGTATTGACTTAGTTTTGAATAGGTTGGATGTCCATTTTAAGATGGATAGCTCCAAAGATTTGAAGCATGCCAGCACTTTATTTATTTATTTATTTTTTCCTTGGATGATTTACATAGTCTGTAATATAATAAAAGTTATCCATGTTCTAAAAACAGGACATTCGGATCCAACAAAATTAAAAGAAGCGGCTGATGATGTTCAACGTTTATCTGCGAATGAGCTATCAAAGAGGCAGGTGGAAATCAAGGTGAGAATCTTTTGATAGTCATAGTCTCTTGTGGTCACTCCTTTAAGTATTATGTGACATCATGTTTTTGTTTTTCAGATCCTTGAATTGTCCCTATTCCGTAAAAAAAGTAACAATTCTCAGATTAAAAAAAGGCATTATCTTTTTAAGGATTCAAAGCTCAATGGCGAATAATTTTAGCAAGTGTATCAATGTAGCTACGAATATAGTTCAGATGAGCGTCGAGTCAAATTGGGTTGAGTGCCAACTCTCTTTGGGTTGTGAGGGGGCTGGATTGATCATAGGTGGGTCCCACAAGGAGGTTGCCATATGATTATATGCAAATTGGTTCTCCTTTTATATACATGGCTTCATGAGTTCAACATTTACTGTCAAATTCAGGGGTAGAATAGATCACCACCACCACCAAACCTTGTACCATCAATTTGGGGCTCCAGTGAAGAGTTCTATTCTAATTTCTAAGTACCATACTTGAGAGAAAATAAGGAAGAAAACCTCCAACCAAGCTATGAACCTACCTATAAACTGTGAACAAGAACATGTCTCGGTCTATCCGATCAAGTGCACGTGTCAATTAGAAATTTGATCATCTAATATATGATATATGTTATAGATTGTCACCCTATGACTAACAAAGGATATACCTGCTCTTCAAAAAAACCCATTTAATTAGGGTAGCCGTTGTTAGGTTTGTTTTTCTACTCAGACTGTATTCAATGCCATACTCATATAATGGCATGTCTTCCCTTATTGCTTCACCCAAGATTTTGAATGATCTCCCTCTTTCAACAGCCTCTGACTCATCTTACATAGGTAATTTCTGGCATTCTGTAAATGTGCCCAAACTATCCAAAATGATATTTGTTGCTTTTTTCTTCATTACAGTCATCCAAAGATTTTCTTATTCTGTACTGTTTTCTGGTCCTAGCCTTTCTAGTAACTCTGCAGTCTGCACATCCTTCTAAGCATGTACATCTTATCCACACAAACTTTAGCTTCATGTTTCTTTGTTCTTCGTTGCCTAGCATTTGGCTCGATACAACACACTAGGCTTAACTGCTATCTTATAGAAATGTCTCTTTATTCCAAGTGGCATTATCAGTAGTATAACACTCCATCGCTTGTTCTGCTAGCTTAAGCTGTACTGATTCTGCAGAATATATCTCACTCAAACCTCCAATTTGTTCTATGGTTTCGCCTAAGCAATGAAATCTATCACACTTGGTATTAGGTTGTTTTTTATTTTGACTTATTAAACTTCTCCACTCTTTGATCCATTGAACTTGCAGTCCAGTATTCGATCTTAAATTTACTATTTTTTAGCCCAACTCGAATGTTCAATTCATCATTCACTTGCTTTCTTGCTCGACTAATTGGTTACTAGCAGAGCAGGCCCGCAATAAGCCCGGGTCATAACTAAAAAGAGATTTTAAGATTAAAAAGATTTAAAAACCAAAAATATATTTAAATAAATAAATATAAAATCTCAAGGGAGAAAGTGAGAGTATCCAAAATCCATATTAAAAAAGAAAAGAAACGATGAATAGAATAAAAAAAATATATCATAAAGCATTCCACAAAGATGAGTTTTGTGAGTGGTTCTTATAATCACGCAATTCTACAAAAAATTCTGGTCTAATTATCACAAAATTCCATCCTTGAACTGGTTGTTGTAACCCTTTAATTTGTTTATGACCATAATGTGTGTGTTCACCTTATACCATAGAAGAACTGTAATGAACATGGAGGATGTCGTTTGTCATCAGATGTGACAATAAAATATAAACCCCATGAGGATGAGCTTCATGATTATGACCCGTCTCTACAAGTTCATTTCCCTTTGTAAGAAGAACTTCAGTTTTATTATAAATAAAACAACCGAAATCCAACAATGACAACTCATAAAAAAGAATAACTAAAAGAACCCAAAATAAAAGAAACTCATATAGAATTATACTCAAAAACTTCCAACCAACACCGAAAATGTAACAAAGATGACAGAAACAAATTGTTATTAAGTCATGTACGGCACAAATATGCATAGATGGTTTTGATAAAAGAGAGGGAGGTAATCCGGATCTGTTGCTGGCAATGAAAGAGAACAACCCACTTGGCAGGTTGCTTCTGTCCACAGAAAGTAGGTTCTTGCGATTTTGATTTATTTTTGTAAGAAAAAAAAAAACCTGCAAGCAGAAACTTTAACATTTTGTGTTAGCCTCCTACTTTCTTCTAAAAAATGAAGGGACACGATCTGCTTTTTCTTTCTGAGCAAAAGTGAGTTGAGGCAACTACTTCTCTTTCCTTTGCACTGATAGAATGATCTGAGCCCTTCTCCCTGAGTGTTACCGCAATTAATGCATTGAGGTCGTATCCAGTGCATAAATATCTCAATCTCCTGCATAGAAATAAATGAAACAAAATGATGTATAATCAAAGAGGAAAAAAGAATTGGAAGAGATTTTGGGCAGTTACCACCCAAAATCCGAAACGAAGAAAAATAAACAAAAGCAATAGCTATCTAGAATTTGGGCTTCCCTGCAGTTGTAGGAATTTCATTGAAATGTTGAGAAGTAGGGCAAAAGTAGCAAAAGTAACATGGGAAGAAAAATATAGAGAGAGAGAGAGAGAGAGAGAGAGAGAGAGAGAGAGAGAGAGAGAGAGAGAGAGAGAGAGAGAGAGAGAATGTGGGTGGTTAGATGCAAGTGGGGGCAAAATAAATTAAGAATAAACCAAAGTTATCTACTTATGCCAACTTCTCAAAACCAAAACTCAACAATGAGTTCTCTCCAAACTATCAAAACCATTAAGCATTGAATTGAATGATATATCAACTCATCTGAGCATACACATCGAGTCCTAGTCACCATAGAAGAAAACCCAACTCTTAAATAACCACAACCATTTTTTGTGCATGAAATTTGCATCATTCATAAGTAATAATGTTGAGATCTCTTTATTTGTTATATTTGATTTAAAAAAGGAATGAAAGTTGGATTGAGTGAGGTGTTGAGATTGTAGTCCTCAATTTTATGCTAGCATTGGATTGAGTGAGGTGTTTTAACATGCCTCTATTGATTTTCAATGGATGGAGAGACCTACAACAGCTTGTTTTGTAAACTGTTTTTCTTTTCTTTTCTTTTCTTTTTTTTTTTGTTTTTTTAACATTTATGAATCATGCATTCACTTTAGCATTGTGACTGATTTACCTCAAAGATGTATCTACAAATCCATATATATGATTCCTTGTTGGCCAATGCTCAGGCCAACTTTATACTCCCATTGCAAAACATGGCAACAGCAATCCCTTTGTGAAGTATTCATATGCATCATTAATGAAAGAGTAATCACTAAAAACTTTTCTTCCTCATGCTAATGACAATTTGAAAGAACCCTTATTTGCTTCACATCTCATGTCCAAAATAAACATATGATATTATTAAAATCATTCTTCAAAGTTCTATATATCCAAATTGATTCAAAAGAAGAAAAATGTGGTAGATATATATGAAGTAGTAAGTAGTAAGATATGAAGTTATAGATTTTAGTTTTTAACTCATTTATTTTGTATGTTATTTCATTCAAAAACAAAAAGGCCTTAAAACGATAATCTTAACATCTACAAACATATAAATTAAAATTTGTAAAAAAAAAGTGGCAATAATACTTTCAAGAATTTTTGTATCTGTGACTTGATCCAACACATACTTATAAACCAAAATTATGTGAAGTGGTCTTTTCTCCATCTCGATACTAATCAAAAGGGAAGAGCAAAAATCGGGCTTTTTACTTCTACGTCAGCAGTCCACTGAGCTAATCAAATCGTATTGCCAAGTCAATATACTGTCTTTGGGTTCCTTTGGTACCCGTGACTGCATCAATTTCCCTGTCTGCCATGTTTCTCCCCATCACTCCAGCTTCTATACCTCACTCCAACTTCCCATCTCTGATTACGACAGGCGTGCATCGGTTCTAAGCTTCATTTTTCTCGCATTTATTTCAGATGGATAATCATAACTAACTTAGCTTTAAAGATTCTCAAGTTCTTACTTCCCCTTCCCGTTTGAGTTTCTTTCCCTAATTTTTTGGCAAGTTAGAAGGGCTATAATTCTTATTTTGTTTTGTTTTGTCTTTCAAGTAAATAAACAATAAATGTCATTTGTTTATGCACCTTATCATGAGGTAAATCATCTTGGATGTGCGCTGTCTGCATTTACTTTATGTTACTATGTATGATTCTTACTGTACATGCATTTTCTGAAACTTATCATATGCTTATTTTGGAGGCTTCTTTTTGCGTTATGATCATGCAGGAGTTCATGGAAAAATTGAAGATGCCATCTGATGCAGAGTTGATGCTGATTGCTATAGCAGACTTGAATAATTCTTCTATTTCTTTGGAAGACCGCCTTCGTGCTCTAAATGAACTTCTAATTCTTGTTGAACCAATTGATAATGCAAATGGTAAATGTGCTTCAAACATAGCTCCATTCTTGTGGTTGATTCCGTGTTGATGTTGCCTTGCCTACCTTTTTGAGAGAGGAAGTGATTCCCATCTCTGTGTGTGTGTGTTGTTGTTGTTGTTGCAAGACTTGGCAAAGATTTGGCGACACCTTTGAGGTTAACTTCAAGTTAGCAATTGGTAATAGGGTTGGTGTGGCGTATTCTTTATTACATTAAAATATATAAAAGAAATCCTTTTTGGTTGCAGAGTAACCTCAATGTCAAAACTATTTAGATGCAAATTGGGGCGAATCACCTGATGGTGCCCTGTTTACATCCAATTACTGCACCTTTGTTGGTGGATGTTTAGTTGCATGAAAGAATAAAATGCAGAAGGTTGTTGCTAGATGTAGTATAAGGGAAAAATAGAGATCAATGTTATGATACCCAGTACCTGCATTGCAAATAAATAAGTCCACTAACCGTCATTGGTGTTTAGGTTGTGACAAAAGCTTTTTGCTGGCTGTCAGCCTACCTAGGGCAACCCCACTCTATCCAGGCTTGCGACTGGCAATTACAACAACTGGCGGAGTTGTGTATTGGCCGCTTTTTTGAACTTGGTTACGGCAACCATAGTGAGTGCAGGACATGTCTCCTCTGCCTCTACCACCATAGCCTACCCCTCTACCTTGACTGCTTCCCAGCCCTCCATCAAAATTATTTTTGTTATTAATTCCTGGCCTCTTCCTTATCCCTTGTTTCCCTGATATGCAACCAGGGCTTATTTTTTTAAGAGGTTTGCAGTATTGCCTCCTTGTTTCATCTATAGTCAACACAGAATAAACTACTTGCGAAGGTAACACAAGGTTCATTAATATTTTAGCTTTATTTTTTTTTAAATTCCGACTTCAAAGACACTAACAGATCAAACTTTTGATTAAATTCACGCTTCTCCTCTGGATCTTTTTAATTGAAATTCCGAACTACTGAAATACACAAATCCATGATGTTTCCTAGTTTGGTTTAATACTTAGCGACCAATTCTCACCTTGCCCATGGTTGGAATCTCTTACTTAATTTCTTAGATGTGAGCCATAATATTTTTAACTGACTACTGTTAATGGATGGTGTCCAAAACCTCTTCAGTTGTAGATGAGGCATACAACCCTTGACTCTCATCTGAAGTTTTAACATCCATGACATGATTAACATATTATAACATCTCTAAAAACTGTCACTGGGCCCACATCCTAACCTACTGTAGATGCTTATTCTACAGTCTGTTTTGTATCTTATCTGATATTTTAATAATAATAATATTATTATTATAATTATTGTGTGTGTAAGATCTGTGTCCTCAATCCCCACTGTAGCAACAGTCTGCAATCTGCATGTCCATGCCTCATCTGGGCATCATAGGATCTATGGCTCCTGCCACTTGTGAGGTGTTTATTATTGAGTCAATTCCATGGGTTTGTTTCCCTATTACTACTATTCATATGGTTGTGATAATTAGGTGGCTATTTAAAGTAATAAATCTAGTATTCCATGGGGCCGCCGAGCAAATGAAGGCAGATTGCCACTTCAGAGAGATATCATTAACCAGTAAAGGGCACTATAGAGAGGATATCATTAATCAGTAAAGGATACATTTACACTCCATTTGTCATATTAAGAGATCTGTTAGCTGATTATTCACAAAAAGCTTTATTTGAAGATTGTATGTAGTGTATTTTGGACAAGGTGGGCATGAATGATATCTGTGCTTTGCATTCATTGTGTGCGTTAGGAACTTAGGATATACATTTATGCACACCTTGGACTATTATACTAGGTTTTTTCTTATTTTCTGTTAATGCTCCTATATACAAGTGAGAGTAACATACAATTACAATTACTTAAGAATCGGTCTCATTTTTACAGGATTAGATCTTTTGACCATAAGCTTTTGCATCTGACATCAATATATAATGATTTTCATGTGATGCATGAAGTTTCTCAATGGGAATAAATGTCCGCCTTTATCCCTTGTTTGCTTTTTCCCTGGTCTCTAATTGATGTATTGTGATCTACCTTTCCAGATCTGAACAAACTTGGTGGCCTGGTGGCAATCATTCGAGAGCTTAATAATTCGGAGCCAGAGATACGAACAGCCTCGGCATGGATTCTTGGTAAAGCCAGCCAGAATAACCCACTCGTGCAGAATCAGGTTATTCCACACTTACCTACATGAAACATGTGGCCGTACTTTTCCATTACTGTCCTAGAAAATCTGGCTTGTTCATTTACATTCTTAACCTACTTACATGCTGTCTTAAATGTCTCTTTTTATCAAGCGACCGCATGCTGCATCTAGTGATAAATGTTCTAATTTTAAGGCGTGGATATTTCTCAGGTTCTGGAACTTGGGGTGCTGTCAAAATTATTGAATATGGTAAAATCTAATTTCACTGAAGAGGCCATAAAGGCATTGTATGCTGTCTCAGCTGTGATCAGGAATAATGCTCATGGCCAGGAATTGTTTTTTGCAGAAGCGGGAGATTTGATGCTACAGGTAGATGGTAAAAGCAATGAGAATTCAAAGAGTATTTCAAGTTTTAACGTACCTGTACTCCAATGTTTTGTGACAACTGATTGCCATTCTGCAGGATATAATGAGTAACTCAAGTGCTGATGTCAGGCTCCGCAGGAAATCTGTTTTCCTTGTGTCTGATTTAGCAGAATGTCAACCTGAAAGTTCAACTAATAGAGCAGAGCTTCCCTTTTTCAGCAAATGTCTTTTTTTGAAATCTGTGGTTGATCTAATGGCTTCCAATGACCTCGATCTTCAGGAGAAGGTCCTCTATCTAGCCATCTAGTAATTGTGTGTTCCAGTTTAGTATAATATCATCCAATCAGGATGAGATATGATAGCCTTGTGCTACCGAAGTTTGGGCCATTCTATCCAGGGGTATTGTACATCAGAAGTGAGGCCCACTAATTGATCCAAAATTTCACTTTTTCGCACTGGTTTGATCTCTAAACATATTTAAATATAGAAGAATGCAAAGACAGTTTCTTAGTTCGTTTATGATACATGGCACTGTAAGTTTGCAATGCCCAATGCACTTGTGGCTACTTTGTATTCTAATCATTGCTTGTTATGGTGTTTTTCAGTCACTACTGGCTATTAGGAGTCTGCTCCAACTTGCCTCCACTGACGCTCTAGTTTTCAAGGAGTTCTGTGGTCTGGATGAAGCTCTGGAGAGGATGCGGGAGCAGCTGGAGGGGTTAATGGAGGAGGATTTCCAGAGAGACTATGCGAGGGATATGGAAATCCTTCGTAGAGAAGTGGAATCCATTTTCCACAGGAAGCTAGAAAAGGTGGGGGTCGCTCGTGCATCTCTCTGTTTGTCCTTTTCATTTGTATAGAAATACCTTCCATCTTATTTGACATTGCTGGTTGCGCAGGTTCCAACGTGATGTGGTGCTGTTGTCTCAGAGCTAAAGGTTAATCTGCTACACACTGTATCATTATGTTGCTTGGTTCGACAGTAGGCTGTTTTGTTGGTGGGCAACACTATGTTAATTTGTATTAAGCTGCATCTTTCTTTGCTGCTTTGATGCAAATTTGAAGGAATGGGTCAGTGTTTGTAATGACCAAATCTCATGTTAATTTCCAACTCAGGCACCATCGCATTGAAGAAATTGTAGACACAATGAAGAGCTCCTATCAAAGGTCATGCATCAGTTGATGGCTTGAATTAGAAATTTGAATCTAAAATAGAAAGTGGAACATGGATGTTTAAAGGGAAACTTGAATCGAAATATTGAGTGTGGAATCTCAGTGCTAGATTGTTTCAACTAGAATGTTTTCATCCGTTTGGAGGTTAAAAGTGATCATATGATTGGATATGTAAGTTTTGTTCTCCCTATGACGGCCATGTCAATCAATATTTGAGTGTCGAGAACAGAGATATGGAGAGATGAAAAGTGTTTGTTATGGATTAGAGGCAGACTTAAGTATTTCTCGGAAGGTGGGTGGTTCGTAGAGTGCACCACTCGTGGATAAACTTATGCGAGTAGCCGAGCTGGCTTTTGAGCTTTTCTAGCTCAGCTTGGCTTACCTTGAGCTTGAGCTCATTTTGGATATGTATTGGGCAAAGTTCATATCAATAAGATCATTAAAATTATTGATCTAGGAGCCTTAAAAGTATAACGGTTTCCAAATTATAGTTTTTTTTATGACACTTTTTGTCCAATGGTGAATATAATTCAGATTAATTAGGCCAATATCCATGAGTGGGGTGTTTGGATTTGACAGTGGAAGCCAGGGAGGCAATAAATGAGAGGTAGCATCTAAAAGCCTCTTGTGGTGTATCCTTAGATGCATGCCAATGCTGAGGAATAATGTAATGGAAAGGTCTCATTGTGGATTAGATTTTGGATATAAAATCATCTCAATCAGATTATTATAACCATTTATTTAGGGGGGCTTAAGCTTATTTAGCCAAAAGTTTGGAGACTGCCACAAGTTTTCAAGTGGGTCTTACCTATCATTTATTGACGTCAAAGTTCAAACTTATACATTACATATGGGCCATTGGCCAATTTTCAAGTGGATCTTAGCTTTCATTCTGATGCATGCGTGACAGCAAAGAGGTTAAAGGGCAGTATGGATCAAACTTGGGTCAGGCCCAAAAAAAAAAACTGGATTGACCTAACCAAAACTAAACGCCTGTTAACCACTTGCAGGGTCATGTTTGGTTCGGGTGGAAACTAAAACCAAATTAAAACTCGAGTGAGGTTCGGGCTTGTTATATTTTAGCAATATAATATGAACGGGTGCAACTTGCGTAATCTCATGTGGTAGTTGGAATTTAGGCTGAGCTTAGGGTTCATCTTGCTAGGACTTGGGTCATATCGGTTGACACACCAAAATTCGCTTATAGTTGCAGGCTTCGCAAAATCCTTGACATGATTTGAGAGCAAGAGACTGCTCAGTAAATGATTTAAATCAATAGCACAGTTGGACCCAACTGACAGTCATGTCCAAGTTCAGGTTAAAACAGTTGTGGATCCACGCAAATGGGTCTTCAAAACTTGAATTACTTAAATTCAGTTGGCATCCAAGTCGACCATGAACCCACTCAAACCTGACCACTTGCATCCTATAGACATTCGTCATTTCCCATAAGGCCATAAGTAGGACACGTCATGTTCCAAAGGGTGACCTGAATTCTATGCAGTTCATACGGTGCGACACCTTTTCGTTGTGAAAAAGAAAAAAAGAATAGAAAAAAGGAAAAAAATTAACTGATTTTCTTTGATATAGAGGATTTCAATTTCCTCTCAAGGGTATGAACGCAAGATTATTCTCATAGTAGAGAAGTGGATATTTGCAAAGCATGAAATCTTCTCATTACACAACAAGTCAGACTCAGAGTTAAATATATTCCATTGCATTTTTGTCTACAGTTCTTTACCCATGGGATGTTTTACATTTTCTTGTCATTTACCTGTAAAAGTGGAGAAGGTGAAGAAAAACAAAGAACCTAATAACAACAAGTGACTAGAAAAATTGGGCCGTCTCATTTCACCTTCCACCTAATTCCAACCTGTTGTGAATCCAAACCAACCAATCAAATTCAAAACCAGTAAAATGTAGTGAACATAGGATGTTCATGTCATGGGTGTTACAGTACCAAAAGTTACACATCTTGGTGAGAATCAAGGTGTTGATATCTTCACCATGAAAAATTGCCATGACACTGGATAATGTAAGACAAGATAATTAAATGCTTCAACTCAAGTCTAGTTCAGCAGACGTGCCAATCCGTTAGTCCCTCTTCCCACATCTTAATCGTTGGTCTAGCTTTTGCTGTCCACCACCTTCCTTTAAAGGTTGCAACAGTGAGCACCTTCCACTGTTCGAGGGGCACTTGTCTAAATGTTATGTGAGACAATCGTAATGGGGGTTACTTGTCTAATGTGTATGTGAGACAATCGTAATGGAGCTGTCCTACAAATAAGACTTATATCATCTTTAATGGTTTAGCCAATGGCCTTCAGCATGGCCTTTTCAGGGATTGCTCATGCCAACTTGTGAGATATAATGGTTCTAATACCACTTGAACAGAAGGGGGAAAAAAAACAGATTGTCAACCTCACTTAACAACCACTGAATAACACAATAGGGAGAACAAGCCCAGTTTGAGCTTAACCTAGACAGACCCTAAGCACTTAGTGTTTAGGAACATTAGTCTTGCACTCGAGAGAGAAGGATGTTGATACTACTTAAAATAGGAAAAAAATTATGAAAAATAAATAGATAAGCAAGTCAACTGTTGCTTGATAGGCCCCATTGCCACAAAAAAGATCAAATAAAGGAGAACTCCATATTGCCCCTCTTTTCCTTTTATAAAATATAAGATGCAAGAGACTGCCTAACTCAGAAATTTTGAATCTTATGAAAGAATATAAATCAACTATAGATGATATTAACATGTTATTTTGATTGTATCAGTTAGACCTCAACTCTCAGATTAGGAGTTCGGTCCTAGAGTCGTAACACTTGCACAGTCAATGATTATATAATGTGTCATTTTGATTTTTGAGGATGACACTAAGCCGTACCAGGTAAGGATGCCAGAAGCACCAATGGTGGACCCCCTACTGACAGCTCTTCGTGAAATTACAGGCTAAAAGCATGAGGACTCCACATGGAAAATTTAATAAAAATGTAGATTTCATTGAAAGGTCACCAGAAATGGACACACCATCTATTCAATAAAAAGATGTGCGATGAGTTGCTGAAGATGATGCCGCCGGTGGCGTACTGCCCACATGGGAGCTGTTGTGATGCGATGATTCACCTTTCAGAACAGTATCAACAAATTGAAAGAGATTGGAAGAACCTGAGCCCCTGTCCAGTCGACCAGGAAAGCTGTCCAGTTTTGATGGAGGTGGCTCCACAAGTCGTTGCCCTGTGAAAGGTGGAAAACCTAACATGTCCTGCCAACCGTTTGCTAATGGCGCAACACCAATTCCGATTGGCATCCGATTACCATATCCAGTCGATGGATCAAAACTGCTTCCCATGGATGGGCCTGTATGACTTGGTGTCACCGGTCCAGGCCCTGCTGCCAGCCCAGGGCTGGTTCTTGCCACAGCACCAAGAGTGTTCCCAGTCCAATGAAGTCCCGTACCACTTCCTGTGGATGGTCCAGAACCCCTAGGCATCAATGGTACAGCACCTGCTGCTGGCCCAACGCTAGTTCCTGCCACAGCACCAAGATTGTTCCCAGTCCAATGAAACCCTGTACCACTTCCTGTGGATGGTCCGGAACCCCTAGGCATCAATGGTACAGCACCTGCTGCTGGCCCAGTGCTACTTCCTGCCACAGCACCAAGATTGTTCCCAGTCCAATGAAGTCCTGTACCACTTCCTGTGGATAGTGCGGAACACCTAGGCATCAATGGTACAACACCTGCTGCTGGCCCAGCGCTAGTTCCTGCCACAGCACCAAGATTGTTCCCAGTCCAACGAAGTCCCATACCACTTCCTGTGGATGGTGCGGAACCCCTAGGCATCAATGGTACAGCACCTGCTGCTGGCCCAGCGCTAGTTTGTGCCACAGCACCTTGATTGTTCCCAGT
Source organism: Cinnamomum chago (assembly GCA_038049695.1). Taxonomy (NCBI): domain Eukaryota; kingdom Viridiplantae; phylum Streptophyta; class Magnoliopsida; order Laurales; family Lauraceae; genus Cinnamomum; species Cinnamomum chago. The sequence continues at coordinate 112,182,523 of CP142451.1, forward strand.
CCAATGAAGTCCTGTACCACTTCCTGTGGATGGTGCGGAAGCCCTAGGCATCAATGGTACAGCACCTGCTGCTGGCCCAGTGCTAGTTCCTGCCACAGCACCAAGTTTGTTCCCAGTCCAATGATGTCCCATACCACTTCCTGTGGATGGAGCGGAACCCCTAGGCATCAATGGCACAGGACCTGCTGCTGGTCCAGAACTGTTTCCTGCCACAGCACCAAGAGCATTCCCAGCCAAAAGCAGTCCACCATGTTGTCCATTGGATTGTACAGCACCAGGTAACCCATTTAGTGAAGCCTGAGGTCCACCACCATTATAAATGATCTTGGCCGGCAACCCATTTGAGTGTTGTTCCTGAGGCTGCAGTACTGAAGGAGGGAGTTGGCTAACAACCCTTTCAGTGGTAGGCTGGTGCCCTTTTGCTTTAGTTTCATACTCAAAGGACCCATGTTGGATTTCTTCTCTCTTGGGAACAGCCTCCTCATTGCTTTTCTGTGGTACCGAAGGAGGGGGTTGGCTAACAATCCTTTCAGTAGTAGGCTGGTGCCCTTTTGCTTTAGTTTCATCCTCAAAGAACACATGTTGGATTTCTTTTCTCTTAAGAACAGCCTCCTCATTGCTTTTCTGTGGTACTGAAGGAGAGGGTTGGCTGACAACCCTTTCAGTGGTAGGCTGGTGCCTTTTTGCATGTTGGATTTCTTCTCTCTTGGGAATAGCCTCCTCAATGCTTTTCTGAACAATGTCTGTTAGTTGCTTCTCTAACTCGATGATTCTCTCCTTAATGTCATAAAAAGCAATGTCTGCATAACTGAGCTTGTTGTCCTCCAAGCACTTGAGTACAGAATTCAGGGCAACCAGTTTCAGTTCAAGTATTTCTTTCTGTGACAGAACAATCAGAGAACAATAGCATTAGTTTTCTCATTTTCATTTATGTTCTACTCGTTCCAAAAAATCATTTGATGGAACAAACAGGAATCACACAACAGAGTAAAAAGGAGATCTCATCTGACAATGACAACCCCACCACATGAAATAACAAAAGCATTTGGAGACCAAGGGTCTGCACCAGCTTGCACCATGTTCTGAATGAAATTATCACCACCTTCACAGATTGCAAAAATAGATTTTTTATAGAATGAAGAAAAAGAGAAATGATAGAGGGAGAGTTGTTTTTACCAAAGAGTGAGTTTGTCAAAGAAAGAAGAAAGAAGTTTGAAGTGGTTTTAACAAACAGAGGGTTGATCAAAATGAGTCGGTCAATCAGCACTTATTGCATTACTAACCACCACTTGATGCTCTTAACCAAAATAAAAATAAAATCCACCACTTGATACATGAAACAGCTATACCACCCTCATCCCTTACTACAAAGCATAGATATTCTATGATGTTTAGCTTGCCTTAAAACAATACATGAAATGATCATATTGCCCTTGTCCATATACGTCCATATACATCCATGTATGTCTCTTAACTGGTGTATATTATAACTAAATTGTATGAAAAACTAAGAAAACACATATAAGTTATTTTCTACAGTCCCCCACAAGTAGTTATGCTCAACTTGCCTAGAGACTCCTGTTCCTACAGCTTTCTTTTTCGAACAACCTCAGTGAAGAATTAGCCAGTCGACAATCCAATCCAACAAACAAACGATAAATGATACAGGCAGCCACCCCCTAGTGAAATGGAAGTCAGCTTCAATTGATTAGTCCTTTCATGCAAAATAGGATTTCCTAAAATGTGTTAGGTAGCTTAAACTGCTTAATCATCACCGTGAAGCTTCATTTTGAGTCATATCATACCTAACTCCTAGATATCACTGCCCCATATGCTATATAGCTCGTTACTAAGGGCATGTTTCTTTACTAGAATTTCTGACAAGAATTGGGGAATTCATGACATGATGTGATGGCTTGTCCCCTTGCAAATGCATGTTTTTTTCACCAAAATTCCAAAATTCCAGCCACCTAAAATGTCTCAAACGACCTTTGGAATTCCTGGAATTCCAACCCCTTTACTTTTTGGTGGAATTTCTGGATGGTCAAGTACAAAAGGATGATTCAGGAATTCCACAGTGTCTAAGAATTCAGAAATTCTCCAGACATGAAATCTGTGAATTCCAGTAAAGAAACAAGCCCTAAGCTTCCGCACTTGATCAGGCTACTACTATTTTTTTGTACCATGCTACTATATGCTTCTTTTCTTCCTTCTCGAGAAATAAGTTTACCTCCCACAAATATACAATCACTCAAAGTAGACCTCTCATCATGCTCAAATCTGCATCTGTAAACACCTCAACATTGATGCAGGCAAGAGCCAAGATCCATGGCCCGACCAAGCCCACTGGGCCCATGAGTCCAGCCAATTTACTATGGGAATTTAAGTTGATTAGGAGTCTTAATAGGAATTTGATTTATTTAGAAGTCTTTAAATTTTTAGTTTAGTTTGATTTGGTTTATATCAAGATGTTTAGGCTAAGAGTCCAACTAGGAAAGGGAAATGTCCAATCCCTCCTATAATACATCATCCCTCCATTAGGAGAGAAGGCTTCATCATTCAATAAAGAATTATTTGGTTTCCCATGGTTGGTTGTGAGTGTTCATCTATGATTGAGAGTGCATGTGTGTTGGAATCCCTTGAGGATCCAGTCAAATACCATTTGCGGGGATTGCCTCTTGCTTGAGTCTGTCTAGGATTCAACAAACTCTGTCATGGAATTCGTCCAATTTCGTCCGCAGAACAGGGGCTGCACCAAACCATATGAAAATTCTTGGAATACAGAAGAACTCTCTCTGGTGAGTGGTGACAATTTTACACACTTGAGAATCTGATACATCGCCTCCATATGAGATGCACATGTATAAATGACCTATCAAGTGTAGTTTGTGAGATATATGAATTAACCAACCAACCAAAGATATCTACAACATCTTGTAATGACTCTCCCTTAATGATATAAGAGTTACTAACATAGGTGATTCTGCTGGTTGTGTCCCTTGGGGTATCAACCATCAAGGGATCTTCCCTTCGGCCTTGATTTTTGAACCATGTTAGCCCTTCTAGCATTTTGTAACACTATGAAAGGATTTTGAATTTTTATCACCTTGCCACAGTCATAATGCTCTTAACTTTTGTTGCCAATTATCTTCAAATGTCTCAGAGAGATGGATGGCCTTTCAAGAAAAATATGAGTGAGGCAGGTGATAAAGGAAAAATGAATCCCACCATTCATTCATGCACACATGGCATTTCTTAAATCTCAACAGGTCACTGAAAACAAAGTTACAGAGACACAATCATTGGATGAGGCCTTCACAAAACCAAGGACTATCCTTTCGCTGTTAGAGAGAGAGAGAGGGTCGGAACGGTCAATTGCATTAGAATAATCAGGAAAGGATTTGTCAAATGGAGATAAAGGTCAAAGACCCAAGACTTCGTCACAAGAAATGTTTTGCACAAACAGGCTCTGCGTCTCCAAAAAAGGCCATTCTCCAAGCATTTCAAAAATGGACTCATATTGCAATTGCACAAAAAACTTCTGCATGACAAAACGTAGTTTCTACAGCTCATTAATGAGAAGAGACCATACAGTCACTTGAGTCCTCCGTATGTATGAGTAAACCAAACAATAGTCGTGGACATCATTATCAAAATCCTCTATGATTCGCTTCCAAATTCTACAATTTGTTCGAATCCTAATGCAACGAATCCCATTAACAAGTGAATCTTAGGATTTAGGTGTGAATTGTAATACGATACTTGTTTAATTGAATCTTACAATTCAAGTGATTCGGTTGAACAGGAATAGCCATAGTAATAATATTGACATTAATAATCTTATACTCTCTCTTTTTTCTTTTTTTTTTCTTTCTTTCTTTCTTCCTTTCTTAGTTTTTTAGAATCTCTATTTTTAAATGGTTATTAGTGGTTAACAAAACCTCTTAAGAACTTTTGCGATTTTGTCGACATTTTAGAGAGAAAAATGGAACAAGCATATGACTAAAATGTTCAACTGGATGTATGGGGTTTTGCCCTGTAAACTATTTATTTATTTTTGGATTTTTTTATTATCATAAACGCTTTTTTTAACTTCAGAGACACGTTAACCATTAAGGTTGATGATTTGGATTTTATTTTTATTTTTTAATTTAAAGAAAATGAAAAAAAACAATTGCAATTTGTTTATTTTTTCAAATAATATTGATATATTAAACATATTTAACTATTCACACATATCATTCAATATGAGCTATATTAAGATACACCAATGATGTTCTTCTTCATATAATTGTATCATAGTTGTATTTGTCACTGTATTTATGCTACAACGGATGGAAAAGAATGGATCATGAATAACTACTCTTTTCTTTTTTCATTTCATAAGAAAAAAAAATTCAGATTCATGATACAATTCGATTCTTGTCCTTGAATGAGACTTCGATACTCAGAACAATGATGGTGAAATGTTCCACTCAGACTTCTTAGAAAAAAAGGTCCCCGCTATGAAGTGACTACAAGAATGGCTATGACACCATGATAAAAATAAACAGGAGAGAAGCTTCTTTTTTTTTGGCTACACCGTAATGCTAAAGCATTTCTTTTTGACCAACTACTCTTCTCTACTCTCAAAGCTACAAGCTCGCATTGCATATATTTTGCCTTAAATAAACTAATTCTCAACCCATTTTACTATCACACGTGTGCGGGCTCTCTCTTAAGTCCCAGCCCTCTTGGCTGGGGTACCCCAAAAAAAAAAACCAGCCATATTAGAACTTCCTATGCCTACTATAGTTTTCTACAAAGAGAACAAAACAACAATGATATGATAACAAAAACAACAGAGTATACTCATATCTGGCAAAAATTAGAACATAATATAACCATAATACTTTTCTATCGAAATAACAAAATGACAAAATGGTAACAAAACCAATACATCATACCAACTTTCCGTTTGTTTCCCGATCTCGCTTCTTCATGTTTTTTGCAGTTTTATTGGCCTTAACTAAAAAGGATGATAAGAGAGACTGAGGAGGAAACTTGTCCTCTAGGCCCAAAGCACAGGAGAGATCAGCAGCTGAAACATGCAATCCCATATGCACCAACCCTTGAATAAAATCTGCAAGACACCTAAAGATATAAGATGCTTTAACATAAGGCCTGCTTCAATCAATGAAAAAAAAGGCCCATTTGGATTATTTGTAGAGTTCTCATTTCTCAAACGAGGAAATCCTACACTCTAAATAGGCCTATAATGTCACAGCCCCGCCCAAGTCAACATGATATTGTCCGCTTTGGAGTACGTGCACACGTGAGGACTTCCCAGGTGTTCACCCATCCTGGTGCTGCTCCAGCCTGAGCACGCTTAACTTCGGCGGTGCTAACCAAAGCACCCCACCCTTACCCCTGTAGATTCACCTTTACTGGCTCACAGGATCACTTAGATCTTATCTTGCATTAACTTGCCTTAAGGGATTACCCAGGCAAATTGAGATTGGGGTCTCATAGTTTCCTGTACCGGAAAAGAGTTGTCCTCGACTCTGATATCAATTGTCACAATCCTATTGAACTAATATGATATTGTTCACTTTGGCTCCCATGCACGCGAGGGGACTTCCCAAGCGGTCACTCCTCTTAGTACTACTCCCATCCAAGCACGCGTAACTTCGGAGTGCTTAGTGGATCCTGGGCCACACGGCCTTAAAACGCATCATGTTGAGTTAAGGCGGGGTTTGACTTATAAGCTCAGGGTTAGAACTTGGATATTTCCAATGTAGGACATGGACAAAGACTCACGGTATTAACCGAAGCACTCCACCTTTACCCCTGCGGATTCCCCTTTATTGGCTCATAGGATCACTTGACCTTATCTTGCCTCAAAGGATTACTCTGGTGGATCGGGGTCTCACATATAAACCATTAAATATTGGTAGGAGGTTTTGTTATTAGATGCTTGACATTTGGGTTAACAAAAGACAGTTTCCTAGAACCCCTCAGTCCCACGAGCCCAAGATTGTATGAAACTCCACCTTTCATAGGATTGAGAAACCAACCTGAACAATGGATATCCCTTTGATTTTAGAATCTCCTTACAAAGTTCCTTTGTGAATCTATACATTTCCCTTTTATTATACATCCTACATTTTATGACTCCTTTGACCTCCTTACAAATTTAAAATAACTCGTCACCAGCACTAAATCCTTATCCCATCTATCAGAGTTAGCTCTTACAACTTTAGAACACAATTCAAACATCATGAAAAGATAATTCCATTTAGAGCAGCAGTCAAGTTAAAACAAGCAAGCATTGAAAGAAATACCATGAAACTTGCCAAGGAACAAAGGTGAACGGCGAAGAACATCAGGTTTCCCCCTAAGATTGCTCACCCTAACAAGCTCACACACATCACGCGGCCCAAATTCCGAAGGAATTCCAAAAGCAGCAACAAATAGGAGCAGCCCTAGCGCGTCCTCACAGCTGGCATTGCAAATTCCACCTTCCTGAACAAACCTGCTCCTCCAAACCACCGCTGCCCTCTCCACCTGGTTCTGAACAGAAGGCTCAATCTTAGAACATCCAGAGAGGATGAAAAACTCCAACACAACAATGCCCAAGCTCAGGGCGGCAAATGCTGGTGAATCTCTACTAGCATAGGCCCTGCCACCCTGAAGATAAAACTGCCCAATTGAGTCTAGGACAAGCCGCCCCGGGTTGGGCGCAAGCTTCAGCGCCTCTGAGACCTCATCCCGGAGCAACCCCATGTCAGAACCCATCCAAGCAGCCACGTACTTACGCAGCCCCTCGCTACTCATGGTGCTGCATATGAGTTTGAGGTTCTGGGGCACCGTAGAAGGGTCTTCTTCCTTTGGTTGTTGCTGGGGTTTTTCTTGATTTTGGTGAGGTGGGCCTTCTTCTTTCTTCTGGGGTTGCTGGGGTTCTTGTTGATTTTCCAGAGGAGGGTCTTCTTTCTTCTGGGGTTGCTGGGGTTCTTGTTGATTTTGGAGAGGTGGGTCTTCTTTCTTCTGGGGTTGCTGGGGTTCTTGTTGATTTTGGAGAGGTGTGTCTTCTTTCATCATCATCTGGGGCTGCATCGAATCGAGCTCTTTCGACTTTTCAAGGATTGATATTTGGATGTTTTTAAGATGATTCTCCATGTCGCGAAAACGACGAGTAAAGTCGGAAAGTACGAAAGAAAGACCTCGAAGTCTTGTGACCGATCTGAGAAGAGCAATACCATTTTCTTCTCCTTCTCTTTCTCGTTCTTGTTCTTCTGCTGGGAAAGCTTGTGAGGCAGGCATGTCTTCCTTGGCGGGAGAAGGAACGTATGTCTTTAGATCGATCTTCTCTTCCTCCACAGGTCCAGCAGCAATAGTAGAAGGAGAAGAAGGGGGTTTCGTGCTTTCCAACAACATCGATCCGTCGGAGATACAAAATCCAAGGTTGGTTTCAGAAGAAGAGGACGGAGAGGAGAAGGATTGAGAAGAATTGATGGGGATGGGAATACAGGGAAAATAATGTTTCTCTTAATTCCATAAACCACCTTTACCTCTATAAATTTTGAAATGAAAACCCTTAATTTTAAGACTTTTTTCTTTTTCAACCCCAATTTTTTGGGTCTTTTCTTTTATGTTTTCCGCTTTGGCTACATTTGATACTCCAACTCACACACTCCAGCTCACACACCCATGGCTAGGGAGCATTTCTTTATCTAAATTGTCCTCTCAATTAGAGTCCATTTTTTTTCTACAATTCTTGAAGAATTTCGGCTATCTGAGTTTTTTGAGTTTTTAATTAAAGATTTTGTATTTCTTAAGGAGTTGTGTTAATGACTCACATGAGCAATAATTATACATCATTATATTTATTTATGCTCATTTAAACATATAATCAATAAATCAAGTGTGAAAATAGTGTAAATATCAAGCCGTTTTTAATTGAAAATTTAAAAGCCTAAAACCTTGATAAAACAAATCACACTATGTGTAAATAAAAAAAAATTGTGAATCTACCATGTTTTGGGTGTCCTATGGGATCTGAATCTTTATCCTTTTTATCAAGCCAAGAATAGGTAGGAAGAGAAATATCAACTAGGGCTGTACAAAAAATCTAGTATCACCGTAAAACCGAACCGAGCGATTCGAATAGGTTTATAGTGGATCGGTTCGACCCACGATTAATCGCTTAAACCGAACCGACTGTATGCAGTAACTTAAGTATTGCTTTTTTACTATTTTAGCCTTAAGGTTTCATTTTTTGCTACTTTCATAATTAGAGTCGACAACTCCATTCTTACATAAACTTAATTATCATCACCACCTCAAAGGGTATCATTTGGAATAAATGTTTCACTGCAAGCTGGTTATTATTGGGTTTTTTTTTTTTGTGCTTGTATTTAGTCCAAACTCTTTTTTTGAATAGAATTATTTTTTATATGCGTTTAGTCCAGTATGGATTGTTGGATTTTTATGTTTACACCAAACATTGAAACAAATACAAAGAATGAGATATCATCATTTTGAAATTTCCAATGTCTAATTTAAAATAAAATAAAATAAAAAACAACGATTTAATCGACTGAATCTAACCGAACCGTTTGGTTTGGTTCAGTTTAAGCCCTCTTCATCGGTCAAATCGAATCGGTTAATTAAAAAACCGATAAATTCAATTTGGTTGTTGGTTTTAATGTTAAATCGATCCAAACCGCCCATGTACAGCACTAATATCAACCAATAGTTCATCATAGGTTTTAAGACATTTGTGAAAATTTCATACCTTTAAATCTACCATTCTAGGCTTCTATGGGCTCCACCTTCATGATTGAAATAATTCATCCTATCTACAAGGTAAAAAATGGTTATAAGGCCAAATTTCATGCATTGATTCATTTTAGACCTCAAGACATTTGTAAAAAAACCATAGGAGCTGGATATCAATAGTGTAAATGACACTAGATAAGTCCCTTGGGTCCAATCCATTTTTTTAATATAAATTTTCTATTATGTAAAAATGATAAATAATGGAATCTCTTTTACATGTGTATCATTTTCATATAAACCAAATAACCCATAAGCATACCCAACTTTCCACAAGCATTTCGTATTTTTAGAATCTAGGAATATCCAATAGGTTTTTTGGCGGAACTGTGGATCCTGGACGGTCAATTCAGACAAAGGCCTCCCATACAACTGATGCATTTTACGACTACAAAATAACTTAGAATGGAGGAACTTCCCAGCATTGAAGTTCTTTGATATCCAACAAACATGAATTCCATAAATTCTTGGAAAGAAATGAGCCTCAATTAAGAGTTCATTGTGAGATGGTTCTCAATAATGAAGGATTAAGGAGGTGTGCAGCAACAAATTTTAAGACAGAAATGTAGACGACCTTGCCCTTTCCAACCAAAATGGAAGAATATTAGATGCCATTCGTGAACTTAAGTTTTGTTTCTTTAATATTTTAGCTAATTTGATAGGAATGCCTTTCTTTAAGACTTGTTTCTTTTACTAAAAGAATTTTTATGTTGGAGACTTTTGACATTAACGTGATGGTTGTCCGCAGGCATTTCAAGTAATAGTTTCTATTGTTAGAAATCTAAATTCCAACCCACCTCAGCAGTTCCAAATAACCTTAGGAATTAGCTGAAGTCTAGCATTTCAAATACTAGATGGGAGATGAGGACTTGAAATTCCAATGGAGAAACAAAATTTGTAGATTTTCAAATTCTTTAGAAATGAATTTTAAGAATTCTGCTAAAAAAAAATGCTCTTAATTTCCTAAAACATTTAATTTTGTGCAAACAAATGGATTGTTCATCATGATTCTATAAACAATTGTGAAAGATCAAATTATTAAAAGATAAAAAGTGTCCACTTTTCTCAAAATGCAAAATTATAAAAACTGATAGATTTTTAAATTTAATATAAATCTATGGTATTTACCTTTCAAAAAACAACTGATTTTTTAAAGATTTTAAAGGAAATTTTAAATTCTTGCATCTATCATCCTAGCCATTTGGGGTACACAGAAATAATATAAGATTTTGAAAGAGTAATACATCGATTTCTAAGCTTTAAAACTCATTTGTTTTGCAAAAGAAAAATAAAATAAAATAAAGATAGAAGAAAAAATCGTTTGGCAGCACCCTTTTCTAGAAAACTTTATGTAATGTAAAGACATCTGAACATATAGGGTTGAAAAAGAAAATCCCACAACTTTTTTTTTTTTGGTAACCAAACTCACACATGTGAAGTGATGAAACACAGATACAACTCACATGCAGGGAAGATAGAACCTCACACATGTGAAAAGACTTAAACACAACTAACACATGTAAGGAGATATATACACAACTCACATATGTAAAATGATGGAAACTCACATATGCATGAAGAATGAACACAACACACACGAAGTTATAAAACTCACATATACAAAGAAGGAAGAGGCAGGTTTGAATCAAAGACTTGCCGGTGAGAACAAGGACTCCTAACCAAAAAGGGAATGAGCTGTTCTAAAAAAATCCCACAACTATGAACCTTGGTGTAGGAGTGTTGGCTAGGATGATGATAATGATGTAGGTGGTGGTGACAATGGTACTGTTGATACTGCACGATAAAAATGGTGGTCGTGGTATCGGTGATGATCAAATGGTAATGACGATGACATAATAATGATGGAAGTGATAATTATGATTTCCAACCTTGCTATAACAACAGGTTTTGGAACCGGTTTCTTGGTTCCAAAACAAAAATGGTTCAGGAGAACATGGAACCAAAACTGGTTCCTCATATGCGAAGGGTCCAGATCCGGATAAAAAAGAGAATGATGTGGAAAAAAACCTAGCTTTTAGGGTGACTCTTGAATCCAAGGGCTAGAAACAAGGTGGACCCGAACCTGTACCCATTTACTTATTGAGAAATAAATAAGAACCCAAATCCAATTTTTAACAGTTAAAACCACTGGGAAATTGGAGAATTGGAGACCCACATCAAAACTCAATGCTCTATGTGGTCGAATTAAGATACCACATTTCCAATTAATTTACAAGATAACCTATTTATTTGTATTAAAATACATAGTAATCAGAACAACATTAGTACTTATGCCCCTTCGTTTAAGCCTTAAGGCACTCCATCGTTCAAAGAGTGACTCTTCAAACGGACATACTCAATGCAACCCATACAACCCTAACCAACACCAACCAGCCTAAGGTTATTCCATCATTCTTGGCCTTTGAGGGATGGCAACTGGGCAGATCAGGTTCAGGCCAAAGTAAATTCATACCCAACCCATGGTGGACACAGGATTTTTATTGGAGGGAGGGGCCTGATGATGGTTAATTGAAAACGTCAATCTTTTTTCTTCTTCAAAACAATACCTTAAAAGATGAGTTTTGGTGAAATCAAATTGATACAAAAATCATAAAAGATTTTTGATAACACAAAAATCATAATAGTTTTTTTCTGACAAAAAAGTCATACTAGTTAATTGAGCTTAATATGAGAAAAAAGAGCCAACACCATATCAAGTTCTTTGTTCTCATGTTAATTGAGTATACATATATTGGCCCACCCCAATATGAGAACGGACTCATCAAACTCCTATATTAGTGGAAAAGAAGAATAACGAATCACAAAATGAGGTAGATCTGGAGACGATGTTAAATGTGAAAGAGATGAATAAAAAAGAGTTCCTCACCAGAAAGGTTGGAAGAGCAGCAAAGAGAAGGGAAATGGGGTCAATGCGATTATTTAAATGGGGGTATATAGCCCTTACAAACATTTTTGAGAAGCCCCCACTGCCCTTCAATGTGGGTCCGCCCTGCATACAACCCATCTCAAGCCTGCTCCATTCCATGAACGGTTTCATATCTTTAATTTCAAACCCACCCTGCAACCTTCCATTGATCTCTATTCGCTCCTGACCTGTGCCCCATTGGTGATGTTATTGTGTGCAGTGGCTATTCAAGTGAAGTCAGATGAAAATCTCAAACTCCATCACTGGCTTTACTACAATATTTTATCAAATTTCATCTTCTTCATGAAGATCAGCACATACCTTTTTTGCCGTGGACTTTTTCCGCTAGAGGGATTTCATGGAAAAGACGGCCAAACAAGTGAGACTGCAAATAATTGAGTGTGATAAGGAGAGAAAGTAAGAAAATGCATGAAAGAAAAATGTTTTACATGAAGAGAGATTTACAGATTGTATGGGATCTTTGACACCATGTACTTAAAACATTTTACGCGTAAGAAGAAAATGCAAGAAGAAATTCTTTAAAATATGAAACATTTTGCTGAAAATCTCATTTTGTCAACTAAAAACACTTTAAAGAAGTATAAATCTATAGATATTTGTAAAACAAAAAAAAAGGTAGCATACCTCTTTCAATGATTCTTCAAACATTTCTTCACGATTGTGGAATGCGTAAATACAAAAAGGCGAGAATGAGAGTAAGAAGAGAAGATAGAAGACTGCTAGATTAGGGAAGATGAGTACAATAGGGAAGAAGGGAGGTTATTGCCTTCTTGAATTAAAGAAGAAAAGTTTTCTTGGAAAGAAAGACTGATTTATTTCCTTCCTTTAAAGACTCTAGATCATCTGAGGCTTTTCCTCACGGTGACTGTGAGGAAGCCAATCAGGCTCCGCCACTTCACCGTGGAAAGCCTGTGATGCATGTGAGCAGGGGTGCCTACTATTAAGGCAGTGACAAGCTTCCCTACAGTGACGTGGCGGAGCCTGATTGACCGTGAGGAAAAGCCTCGGAGGATCTCGATTCCCTTTAAGGGTCCAAGGGCATGTATAATTACCCGTCAGGTCGGAGAACACAAACCAAAAAAAACTTCTCTGGGTCGGAAAATATTTAATTATTAATGGGTTGTGAGCTTAACATGTATAATGACCCATCAGGTTGGAGAACACGACCCAAACCCGAGTCGGCTTTTTTCATGCATATCCAAACCTGCCCTGGCTTAAACCTCCACCAAATCTGCCCCTAATGGGAATGGGTCGGGTTGGCTTACCGTTGAAACCCGACCCATTACCAGCCCTATTTATTCTAAATCCCATTTTGGCTTCCTGTTTGAGTTAATAACCCATGAGGTTCAAGGTTGGTCTTTTACCCTACACACTGCAGTCCAACATAGAGTTTTGGGGCAAACTTGTTAATGCCCAATTGCAATCTAGCAGTGTGGCGGTATTTACTTTCTTAAGAAAAGTATGATCTGCAACATTGGAGAAATATTTCAACAACCTATTACACCCTTGTGTTCTAAATATTTAAGCAAAGAATGGTTAGTACATAAAAATAGCTAAATTGAAGTTGGTAGGATGTTCAGTCCAAATCCATGAAATGAATACTTAGTACGGAAAAGTGTATTTGAATTTGATCTGATGCTAAAGCAAACATCAATCATAGTTGTTAATTTTGTTCCAGTCGACGTGCCGGTTTGATCATGTAGTGGATTGTTTCGGCATTCCGATTAATTCCGGTATTCTGTTCCGAAAAAGACGAGAATGAAAAATGAAAAAGAACACCTAGAATTGAAACAATAGTTGAATGCTGAAATAATACTAAAAATGCATACTTACATCACTTAAATTAAACTACACTCTACAATTGACCATTTTCTAGTTTTCAATAAATATGAATGGAAATACGAAACCTTGGCTGGAATGGGGCCGAATTAAAATTTCACACCTATGAATGACAAGGTGCAGAGGATATATAATACAAAAAGGTGAGTAGAATATAATATCTTCATAAATTGGAAAAAAAAAGATAATTAGAATAAAAATTTTGCCAATCTAAGTTGATGTAACTGTGAAAGAGAATTGTTCACATGTGACGTGTCAGAGTTTTCATGAAGGTGATTTTCAATTGTTTATAGCTCACTTTGATTAATACAATTGCACACCCCCCAATGAACAATTAATTCCACATTTCAACCAATGAAGGTACATCATTAGATTAATCAATGGATGAAAAATAATATCGAACTTAGAGCTTCTCCTAGTTCAAAAGGAATCTAAATCAATCAAATTCTACTTTAAAATTTTCTTTAAGATAAAGAAAATTCATTTAGTGGCTCATCACATTTTCAGATATTTTCTGATTTTTTATCGATCCAAATTGGTGGATTCCATAATTGTAATCATACGTTTGTATCGGCAAGAAAAAAATACTCTGCTTTAATAGATATTATAAGTATGGTCTGTGAGTTTGGTAAGATTAGTTCGTACAATTTATATGGTTTCTTATATTGTACTACCAAATTTGACTCAAAAATTGTTGAATCTACTATTAAATTGATTGTGCATAAAACATTAATATAGATTTCCATAAATTAAAAGGTCATTACAAATTTAAAACATCGTAACATTTTAAAAATAAAGAATATTTGTCTCAAAGTTAACTGACATAGATGTGTTCTATAAAGATTTATAAATTAAATTAAATTCTCTCTCATCAATACAAATGTATCGAAACAACCATCAGGATTTTCTAGCATATGGTTGATTTAGTTCACCTCCACCCATTTGTTCATCTGATTGCTAAACTCAAGATTCATATTAAAGTTTCAACAAAAAGAAACCATAAAATCACCTATGATCATTATATATATATATATAAAAGATTTAAAGCAATCAGGATGTTTCCCAATCAATGACACAAAAGTGCTAAAAACCACAACACATTAAAGAGATACAAACCATATCACAGTCCAAGAACCTTGGTTTGTTTGACTCCAGATCATATCAAACTTCAACAAATCAAAATGTAAACTTCACTTACAGTAAATACCAAAAAAAAAAAAAAAAGAATCCAAGTAATCGGCAAGCATTTGCATCTCAATGAAAAGAAGAGCAAATAGGAAAAAACATTTAAGAGATCCAAACTAAATTCGAATCCAAGAGCCTCAATTTGATTGATGCACTCAAGATTCATATCAAAGTTCAACAAAACTTGATGACAGGAGCGCCACAACCATGAGTGCATTTACATTGTTTTGTCTTCCTTATATATGATGTGGAATAATATTTTCTTACATTGATATCACAATGTTTGAAATTAATGTTATATTGGTTTACTTGCTATCTTTTGAAGCATTTTGCAATGTAGATATCTGCTAGTTACCTATAGACAATTCATAGGGTAGTTAAAATATTACAAGACCAATATTTTCACATGAAAAACACTACTGTGGTAGGTGGTTTGTAAACTGTCCAGATAAATTATAGAAAGTAGTCCACAGTGTCTGATTGAAAGCATAAAGCCTGCTGAAAATAATTGTTAATTTATGGGTGAGACTTTGTTGTTGAATGAAGATGGATGTCATTGACTAATTTATGGAGGTGAAGCTCTGATTGAGGACATTTTGAATCTAAGAGTTGTCGTTGGGGTGATAAACGATCTCTGTCATTTGGCCATTGAGAACTTTGACATGTGAATCTGAAAAGGTTTCATGTATCAATAGGAATATGGGCCCCATAAAAGTTGGGATCCCTTGTGTGTGTGTTGTTATACTTGTATTATCTTAATCCCTAATATCCAGGGATTTCATGGCTATATACATACTAAAATGAGGGCTAAAAAGCTGTAAGATGACGGGTCGATCACCTTGATAGACACGGGACTTTCTGCCCATATAACATTGTCTTCACATTGGTTTCATGTATCAATAACGTTCGCCACCATTAAGTGGATGTTGCGGTTAGGGAAGATGTTCTAAGTTTTGGAAGAGCAGGTTATATAATTTGTAAAACCAAAGGAATTCTGTACTGCTAACTCTACAATAAGGGCAGGTAGAAGAATTTAAAGTTGCTCATAGAATGTGTAATTCAATAGATGTTGTTGTGTAGTTTCTTTCCAACCTATATATCCATGGCAATGATGGTGTTCATATATTGTTAGGGTAGCCTTTGCTACAGTTATTTTGTGCAGCAAAAGATTATATAGTTATTTTGTTTCAACTTTATCTTGGGAAAAAACCTATGGTGGACTGCAATATCTTTAGAGATGCATTGGAATTACATTGGTAAGTGTTGTAGTTGCAGCTGTACTAAAGTATTGTGCTGCTGTGCACACCTGAATACTCAGATACTTTCAGGACATGTCTGTCTTTATAACGGAGTTGTATTGGAATTGCATTTAAAATGTAAATGTAATTGAATTTAACAAGTAACAAAGCTGCAATCCAAACGAGATAGTGATCATGCACAGTTTTAATTTAATGCATATATGAGAACAAAACTGAATTACAACATAAACTAAAATGGAATAGAAACTGCAAATGACAGAAATAGTATCACTTAAATGTTGATCGATCCCCTGGTCGCCTACCTTGGATGGACTGTGCAAGGAATACTTACCAGAGCAAGTAATAGCAACCAACTAATTGAAGTACTTTGATTATTCTCTGCTATGTACTACTGTCATCAGATTAATTATATCCAATTGTTACATCAATATTTAAATAATAGAAGAAACTATTTCAATACTTGAAACAGAGAAAGATCCAACAGCTGAGGCAATAATACCTAACAAGTAAAAACACTCCGCATTATGACACTACACGATTTAAAGAAAAATTCAACAATGTAAGCAATCATACCCAACAAACACAAACACCCTGCACTCTCACCCAACTTGAAGTTCAGGTCAGAAGATGTAGTAGTTGAGAGACTATCCTCCAAAATGGAAATTAAATTCTTCATTGACATGGCTATAACTCAAGTAAAAAAATCATACCATCTCAATGATCATTCGTCTCTACAAGATGGATATTAACGCAACTGGCACAACCAAACCTCTTTTCATACGCAAATGACATCATCTGCATCATCCTTTTGCATCAAATGTTTTCAACATCCATGTTAGGACAAGAACGACACATTTCGGTAAAAACATGGAATGAAGGAGCCATGGTGGATGCAAAACTGGATTTCCAAATCCAAATCTAAAATATTCTCAGACATACGGGTTCCATGTTGGAAATCTAGCGGATCAATTGAGTACATCCATCAGAACCAATTAGACTCAAAATATCCCAACATTAAAAGATTAATCAGACCCCAACGTGAGCGATTAGACCCACATGCTCACGACCCCAACCAAGCATAAAACATGCCCCCAAAACTGTTTCATTGAACCAACAGTGTGGCTGCAGCTCATGAGGGTCCACTACCACCCTAAGGATATTCCCAGTATTGCCTAAATGAGAAGTAGCTAAAGTTGCACCATTTCCCTCTATACTCGGAGACTCGAAAAAATGGTCAATTCGGAAGAAAGAAGCAAGGAACTGAACGTGAACAAAGTGTGTCCCCAAGCGAAGAATGATCAATTCACTTAACTTCTTTTCTTCTTTTTTCTGCAGAAGTTCCCTATTAACGCAAAAATAACTCCCGTTATTAGATTTCTCTCATCGGAGCATAGGGATTATGATATACAAGAATATCTTGCACCACATTAATGATTATGTTTTGATTTGTCACAATAAGGATACATGACAGATCTATTCAACAATCCTCTCGATCATCTTTATGCATCCACGGATTTCAACTTCCATATCAGGACAACACCAACTTATTTTGGTAAAAATATGGAACGAAACTCGTCGCTATAGTGAAACGTGACAGAACTACCACGCAATCATCTGCATAGTCTTTTAAATCAAATGATTTCAACATCCATGTTAGGGCAAGAACGACACATTTCGGTCAAAACATGGAATGAAGGGGCCATGGTGGATGCAAAATTGGATTTCCAAATCAAAGTCTAAAATATTGTAAGAGAAATGAGTTCCATGTCGGAAATATAGCGGATCAATTGAGTCCATCCATCAATACCAATTTAACTAAAAATATCCCAACATTAAAAGACTAATCAGACCCCCAACGTGAGCGATTGGACTCACGTGTTCAAGACCCCAACCAAGCTTAAAACATGCCACCAAAATTGTTTCACTGAACCAACAGTGTTGTTGCTACTCCCAGTACAGCTCGTGGGGGTCCACTACCACACTAAGGATATTACCGGTATTGCCTACAAGAGAAGTAGTTACAGTACCGTTTTGCTTCTGTACATAGAGACTCGGAAAAATGGGCAATTCGGAAGAAAGAAGCAAGGGACCGAACGTGAACAAAGTGTGGTCCCCAAGCAAAGAATGAGCAATTCAATTATATATTTTATTCTTTTTTCTACACATGTTCCCTATCAACGCAAAAACGACTCCCATTATTAGATTTCTCTCATCGGAGCATAGGAATTATGATATACAAGAATATCATGCACCACATTAAGGGTTATGTTATGATCTGTCACAATGGGGATACAATGTAATAAACCATATACCAACCTAAAAGCTTAAGCTCAAAGGTGGAAGGCCCAAATAGGTATATATCAAGCCTTGCCAAGGGCATTACTTAGACGGTGTGGGATGCGGGGCTTTACTTTACCAACATACAAGACAGATCTTTTCAACGATCCTCTTGATCGTTTTCATGCGTCGACGGATGTCAACTTCCATATCAGGACAACACAAACTTATTTTTGTAAAAATATCGAACGAAATCCGTCGCCCAAGAGATACGAGACAAACTACAATGCAATCATCAGCATAGTCTTTTGTATCAAATGATTTCAACATCCACGTTAGGGCACGAACGACACATTTCGGTCAAAACATGGAATGAAGGGAAGGGGCCATGGTGGATGCAAGACTCGATTTCCAAATTCAAATCTAAAATAAGAGATATGGGTTCCATGTCGGGAGTTTAGCAGATCAATAGAGTCCATCCATCAATACAAATTTGACTCAAAATATCCAAACATTAAAAGATTAAATAGACCCCAACGTGAGGAATTGGACCCGCGTGTTCATAACCACAATCGAGCTTTAAAACATGCCCCTAAAACAACAGTTTCACTGAACCAACAATGCGGCTGCTGCACCGAGTACAACTGGTGGTGGTCCACGACCACCATATGGATATTCCCGATGTTGCCTAAATGAGAAGTAACTAAAGTTGCACCGTTTCCTTCTGTATTCAAAGACTCTGAAAAATAGGCAATTCGGAAGACGGAAGCAAGCGACCGAACTTGAACAAAGTGTGGACCCCAAGTGAAGAATAATCAATTGACTCGCCCCATTTCTTCCCCTCTCTGAAGATGTTTCCTATCAACGTAAAACCGACTCTCGTCATTAGATTTCTCATCCTCGGAGCATGGGGATTATGATATACAAGAATATCGTGAAGCATGTTAAGGGTTAAGTTGTGATCCGTCACAATAGGGATACATGACAGATCTATTCATCGATCCTCTCGATCGTCTTTATGCATCGACGGATTTCAACTTCCATATCGTGACAAGACTTATTTTTGTAAAAATATGGACCGAAATCTGTCGCTATAGTGATACGTGATAGAACTACCACGTAATCATCTGCATAGTCTTTTGCATCAAATGATTTCAACATCCATGTCAGGGTAGGAACGACACATTTAGGTGAAAACATGGAAAGAAGGGGCCATGGTGGATGCAAGACTGGATTTCCAAATTCAAGTCTAAAATATTCCCAGAGATATAGGTTCCATGTCGGGAGTATAAAGGATCAATTGAGTCCATCCATCAATACAAATTTGACTCAAAATATCCCAACATTAAAAGACTAATTAAACCCAAACATGAGGGTTTGGACCCCACTTGTTCACGACCCCAATCGAACTTAAAACTTGCCCCCAAATCTATTTCACTGAACCAACAATGTGACTGCTGCTCCGAGTACTGCTGGTGGGGGTCCACTACCAACCTAAGGATATTCCCGGTATTATATAAATGAGAAGTAACTAAAGTTGCACTGTTTCCTTCTGTACTCGGAGACTCTAAAAAAATGGGTAACACGGAAGACAGAAGCAAGGGACCGAACGTGAACAAAGTGTGGACCCCAAGTGAAGAATAATCAATTGACTTGTTTCTTTTCTTCCTTTTTCTGAAGATGTGTCCCATCAACGTAAAAATGACCCCCGTCATTAGATTTCTCTTCCTCGGAGCAGAGGGATTATGATATACAAGAATATCGTGAAGCACGTTAAGGGTTAAGTTGTGATCCGTCACAATGGGGATACATGACAGATCTATTCAATGATCATCTCGATCATCTTTATGCGTCGACGGATTTCAACTTCCATATCCGGACAACACAGACTTATTTTTGTAAAAATATGGACCGAAATCCGTTGCTATAGTGATACGTGACATAACTACCACGCAATCATCTGCATAGCCTTTTGCATCAAATGATTTCAACATCCATGTTAGGGTAAGAATGACACATTTCGGTCAAAACATGGAATGAAGGGGCCATGGTGGATGCAAGACTGGATTTCCAAAGTCAAGTCTAAACTATTCCCAGAGATATAGGTTCCATGTCGAGAGTATAAAGGATCGATTGAGTCCATCCATCAATACAAATTTGACTCAAAATATCCCAACATTAAAAGATTAATTAGACCCCAACGTGAGGGATTGGACCCATGTGTTCACGATCCCAATCGAGCTTAAAACTTGCCACCAAAACTGTTTCACTGAACCAACAATGTGGCCGCTGCTCCGAGTACTGCTGGTGGGGGTCCACTACCGACCTAAGGATATTCCCGATATTGCCTAAATGAGAGGTGGCTAAAGTTGCACCGTTTCCTTCTGTACTCGAAGACTCAGAAAAATGGGGAATTCGTAAGAAAGAAGCAAGCAACCGAACGTGAACAAAGTGTAGACCCCAAGTGAAGAATAATCAATTGACTTGCTCCTTTTCTTCCCCTCTCTGAAGATGTTACCAATCAACGTAAAACCGACTCCCGTTATTAGATTTCTCATCCCCAGAGCATAGGGAATATGATATACAAGAACATCGTGAAGCACGTTAAGGGTTAAGTTGTGATCCGTCACAATGGAGATACATGACATTTTTATTCAACGATACTCTCGATCGTCTTTATGCGTCGACGGATTTCAACTTCCATATGAGGACAACACAGACTTATTTTTGTAAAAATATGGACCGAAATCCTCCGCTATAGTGATACGTGACAGAACTACCACGTAATCATCTGCATAGTCTTTTGCATCAAATGATTTCAACATCCATGTTCGGGCAGGAACGACACATTACGGTGAAAACATGGAATGAAGGGGCCATGGTGGATGCAAGACTGAATTTCCAAATTCAAGTATAAAATATTCTCAAAGATATGGGTTCCATGTTGGGAGTTTAGCAGATCAATTGATTCCATCCATCAATACAAATTTGACTCAAAATATCCAAACATTAAAAGATTAATTAGACCCCAACGTGAGGGATTGGACCCCACGTGTTCACGACCCCAATCGAGGTTAAAACTTGCCCCCAAAACTGTTTCACTAAACCAACAATGTCGCTGCTACTCCGAGTACTACTGGTGGGGGTCCACTACCAACCTAAGGATATTCCCGGTATTATATAAATGAGAAGTAACTAAAGTTGCACTGTTTCCTTCTGTACTCGGAGACTCTAAAAAAATGGGTAATACGGAAGACAGAAGCAAGGGACCGAACGTGAACAAAGTGTGGACCCCAAGTGAAGAATAATCAATTGACTTGTTTCTTTTCTTCCTTTTTCTGAAGATGTGTCCCATCAACGTAAAAATGACCCCGTCATTAGATTTCTCTTCCTCGGAGCAGAGGGATTATGATATACAAGAATATCGTGAAGCACATTAAGGGTTAAGTTATGATCTATCGCAATGGGGAAAAATGACAGATCTATAGAACGATCCTCTCGATCGTCTTTATGCGTCGACGAATTTCAACTTCCATATCAGGACGACACAGACTTAATTTTGTAAAAATATGGAACGAAATCCGTCGCTAGAGTGATACGTGACAAAACTACCATGCAATCATCTGCATAGTCGTTTGCATCAAATGATTTCAACATCCACGTTAGGGCAAGAACGACACATTTCGGTCAAAACATGGAATGAAGGGGCCGTGGTGGATGCAAGACAGGATTTCAAAATTCAACTCTAAAATATTCTCAGAGATATGGGTTCCATGTCTGGAGTTTAGCGGATCAATTGAGTCCATCCATCAATACAAATTTGGCTCAAAATATCCCAACATTAAAAGATTAATTAGACCCCAATGTGAGGGATTGGACCCATGTGTTCACTACCCCAATCGAGCATAAAACATGCCCCCAAAACTGTTTCACTGAACCAACAATGTGGCTGCTGCTCCTAGTACTGCTGGTGGGGGTCCACTACCACTCTAAGGATATTCCTGGTATTGCCTAAATGAGAAGTAGTTAAAGGTGCACCATTTCCTTCTGTACTTGGATACTCAGAAAAATGAGGAATTCGGAAGAAAGAAGCAAGTGACCAAAAGTGAACAAAGTGTGGACACCAAGTGAAGAATAATCAATTGACTTGCTTCTTTTCTTCCTTTTTCTGAAGATGATTCCTATCAATGTGAAAACGACTCTTGTAATTAGATTTCTCATCCACGGAGCATAGGGATTATGATATACAAGAATATCGTGCAGCACGTTAAGGGTTAAGTTGTGATCCGTCACAATGGGGATACATGACAGATCTATTCAACGATCCTTTCGATCGTCTTTATGCATTAACGGATTTCCATTTCCATATCAGGACAACACAGACTTATTTTTGTAAAAATATGGACCGAAATCCGTCGCTATAGTGATACGTGACAGAACTACCACGCAATCATCTACATAGTCGTTTGTATCAAATGATTTCAACATCCATGTTAGGGCAAGAACGACACATTTCAGTCAAAACATGGAATGAAGGGGCCATGATGGATGCAAGACTAGATTTCCAAATTCAACTCTAAAATATTCTCAGAGATATGGTGACTGCAACGTGATTTATTGGACCCATGTGTTCATAACCTCAATCAAGCGTAAAATATGTCACCAAACCTGTTTCACAAAACCAACAATGTGGTTGTTGCTCCAAGTACAGCGGGTGGGGGTCCACTACCACCCTTAGGATATGCCCCATATTGCCTACAAGGGAAGTAGCTACAGTTGCATGGTTTCCTTCTATACTTGGAGACTCATAAAAATGGGTGATTGAAAAGAAAAAAACAAGGGACCAAACGTGAACAAATTGTGGACCCCAAGTGTAGAATAAGCAATGGACTTGCTTCTTTGCTTCTGGTTTTTTCAAATGTTCACTACGAATAAAAATGGGAGATTCGGAAGAAAGAAGCAAGGGACCAAACGTGAACAAAATGTGGACCCCAAGTGAAAAATAAACAATGGACTTGCTTCGTTTCGTCTTTTTTTTTCCAAATGTTCACTATCTACATAAAAAGTACTCCCCTAATTAGATTTCTTTCCCCGGTACCGAGCGATTATGATTACATGAATATTGTAAAGTACGTTAAGGGTTATGTTATGATCCGTCACAATGGTGATACATGGCAGATTTATTCCATAATCCGCTCGATCGTCTTTTTGCATTTAAAGGTTTCAACCTCCATATTAGTGCATCACATAGACATTTTGGAAAAAATATGAAATGAAGTGTCGAGGTGGATGCAAACTGGACTTCAAAATTATCTTCTAAATAATCTAGGCTATTCGGAGTCCAAATCAGGAAATTAGGAGGTCAAGTGATGCCATCCGTCTGCCCTATTTTGAATAAAAAGAGCAACGATGAAGAGTTAGGTAGACAAAAATGGGAGGAATTCGACCCACGTGTTAACGATGATAAAACCAAGCCCATAATGGACCCTAAACTTGGTTCACAAGACTATCTATGTGGCCGCTTTTAAATTTTGAGAATAAACAGTTGTGGAAGATAGTTGTCGTTGAAAGTCATGAGCACTCAAATTGCTGCTCTAATTGTTGAGTTCTGAGTTTGCTTGTTGAAGTATTGATGAAGACTAAGATTGGTGCGGATTGAAATATATAAATCAATAAATGTCATCCTTTGTTGGTTAGAACTCCCATGGAGTTGTAAATATGTATTATTTTGTAGTGATGATGTAAATGATCACAAGTAATGGTGCTTGACTTGGGAATTCATGGTCATCGTGGGTTATTATAATTGGAGAAATTTTTAACACTTCGCTATTGTTCTAAGTCAAGAATTTTTTTTTTATTTTTATTTTTTGGGTACCCAGCTATAGGGGGCTTGAACTGCTGAAATCAGATCTGGCCGCCGAAGACACATTGGAATAGGTTGGCTGTGGACCCCACATGGCCCACTCTCTGATCACAAGATCCCCATAATCTGAAAGACAACTCCCAAGTGACCCCCTAGTGGTGTATGACTCTCATAAGTTGGGTTGGATTTGGCTCATAAACCTGCTGCCCAGAATCCAACAACGTGCATGCGATGTTGCTGTAATGAATTCTCTGGATATTGCAAAACAGCCCCTTGGTATTTACGGGTACTATTTGGCCCAACTACAATTGCCTCCACATCCGGTAGGTTCGATCGCAAGTGTGCAATCATTGGTTTCTTTATCCTTGTAAATTTATGGGGAAAAAAAAAACCATGTTCTCCCATTTGTGATTGTCAGATTTTTACAGTGAACCAATGCAACAATGTTAGGATGTTGTGATCTATGATGAAAATCAATCATTGGATGAAACAGAGAAACTTGATATCTAAGAAGTTGGTAATGTTGTCGGTGATCAAATCTTTGACAAGAAACCAACTAAAGGCTCCGTTGCTTTGTGTAGCTTCTTATAATGATTTGATGTCTTCTTGCTTTGCCTTCTATTGTCTCGTGAAGCACTTTTCTATTTCGTTCAGAGAATCATATTTGTCTTCACTGCTTAGAAAAATAATTTCATTCGGCATAGGATTCTTTTGTTGGGGGTTAAAAGGATATAATGAAGTGAGGGTTGGAATATTTAGTTATTGATCATACTAGTTAAACTTGGACAAATAATCTTGACCTTTACACCAGAGGATTTTTATTTCTTGGTGATCAACATTAGAATGACATGACTAGTTAGAAGGCATCAAAATGCTGATAATGTTCAGAAAAATAGTGGGTTTACACCAGAGGATTTTTATTCCGATCAACATTAGAATGACATGACTAGTTAGAAGGCATCAAAATGCTGATAATGTTAAGAAAAATAGTGGGTCTAATTCTAGTTTCAAATTTGGTAGAAACCAATCCAGTTTCCAGATATGGTAGAATGATCAAGCTTAAGAAAATTACACCCTTTTTTTCTTTTCCGTGCAAATAATCTTCTCAGGATTCTTCAAAGGATTTCAGCAAAGAAACTGTCATCTCAAAGAATTCAATGGAATTTACAATCTACATAACCCACCCACACCCATGCACATGTCCACGCGCACACACCACACCTATTGTGTGTGTGTGTAAGCCAGATAAAAAAAAAAAAGCGCTACCAGATCACCATCATCAACTTAGCCATAAACCCAGATAAAACCTACCTATCTAGTGCGAGAAGAAAGAACATTATGATAGTACTAAAAACATATATAGCTCTCACGATCTCTAACAATGCACATCTCATACAGAATTTAGAGGAAGAATTAGAAAAACAGAGGAATCAATCATAACAGACTAGCAAAATCTTGTTCTAAATACAACAAAAGAAGTTCGGTTGAAACTTTTAAAACTTAAAAGCATGCAATAAAATTTTCAATTCCTACTGCCAATAAACCTACATAGTAAGGTATTAACCAATAACCACAGTAAGGTATTAAAAATCAACAACATAAAGAGAAGTGGGGAGAAAGTCGAAGATCGCATACCTGAGACGAGCTCTCTTTGGCAGTTGCAAGAGAAGCGAGAGGAGAGATGGTGTTTTGCTGCAACGGAATTCATCAGAAGCCAATTTCCCTTGGGAGCACATAGGAACTCCAGATACTCGACATCGGAGGAAAAACGGATGCTGAATAATGATAGCAAGATAAAAATCACAGCTTCCAACACCCTAATGTCAATAGCCATTCCAGCCGACTCAGGGCTCTGCAAGGCCTTGATTTGGCTTAATGAAAGAAGCAAAAAAAAAAAAAAAAAAAAAAAAAACACCCAAACGCAAGCAGATACAAACAATGAAAAGCCATAACAAAACCCTAGCATATCATCACCAGAAAAATCTTAAAAGAAAGAAACATAAACACAAACACTCGGTGAACATCATGATATCAGATTGCATCAAATTTGAAACCCTAACTTTGAATTCATCATTTAAAACTTAAAATGCTTAAAAGAAAAGAGATAAACGCCATTGGATTTGCACAGGATCGAAACCCTGGAGAGAGATTGAGAACATACTCGTTAGTGGCGTGACGACGAAGAAAGCGAGAAGACAAGAGAGCGGGATGGTTTTCTTTCGCCTCTTTCTTTTCTCAGACGGGACTGGATTCAAAAACCAGAAGCGCGCGAACAGAGAGGTAAATGGGGCGGCTCGGGTATATATATTTATAGTGAAATAAGATGGTGGGATACAGCTGTCAACATGTTAGGTTGGATTTGGGTTGCATCGTGGGCCCATGGGTTGATCTCGAAAATGAGCTTTTGGTCCAATGGTCAAAACGGGCCTAGGCCTAGTGTAGGCCTTTTGCATACTTAAAAGGACCTTGGCCTGAACTAGCCACGAACGACCTTTTTAGTAAAACAAGTCTAGGTGATCTTACAATTTTTCTTCTTTCCGATAAAATATGTAAAATATTTATATGCATTCGTCTCTCGCTATATTACACAAGGAAGGTAATATGGGGAGATCGACTTTATAATTCATCCAAACCATCTACGCATGGAATCACCCGAATACACTGAATTCAGCGAGTTTTTATCAATCTAAATGGGCTAGACCATTTATAAAGTACCAGATATTTTATTTGATACGAAGTTGTAAAATTTGTGGGCTATGGATTAATGAGTTAGAGGCATGGAATTGACCTCAAACTTAATATTTAAAAACGTCCAAAATATTTCTTTCCATCTCTCGGTCCTGTGATCTGTGAGGCCCAAGAAGGGCCATATCGATCTATCCACCTCACCATACTACATTGGTTGACTTATGCATGTGAATATTGTCCTGCATAAATTTCAACTATACTTGTCATAGCTAATAATTGAGAGTTGCATGCATGTTTCAAAACTTGATCACACTCAACTTGGTCTAATCATTTGGATAGATGGTGGAATCAAGTTCTTAAGATTAATCAAAATCTCTAACAATGCACTTTTATTTTTAGTCATAAGAACATTAATCAAAATTTATAACAATCCAATCTTATTTCTAATTGATCTATTCTCTCTAACATCAAGAAGGTGAAGCAATTTTTTGAGTTTGATTGGAAACTTAACCGTGCTCAATGCGCCAAACTCACTTAAAATCAGTTAAGTCAATCAACTGTGGTTTTAAAGATCAAGCAAAATTGAGTCATGTTGTCGTATACCTTATTGTATGCATTTTCTCTCTTTTTTCCCCCTTTACTAGGTAGGTCTAGTAACCGGGAGTGATATTATACACTTTTAAATATAAGAGTATGGGTGTGATGTCGAGGTGCCAACACCAAGTTTCGTGAGTTTGTATTGGAACCTAAAGGTGGTCAAAAGAAAGTAATAAGACTATACATAGCTTGGGAGCCTCTAATGTGCCTACAAAATACAAGCGTGCATTCAAAATCGATATTTTGTGGCAATCAAACAATCTTATGGTATGTAATTTTGATATCATGTAAGATATCAAACACCAACCTAAAAGCTTAAGCTAATACTTGGAAGATTCACACAGTGTGTGTGTGTGTGTGTGTGTATATGTATATATATATATATATATGAGGAAGTTTCAAGTGCATCTATCCCTCACCATAGGGTGAGGGACACTTCCATAATTGAGAATTTTCAAGTGCAAAAGTTACTTTTCAAGTACAAAGGGTGATGTACACTTCATTGTTTTCATGTGCAAAAAGGCAAGTGTCCCTCACCCTATGGTGAGGGATAGATGCACTTGAAACTTCCCATATATATATATATATATATATATATATATATATGAATCCATGTCCAACTCAAAGTTAAGCGATGTGGGATGAGGGACTCCCCAACTGGTTGGATGCCTTTGTTTCAATTAGGCTCAACCCCACATATAGGGTCTGTTTCTTTGTTAGAATTCCAAGAATTCCTAAGGACCCATTTGGTTGTTGGAATTTGGAGAATTCATGTCTGGTGGAATTTGGAGAATTTGGAATGCTGGAATTCAAAATGCTGCTAAATTCATCCTGAATTCTAATTCTCTGTTTGATTCGTTTAGGAATTCAAGCCTGAGAATTCAATATACCCTGAATTCCTGAAATTCTCTGTTTGGTAATTTACAAGGATTTATAAATTCTCTATTTGGTAATTTACAAGGATTTATGAAAAGAAAAGGAAAAAAAAAAGGAATGTGAGGAAATCATAAGTGTTTTTTGGAACATTAATTCACTTCCATAAAAGGAAATCAAAAGTGTTTTTTTTTTTTTTTAATGTGTTGGAAAATCAGAATTGTTTTTAATGGTATATAGCAGCATGTTTTTGTGTGAACACCTAACCACTATGTAAGCCTTGAACGGATAATACAACATGACAGTTTCTTAACACTTATGACTTGGTAACTTCCTAAGAAAAATTTGGCAGAGTCTCCTCAATTTTTTACCACCAATGTGCATCCAAATTGACATTTAGAATAGCAATACCTTTTTTTTTGTTGTGTGTGTAAGGACCCATCCAGGACTGGACCCAAGACACAAAATAAATAAATAAATAAAATGCCTTGTGCAAGACTACCATTAATCTGCAGTAAACTACAAATGTAGTTTTACCGTAGTAACCAGCGGCGGTAAAGCTGAAAATGCACGATTACTGCCGATACTTGCTATGGAAACCCTGCATGTAATTCCCACAGGTTGGAATTTGTTTTTAGTAAATCTGTCCATTTTATGTTTGTCTGTTTTATTCCCACATGAAAACAAGTTGCTCGTGGAATATGGCACATGGTGTAACTTGTCAAGCCATGAACACAATAGAAAACAATGTATAAAAAGGGATGGTGAAATTCAAATCTAACAAAATCATCTTTATCACCAAATCCTATCTGACCCACTCACATTATGTTTGTCTGCGGATGCAAACTAGCCCCAATTGCACTTAAGTTGGAGTGACATGCCATTTTGGATTGACATGTGTGAAATACATGATTTTTTTTTCCTAGGAAAATTCTATCCAACGCTTTATATAAGCTCCCATTGAAGTAAAAGTTGAGGCCAGTTTATGCCGGTCATCTAACTCATCAACTAGTCAGTTGCGGTTCATCGACTAAACAGTTGTAATTATCCAGTAAGAGAATGGCATTTTTTCTCCTATTGTGGACCATTAGAACATGGGACCCAATTGTCCAAACTAAATGCCTGAGTTGTCATTCAAGGATTATGTAATGTGAGGGGTGGGGTGTCCCTAAGTACTTTCGGACGCCCAGAATGATATCAGACTCTCCTGTCTCCTTCAAGCATAGATTCAGCAACTAGGTTTATCAAGGGACCGGCCCTGGCTTGATTTGAGTGTGGGCTGAAATTTATGTCACAGGCAACCTAGTTAGTTATCAACCAGAAATGTCTTCAAGCTCTATCTTAACAAGTAGGAATTAAAACTGGTTTGGTTCATATCTATACAGGCCCTAACCTGTATTGTTTTAGGGTAAGGAGGACTTAACCTGGTTTGGTTCTTAACACTTATGACTTGGTAACTTCCTAGGAAAAATTTGGCAGAGTCTCCTCTGTATTTTGGATCCCGGGAAATATCTCGGATACACAAAACCTGTCACTTCTAAATAAAACACTTCATATATCACCCCGGTGCCCCTCAGAACTCATTTACAACTGAGGAGTCCAAGCCCATGAGAAGCCTTTAAAAGGGCTCCATTTCAAACTATCATACAAGAACATGCTTTATCAATGCCTAAATAAAAAAAATCCATTCATCAAGTTATCTACATAAAATGTTCAAATAATAATAAATGGCATACATATGATATTGTTAGAATGACATCCACAACCATATGTCTACACAAGCAGATATTCATCCATCCATATAATGTGTTTTTCTTTCATCCATTCTTCACCCAGAACCATATATCTATCTAATATTTATCTATCCATTCAATGCAGTCTTTGTTCACAACCATATCCTATAATTGGGGGAAAAAAGCATCCACTATATGAAACCACTATTTAGATGAGCACCTCAATACTCATCCATCCAAATTACTGCATTCAAATAGATTTTGTTCCATCATTATAGTTCATCAATCCATAGGTCTAAACTAAAAGTTCAGAAGTTTAAGGGTTATGATATTACAATATCCCACAAAAGCAAAGGTTTACCACCAATTAGACTTCCCATTTAGAAATTTAACGACCACCACTAGATGAACCAAGATTAGTGAAATGCATCTCAAACCATTGTTGTTTCATTTCATCACTGTAGGTGAGAAATAAGTTGGCCTTTCGCTCATCCTGAGCAAGATATTCAGTCACGGCAACATAAGCTTGTGGAGGTATAAAGGGACATGAAATCACACCATTTGTCACTTTGTTCATCAATATGTAAACAGGCTCTGGTGTGTTTATCCTCTCTGCAAGATTATTAACCGCAACCGCAACATTGGCCAACGTCTTATTTATCTCTTCACCTACCTGTGACCTTTGTTTTTTACCTGTATTCTTATTGCTATTGTGGGTTGCTGTAGGCCTGCATGGCTCAGGTGTTTGTACATTTGTTTCAGGCAAGCTATCATCATCTATATCATTTAACCCTGTATAAGGTGTCCCATAGGTAGCATTAATAAATTCTTCATCCGTCATCATAGCGTCAACATCTATGGTGCTACGTTCACCGCCAGTCATGGCAATATTACCTTCAGCAACAAGTTCATGAATTTCATCAAAGAATGAGACTTGAAGAGTCTTATACTTGCTCAATTTGCTTTTTGCCTATAAAAGAGTTAGAAAATATGCTAAACAGTTAGAAAATAAGTCATCTTATTATAAAAGAGTTAATCAATACACTATTTTGACATACCTGTACCAAAGCATTCCACACATCATTTGGGGCCGTAACCATCTTTCGGGTATCATCCCAGCCGAATCCAGACATGTTTAAAAGTTGCCTCACTTCTTTGTATCGAGCCCTCCAATTCTTCAGCTTATTTTTTGCATTAACTATGTCTGGCTCTCGTCCAGTCTCTTCCTTGATCTTAGCAAGAACCTCATCCCAACAAGCTTTGGTGAAGTTCTTTTCACTCTTTCTTCCTCTTTGCTTCATCAACAGAAGCATGCCCATTAGGACCCTTTCCTCTTTTGGATCCCAATGGTAATTTTCTCTCCTTGCTTGTCCTATTTAAATTTGAGTGCATAAATCTTATACCACAACTACTTAATATATAAATGTTATATATAAAATCACAACATTAGGAAACTGTAGTAAGATCTAATATATTAACGCCATATGCCAAAAAATGGAAAGTACAAAAGAAAACCAGTTTTCTCCACAAAACCAATTCATGTTCGATAAAAAAAAAAAACATATGTCAAGAATTACTCTTGAAAAAGATAGCATAATTAAGCAAAACACCATGACTTGTAAATGCCAAAAATTGCATGCTTGTTTTCATGTCATTCCCTCCTCTAGTTGTAACTCATAATCTGCCCACATTTGCTCAGCTATGGTGTCTCGAAATGCAGTCCATGTATCTCTAGTCCACCTTGGAACTGTCACCCCATCTCTTGCAGCTCTCAATTGAGGATCAATCTCCGGAGCATTTGAGGGGGCCATTCTTATTTTTTGAAGCAATTCATCTCTAGCACCATACAAAGCAATATGGTTGTGTAGGACACAACACGCAATTACAATATCTCTTTGGGTAGTCAATGAATACCCACGTGGCATCCTCAAGATGGGAAATCGATTTTTTAACACTGCAAATACCCTTTCTATCGTTGTACGTAATGATGAGTGACACAAATTAAAAAGCTCTTCTGCATTCATCGGAGGGCAACTGATGTTAAACTCTTTAAGATGATAACGGACGCCTCTATATGGTGTCAAGAACCCTGGTTGATTGCTATAACCAGCATCGACTAGATAAAATTTACCTACATTTACAAATCAAATAGTCGTGATTAATTATATGCTAGATTTTCAAGAGGATGTAAGTGAACAAGTTTAGTTAGATTACCATCTGGGACTTTCAACCTATCTCCCCTATTCAACGCAGACCAAAGGACAGTAGCATCTGTCGCAGAACCTTCCCACCCCGCAAGCACATAATGGAATTTCATGTCAAATCCACATGCCATGAGGCAATTTTGAGAAAGAAACCCTTTCCTATTTCGATACATGGCTTGCATTGAAAGTGAAACATGAGCAGGTATGTGAGTTCCATCAATGGCTCCTATGCAATCCTAATGAGCCAATGAAGATTTTGAGCAAAGTGAGAACATGTTAATGTAAAGAATAATTATTGGTATTAGAAAACTGAAAAAAAGGAGTTAACCTTAAAATATGGATAGAATCTGTTATTCGCCATAATTTGTTACGGAATGGGAGCGTTTTTTGGAATGAAAATATAGTTCGGATACACCTTGCCAATTGCATTTAGCACTTCATGAAAATAACGACTAACAGTTTCTCCTGAATGGTTAAATCGATTTGCAGTCACTCGATTAGTAACACTATGAGCTAATGTATGTAAAAACATTGCTATTTGCTCATCAACTGATAAAAGGTGTCTTGATTGAAGGAGATTACGATGCCTGAATGTGTCACGCAAAATAAGAAAGCATTCAGGATTCATTCGAAGGTTCTCATGGCATTGGGGACCCGTGCTAGACAAGAGTTCTTTGATCCATACGTCGCCTGACAATGATGAAATGCGGCGCTTTTTTCTTGGTCTTTCATCTTCTAAGCTCAACCATAATGCAGCTAACTCACAACATACAACCACCATAGTGACTACGACGGATACTATAACAGCGGTGTCCAATTCTGTCGTTGATTAATTAAAATGTTCTTTATATAAATATCATGTAATGATGCATTACATTAAGAAATGAAATTAATAATTAAGATTCTATGTGTAAAAAATAACACTTCTATGCACCTTGAAATCAATAGAACAAAGGTATAAATTCACAATATAAGTCGGGAACAAATAATACCTGCCATGGTGTATAATCTCCACAGATAAAACAAAAGTAACAAACTTTGGTTGAGAACTATCAGCACCTAAAGAGGATAAAAAATCTATTAATACCATGGAGCAGCAATAGTGAACTGGCAAGCCTTTTATTCCTTTGACAGGGATAAAAGATTAGTTTGCCTTTCTTGAAAAAATGAACTTTATGGTTCACAGGTTATGCAGAGGAAGTTTGAAGTAGATAACTAAAACAACACTGAAAAATCCATATATATATATATATATCATTCAACAAAATCTACCATTACAAACAATTATAAGACAGTCGGCTCTGTATTCTTCATACAATTCATAACTCGATACTGGCATGGGAACTTTTTGTGTAAAATCATTATTCCTGTAGTATCCATAGCATGTCTTGATCAATATCTAGCCATCAAAACAACATAAATCCTAGCTTTTCCAATTACCACAAGGCCACTCTAGTATTACATTACCTATTTATCACAGATATGGATAATGTGGCAAACCATGTTGAACACCTGGCCTAACACTCAGCTAGTCTAATGATTGGCAGGCCTGTATTAGCATTAGAAGCCAAATTCTTCAAAGATCCCCTTATTTCATACACTGGACCACCTAATGAGTCTAGTCCAGTCTGTGCTCTTTCAGAAAGCACATTAACAAGTAGTGGACCAGCTTGGTAAAGTCTTGGAGATTGCATATGTGCAATGACTTTGGCACACAACCACATGGATAACAAACATGTACATGGAAGAACGCCAAATCCATTTGGCATCCGGTCATCCAACCTAGAGGCATGCTATTATGGACTCAAAAAGTGCAATAAATCTTTGGAACCCATCAACATTAAAATGTAAAATACATTTGGTAACCCTGCTACTGAAGTACATAATACCCACTTAAATTCAAGTAGGCCATACTACCCTCAAGGTAGGCTATACAAGTTGCTTCAGATTTCAAGGATGTGGACCTCGACAGACATGTAATACTTCCAGAGAAATTTTAAACACATGTAATCCCTCACAAAGAGTTGATTTTAAAAGCTAAAGAGGCATTTTAATACTTCTCAAAAGCTGGCAGTGGTTTCATGCTGAAGAGGTGACTTTTTGGGAAATGTGGCTGTCCCAGAGCCTAAGGTTTGCTTCAAATACTTTTGAGGTATTGGATGATGCTGAAAAGGTCCTCCATTTAGATGTGCAATAATCTAAAATGCATGTTATACTAGTAATTAATAGTGAG
This sequence comes from Cinnamomum chago, assembly GCA_038049695.1. Taxonomy (NCBI): domain Eukaryota; kingdom Viridiplantae; phylum Streptophyta; class Magnoliopsida; order Laurales; family Lauraceae; genus Cinnamomum; species Cinnamomum chago. The sequence continues at coordinate 112,217,038 of CP142451.1, forward strand.
GACAAGAAATTAAGCCCAACCATGAAGAGGAACATCAGAAGCACAATAGCTCAGATAGCAGTAGAAAAAGCTGAAAATTCCATTTTGCACAATGTATTTGAATCCCATTTTGCACTATTTGAACCCCGCAAGCTCAAGCTACGACAGACCCATCTGAAGGTATTATAAATGCTGAAAAGAGTGAAAGATTGTTTCTTTCTACTTCTATCTATTCATTTCTTTCTACTTCTATCTATTCATTTTAAGGGTCTTTTCATTGGTTTATCCCAAACAGCTGAAACCCCATCTTGGTTTCCACCATGGTATTTTTTTTTTCTGATTTTAGTTCAAAGAAAAGAGAATATCAATATGGGTTTCTTTAAAATGAGTTTGGTTAGATTTGTGTTGTTATCTTTCATGAAATGCATATAGGTTTTATCAAAGGACCTCTCCGAGTATGCTGATGTTTTTTTTTCCTCTATTAATGATACATACATATTTTTTATATGTATATCCACCTTCTTTTTAGCAGTCTATAATATTGGTAATTAGTATATCTTGAAATAATTATGAGGAAAAACTAAAGAAGGAAGATGTTGTTAGGGATAGGAGCTAGTTTGTATTTTGTGTTCCATAGATGACCCAGTCAGCCTTATCCTCTTTTTCTCTTTGTTATTCAGTTGCAACTTGCTACTTATTTCTCTCGGTTGTATACCTTTGTTAACTGTGTGAATGAAAGAAGTTTAGATGGTATCAGAGAATTCGGATAATCTCCAAAAGATTAAAGAAGTTCCTGTCTGACTTATCTTTTCAAAAATTGAAGTTCCAAAATCGAAGAGGGTATTTCTGTTCAATGGCTTACACACTGGAAATCGCAAGTTGAGACAGAACCAGTTCCACTTTAATCCTTGCATCTCTAATCTAGCTTCTAGACATGCATAACTGCCACTGGATCTTGAAATTGGAATATGTTGTTAGGCAGATTTCGTTCAACTGTACTAGAACGAAAACCAGGACAATGATAAATGGAAAAAGGGAACCTATGGATCATTAGCAAAATGCATTGCTCTTACTGGGTATGCAGAGCCGGGGAGCCTGACTGCGCTTATGGGTCCATCCACCGGAACACCCAACCATCTCCAATACTTCCATCAAAGATGAGAAGAAGAAGAAGCCCCATATCTGCTAGGTTCCTCACCAAACCCTAACATGAGAGGAAAGGGGTTTTCTGCTCAAGTTCATCAAACCCAAGCATACAAAAAAACCATTGGAATAGTAAATCACATAACTGAGAAATCATCTCTTTTTTAATCCGAGTTCCATCATCCTGCCTTGCAAACGATCAATGTTGAGAAAAAAAAAATATAGAACAGAGGATGAAAGAGGAAGGGGAGATGCTCACCAGGGAAAAAAATCAATAGAAAGAAGGTTTAGATTTGAATCTGCAGATGACCGTTGGGGAATCCTCTTCTCGTCGGAACGAATGACAACAATCGGAATTCTCAAATGCTACTCCCCATCCCAGCATTCCAAAACCCCATCGATAGCTGCTTCCGGAATACCAGGGTATCACATATCCACACTTGAAACTCAATCAAACAAAGTATTTACCGACAGGAATTCAAAAACCCCTGCAAACCTGAATTCCAGTCAGGAATGCTAGTAAACAAACGGGCCCTAAAGTCCCATACAAAGTGGAATTCGTTGATGCCCTTTTGGATTTGAGCATTCAGAAATTCCATAAAAATGCATAGGGAGTTGAGTTCCTAAATTCCCAGAGGTCAAAAGAGATCATTTATGTGGCTGAAATTTATAAATGTTAATAAAGAAACATGAAATTTAGAAATTTCAAGGGACAACTCGCCGCATCATGTCAAAGTCCTAGCAGAAATTCCTTAGCAGATAAATTGAGATGTCAATAGACATTCTCCAAAGAGATTTTTTTTTATCATATTGGTGTTGTACTCAACTTTGAACAATCTAACTCATGAATAAAGGAAAAAGAAATAAGGGGTTAAAGTATAAAGCACTAAAAGACAAATATGTTATTTCTTCCAAATATAAAAACGAGAAATTTCTAAAAGTATAAATTTTAGTTTTTTTCCCCTAAAAGTACATATAGATTTGAGTATTTTAAAAGAGTGTAACAGTTTTTCATATTTCTTTAAATTAAGTTTTTTCCATAGAACAAATTAAAAAACGGCAAAAGTACTCCTATGTCATTTAAATTTTTTTTATTTTAATAAATCTTTTAAGATAAACGATCAAATCCAACCCAAACAACTTAGTGAGGGCCATTTCCCATACCTACGGTTATTTTTTATTATTATTATTATATATATTTTTTTATGGATGATCAAATCTAACCCAAACAATCTAATCATAATTATTGTAAGCTTCGCTAAACCTTGAAATCGTGTAAGAGATAAGGCAACCTTTTTTTTCTTGCATATCTCTTTACAGGGAAACACGTGTAACTTGCATTTGATTTGGTTGGATTGCTTGAAAAAGAACATGAATCATATAGAATTTAAGGAAAAAACTAATATATGAGGCTTTGGAGGAGGATAGATGGATAAGAAAGGTGGTGGTTTTTGAGAAAAGAAAGAAGGTAAAAAAAGGACAAAAACCTATCATAAAAGTATTTTTGTCATTTTTTTTCTAATTTTTTCATGAAGAAGACTTTATTGAAATAAATATAGAAAACTTTATATTATTTTAAAATATTAAAATATTCACATACTATGTTGAAATTGAGCTAAAAAAGTTTTACTATTATTTAAAAATCTTCCAAATAAGAAGTAAAGTGGGTAAAACGGAAATCTCGTGTTACATCAGTTGGCACTTATAAATTTCCTCCCCTTTTACACCCAAACAACAATGAATTAAGCATCGTGAAGACAAAGAATTTTATTTTCACAATACTAGTGAGATTGATTTTCTATGAATCTTAAATTCTCAATTAACATCACCATTACTTGATGCCGAGAAATAATTACAATAGCTTTTTTCTCTTACTTGAATTAGAATTATTTTATAAATGTTAAACACCACTCCAACAAAAAAAAAAGAAAAACCTTTTCTCATAGACCTTTCATAATTAAAGAAAAGATAGAGGTTTATTTCTTAAAAAAAAAAGTAAAAAAAAAAATTAAAAAGATCAAGACAAGACAACATATCTGTCCACTTCACAAAACAGTGTACACAAATGTACAAACCACAGCCACAACCATTCATCCATTCATTTCCACACATCCTCTGATATATATATGACTGAATCAACATCTTCCATTGAAAGCTCGAAGGCATCGATTTTCCAAAACTCATCTCCTTGGATGATGGCGTTGCAGATTCCATTCTCCTCTTCTCTTCGGCTTATGCACTCCGATGTCTCCAGCTGCCCGAACCCGAACCCGAACGCCATGCTCCTGCCCGACCCGCTCCGCACCAGAGTCCGCAATCGGACGGTGGGGATTATGTCGAGCGGTTTCGAGAGAGGGAGGAGAAGGGTTCGGGTATCGGTCCGATCGAGCTTGGATATGGCGGGTCCTGTAGTCGGGCAGGTCACTGAAGTGAACAAGGACACTTTCTGGCCTCTTGTGCAAGCTGCTGGAGATAAAGTAGTGGTTCTCGACATGTACACTCAATGGTATCTTCATCTCTCTCTCTCTCTATACAGTAGAAAAAATATGAAGTTATTGGTTTTTTTTTCTTGAAACTGAAGATTCCATTTTCCACAGAAAATGAAACCAATGTGGAAATGGAATTCCGTGGAAACTATGACTATGCTTTTATAGGAGGAAGTTAAGATCCGGGAGAAAACAGGTGTAGAAAATTTGAGCTCTAGACAGTATTCTTCACCTTTTCCACTCATCCAAACTGACCCCTTATTTTCCTTGGAAGGGGTCAGTCAATGCAACCAAATATCAGTCCCTTCTTGTTTTGTTTTTGCTCGCAATTGTTGATTGGAGAACTTGATTCATAGAGATAATTTTTTGATGGGTGAAGATGACTTGTTCACATGGTCAGCTCATATTTTAGCTTGGGTCAAGAGGATGATCACTCATTCACTTCAACCCAAGGATGGGTGTCACTTAAATTTCAGTGATATTCATGCCAGCAAGACAATAACAATTCATAGGGCATGTATTGATCCAATGGTTTCTTTTGACTAGAAGCGGGCCAAAGATCACTTCATGGGTTTCTTTTGCCTCGTGGGTCTCTTATCTTCCAGATTTTTGGGTCTATTCTACTAATGCTATAGTGTTCAATTGGAGGGAAATCATTTCATCTTGATTTAATTCTCTCTCCCTCTACTTGTTTCTGTTTCCCCTCTTTTTGGGAGGTGGCTGTTTTTTGGGGTTTTACTCGGCCGCTTCTCAGTATAATTCTTTTATACTGTAAAGCTCTTTTGTAATTTCCTTTTTTCTATCAATACAAGTTACCATTTCAAAAAAAAATATCATATTTGCTGTATTGGTGTAGGTATATAATTGTTATTCTATTTATGCACGTTGAATTCTTGAAATTCTGGAGATACTCATTTTCTTTTTATCTATTTTTGGATGGGGAGAACACTGACATATTTGATGATGCCAAAAAGTGGTTTTCGGGCACCACCGGTCAAGTAATAAATAATTAATGAGAAAATTAATGGAGAGAGAGAAAAAGAGAGAAGGGATTTATAGTGGTCCGGTCCGTGTGACCTACGTCCACTTTAATTGGTGAATTTACTGCTCTGGGGAAGAGATTACAAAGTATCAGATTACAATGATGATGTGAAAGTAGATCAGGAGGAAAAATCAATTTGCCTTCCTCCGTTAGTAGGACTCTCCTTTTATTGTCTTTCCCCAACGGGTGGGGAGAATCTCCAGCGATCTCCAACGATTTGCGCTCCAATCTGGTAGTCTCCCGCACTGTCCTCAACAGATGAACATGTAAGATCTCTTCCGCGGGACTTGGTAAAGGCAAGTAGACGAAACGACGCGTGTGCTGACTCTGTCATTCGATGGATTCGGACCCGGCCCTTAACGGGTAGATGACGGGCTCATCATGGACTTGGATCGGTTGGCATTGACCCGCTATTGTGGACCGAGCTGTTTGGGCCTAACTCGTCACTACGGACCGAGTCATTTGGGCCTGGCCCATCAATATTCATATGAAAATGAATGAAGTGATTGAACATTTTAGAATGCCTTCTGTCACACCCCCAAACCCGGATTCCCGAACAATGTGGAAGTCCGAATCTTGAGGCGCGGCCATCCAGGATCTGATGCCTAAGCTTTTTTGGGGGCTTACGGTTAGCCGGAAGTTACAGCTATGGTGCAAATCTCTTGCGAAGCCCCTCTAATTCACCTCCAATTCTATCCCAACGTCATCCAAACACCAATTACTTCATTCCAAAACGAATCCCCGTCATCAAATCACATAATTAAAGGTGTCCTTCATCAATTAGGGTTTCAAACAACATGCATTAGGGTCTATATCATTCAAAGGGAATAGAAATAGAAGGAAACTAGATCAAACGTCAATCGCCATCTCAATTCAATATGAGAATCATAGAAAATAAGCATGCATGCTATGCAATTCATATAATATTGCACTTGCCTTGGTCGCCTAGAAAGGGAATTCTCTCCAATCCAAGCTCTCTAGCCAAGAGAACCCCAAAATCACTCCAAAAACCCAAATCCTCAAGGTCTAAAGCTCCTGCACGGCTACACCCAAATCCAAGGGAGAAATAGGAATTACGGCTAGATTTCAACAAAAATCCTAGAATTGGAATTTGGGAATTTGATGGAATCCTCCCAATGAATTCTCCAAGGGAATTGCTTGATCTTGCCGTAGAAGCTTGTAGAGATGAAAGGAAAGAGAGAGAGAGATGGAGGGAAATGAGCTAATTTGGAAATGAGCCTTCACAGGGGAAATTGTTGTTATGGTTGGAATGTCCAATGACCAAAATACCCTCCATTTAAGTAGTATACGTAGAAGGACATAAAGGGGTAGTGCTGGAAACTCAAGGAAAATCCTTTATTTCTCCCAAGGACCATACAACCAACTTAACTACAACCAAGGGCCCAACTTCCTGTGCTTTCTAAAATTACAAACACCCCCCTACAATCTCTCAAAATCATAAATAACCCCCCTAAACTCTACAATTAAGCCAAAAACCACTAGAAACACTCATAACTAGTTATCTAACCCACTAGACATCCTCCAAACCACACAAATCCGGAAAAATTATTGATACAAAAAAGCATGCATATGAAGTTAGAGTATCGCATTTCATTCTTCTTTTGTGAAGAGATACTACTAGTCAGATCAGGCAACACCGGTCATAATAATCGTCATTAGAGTTGACAACTCAGTAGATGTCGCAAATTGTTTTAGTCACCAATGCGGAGAAGTTTGAGACAATTTAGTTATCAAAGCAGAGCTTCTGTTTCGATTGTTGTAGAAATCAGCAACGCTTGAAATTTATGTCTTCATTATCTTAAAAAAAAAAACTCATCAAAGCCTATGAATCACTTTTCCCTTCAGTATTGCCATTCAAGGCATTTATTATTATTTTTTTGAATGGTTCATTCTCTTTAAACGTTTATTTAATAAATTTTTTGTAAAAAGTGGACAATTTATTCTGCTGAATGTTCCCCTCGTGAGAGTGTTAGAGTTAATTTATTGCCAAGAGATTGCTTATAATAAATACTCCTAGTCAGTGCATAATCCACTGTCAAACAATGAACTACTATAAACATGATATGGTGCTCTATAATTGTACATAAAAAAAAGGTGCAATCTAACAATCCCCCTCAAGCTGAGGTCAATCATACCCAACTTGTCCAAAATACTCTGCATGTGATTTTTGGATATGGCCTTTGTGAATTCATCTTCGAATGGATCTTTTCATCTAACAAACACAGTGCAAATTTATCCTTTACTGATCTTTTATTTTTATTTTTTATCGTACTTTTAGTGATCTTCTCTTATTTTATGATAAAATCTGTGATCTTTAATAAGATCTCATTGCTAATCCTCGGCTATGATTGACCTCAAGGGTGTCACTACGCACTAGGTCTACACCGAGATTACCAATAGAGTGAAATAGATCCACTTACTTAGTGATGGGAAAATACCTTTGGGAACTTCTTTAACAGCTCAAAACCTTGATATCAAAACTTAGCCAAGATAATTCTTCAATTCAGTTTTAGCTTTTAACATCACTATCATTTTTAGTTAGCATGAGATCATCTACATACACATTGAGAATAACAGTTGCTTGAGGTCTCTTCAAAAAACTGGATGTTCAGAATTACACATTCTAAACACTATTTGAATTGAGAATAACAGTTGCTTGAGGTCTCTTCAAAAAACTGGATGTTCAGAATTACACATTCTAAACACTATTTGAAGGAATGCATTGCTAGAATATCAAACGATTCTCTCGGGGAGTTTTTTCAAGCTGAGCCCAAGTAGAACCTGAGTTCTAGCAGGTACAAATATTGGACGCATACCTTGTTTTGGAAGTTCTGTCCTTCGAGTATTCGTGCATTTAGGAACTTGTTTTGGTCTCTAGATTGATACTGAGCTGGATCTGGCTGGAATAGGCTGCAGTTTAGGGCTTATTTCTGGGTTGTTAGTTGCGTGGGCTATAATTTTGAGACTGATTTTTATGTGAATGGGCCTGTCAAACAGACAGTTGCTGTAAAGAGGTAGTTTGGCTGTCAAGAGACTCTTTTAGGGTTAAAAACAGACTGCATTATCAGAGTCTAAAGGGATGTTAACAGGTTGATATAACAGATTGTATAAAGCAGAAATAGGGCAGAGATGGGTTGTTGAACTGGAACAGATTTGGGTCAGGATTGAGAGACTGTTGAAGAACTATCGAGAGTTTTCAGTACTGTATAGGATTGTTGATAAGGGCTTTGCTAGGTCATTGAAATTTTTTTTTGGGACTGTTGTTGGGGTTGGATGCGATTGGGGATTGTAATGTCCAACAAATTTTGAGCCCTTTGAAAAGTGATATTGAATCCCAAATGTCGACACATTTTGGAGGCAATTAGTAAAGGTCATGGAATCGATAAATCACAATGATCAGCGAATACGGGTCTACATGTATGCATATAGGCTGATACATTGGGCATCTAGGTCAATAGGCACGACACATATAGGGTGACTCATTTTGAGTCCAAAAACATAGCATCTCAGTCAATAGGCCCGCTTCATATAGTGTGATTCCTTTCGAGTCCAAAAGCATACTTTTTCTCCTTTTGCAAGGGGAAGGCTCTGGGAAAGGTTTTTGTGCCATCTTGCTCACAAGTTTCAAGGAAAAGCACTTCTAATGAAGAATCCTAGATTCCTAGCTGATACCCAACCGATAGCTTAAGGATTAGTTGTTTTCATGACCAAGGTTGGACCGGGCTGAGGCATATTTGGGCCCGACCTGACTTTAAAAACGCATGCACATGTCTGGCCCAAGCCCTACGTGGGCCATAGTGCTTAGCCCAAGCCCAGCCTGCTTCAAATATGTTAGGCCCGAGCCTGCCATTAGTCAATTTGTCCTAAGCCCAATTAAGATAATTTAGAAAAAAACCATGAATGAGAAGGAAAAGAAGGCCAAGGAATGGATGTTTGCAATCTTTTGATCATGTAAGATCACACATCTCTCATGAAGCACCCAGAGCCATGGCTAATAGTATAACACGTTTTGGGTCCTTATAGGGGGCCTGAAAACAAAGCTGTGAGGGTCATAGTGCCAAAGTGGACAATATTATACTGGGTGGGCCGGGTCGTTACATTTTGTATTAGAGCCAAGGACGGCTAATATAGAGGACGCCGTCTTTATCCAGTATAACGTGTTTTGGGTCCTTATAGGGGGCCCGAAAACAAAGTTGTGAGGCTCACAGGGCCAAAGCGGACAATATTATACTGGGTGGGCCGGGTCATTACAGTTCTGTTGATCATTTAGATACCCATCTTGGTGTCCTTAGCCAACCATACATTTGTGAAAAAAGAAACAGAACTCCTTAAATAATAAAATATTTGCAAAGGAAAACAAAAATATAGCATGCCTCTTATAGGGTCAGAAGAGGAGAGTTTGATAGGAAAGAGTACACTTGGAGGGAAAGAGTTTGATCATAAAGATGATGAAAATGGAGAGGAAAAGGTGGTTGTGCAAGGTGGAAAGGTGAAATGGCATTTGCATAATTGCATGGGACTGGGAAGATGAATGGGAAATAAAAACCATTGATGTCATACTTTTAAGGGGCGAAAATTCCTTATAAGATTATTGGCGAGAGATTTTTTTATTTTTTATTTGGGTAAAGAACATCTCATTATTACAAAGGGCATTTGCATGGGATTGGGAAGATGAAAATGTTTCTTGGAAATAAAACCCATTGATTGCTTAATTAAAGGGGCATAATTCCTTAAGAAATGCAGTAGCAATAGCATCGTATATCTCCAACCTTAGTCCGTGAAATTAAGGTGTTGACTGTGCAAGCTCTTTATTTTTATGTGTAGGGTGTAACATGAAACTTGGTGACAATGATGAAAGAAATGAATTTAGTAATGCATAAAGATATCTTCCAAAAGGGCGTTCTTGTCTTCAGCAATATGCTTGCCCTATAAAGTGCTATATAATATGTGGCATCCAACCTTGCCAATATTCAAACCTCTAGTTGTTTTCCCTTTGACTTGTAAATTCATCAATGGCTCATCAACACTAATAGCTTCAACCCCTATCAGCATCTCCCATCCATATGGGGTTGTTTTGTTTTTCCACTAGACCCTTTTTTGAGCCATTTTTTTTCACTCGGGTCTATCATGTCTTTCCTTTCTACTTCAAGGTTTTTTCCGATTCCCTTCTCCTAGTTCCTTCACCTCTATCCTTTTAGTACATCGTACAGGGTCTGTTATTGGCCTCCTTGTATGTAGACCATCTTAGATAACATTCCTTGCTTTTCTCTGACATTGAACCTGTAATTTTCCTCTTAATGTACTTACTGCTAATCTTGTCAATTCTTGTAACTCACAAATTCATCTTAGCTTGTACATCTAAATCTCATGTACTTTTACTCCCATTTCTTCACAGACAAAACATGTGTAATTACCATTTAATATTAATGTTTCTTCAATCAAAGAGGAGCTTGATGATTGCATAACATTCTGCTAGCCTGTCTACAGTTAGCCTACCAAGCACTATTCCTATTTGCACAAATCAAATCTAACCTCTATTTTGTCCGATTCTCAAATTCTGTAACACTGTGCCACTATGTTATTGTCAATTTTGGCCGATTATTCTCTCTCTTAGATTCGCTAAACTCTCACTTAATGGTTTATCTTTGATATGCTAATTTTCAACCATTTGACTCATGAGCCATTATCCAAAGTTCTAGATTACTCAGTTACTTTCTTTCTTGTCTAATTAGAGAATATCATGTTCTTTCGGAAGCAGCATAGACCAGGGAAGTTCATTTTGGATATCCGTTGTTGCCTCATCTATGTAGAAGGTGAATTAAGTAGGGGCTCAAAGTGGCGTTTTGATGCAGGTCACTTCCGATTGGGCACTCTAACATCTCCCCACAGGCAGTTAGAAAGCTTGTTACCACCCCTTTATACATGTTTTGAAAAGAATTATGGTAGTAAGAAGTAAAAGAAAGAGATGGAGAAGAGACAGAGATGGCCATGTGCAAAAATTGAGTGATTGTTTGTGCAGGTTCGATTGTATAAGAATAAAAGTAGGATGCTCCAGTTTCTGACTAATCTATAAGCCCTAAAGTTTCTCTGAATTTTTCATAGTTCATAAGTATAGAATTTGAATACAGAATAAGTCATGGGTCAAAAAAGAAAAAAACTATCAACAGTACAAGAGCCGTGGATTAGAGATGCAGCTAAAAGTTCATCCACAAGGATTTTCTTTTCTTTTCGGCTAAGCATGGAATTTTATGTGATTGGTTTAGGCAACATTGAAACCACTGCATAGTGCATTCTTCTAGTGAATCCTAGGACCTCTCCCCTATTGGGACAACGCTTTAACCGCAGCACCAGTTGTGGTTGGCTTTCAGAGTTGTTTCAGCAGTCACCCGTGGGCCGTGACATCTAGAAGCTGAAATCATCCTGTGTTTTCACCCTTCTATGGGAGCGGGATCTTTTTTCCTCGCTGTTATTTCAGCTGTTACATTTGAGCTGATAATTAATTTGGCCCCAGTCGAACAAAGAAACCATGGCTGTGAACAACCATACAGGTTTTTTTCAACAATGAACAATATTTTTAAGGTACTTCATGGCTTTGAGCTTTATTGCCGACTGCTTTCTGCAAGGTACTGGCTGTTAACATTCATGACTGAAGTCCTCCAAACCTCTGTACTGTACACATGTATTCGGGTTACATATGCTTCCTAATATTCACTGCTATCAATTCACATGTGAAGGTGTGGTCCTTGTAAGGTGATAGCTCCAAAATATCAACAATTGTCTGAGAAACATCTTGATGTCGTCTTTATGAAGCTCGATTGCAATCAAGAAAACAAGGTCTCTCCCTCCCTCCCTCTCTCTCTCTCTCTATATATATATATATGTATATATATATATATATTTTTATGATGGTCTCTGTCTGATTAATTGATTATTCATTTTTGCAGCAGTTAGCGAAAGAATTGGGAATAAGGGTGGTTCCTACATTCAAGATTCTCAAAGAATGCAAGGTTGTAAAAGAGGTGACGGGTGCCAAATTTGATGATCTTGTTCTTGCGATTGAGACTGCTAAATCCAGTTAATAGCTTAATGTACACTTTCCATTATGATATTATAAAGTGTCCATAATAATATCTACTGAATGACAAATTTCAATTGTCAAGCCGAGGGCTTAATCTTTGGACTTGTTTTACCTCCCCAGATATTTGTATTCCCCTACATAAAGAAGCCTATTGGTTTGGTTTGCTGATCTCTCATATCTTATTTAGCAGTAATGAATGCATCCGATGGATCTTCCATGCCACTGGCTTTGATCTTGTTTTAACTTTCAAGTGTTCATGTGCAATCCCATGAACTGTATAGAATGGAAATGTAAAATCAGGCAGCTGAATTGTACAACCAAAATTTCAGCTGAAACCATGGTTTTAGATGTTACTTATTGACCTCTCTATGTATATGTTTTTTGAGGAAGTTATGGAGTGTCAGTGCAATATACAATTGATACAATAGCAAAATTTTCATATGCAAAAAATACACACTATATGAGAAAATCTCTCACAGGTATTGAAATCTAGATCGCTCCCCAACCGGACCAGGTCAGGTAATAAAGACCAAACTGTAGACCCGTATGAAAACCCATTTACTGATCCAGCCTGGAAAGAAGGCCCATACCCAGGTTTTTCGGTTCGGGTGCTAAGAGTAAACCATATGTTAAACTTATTGAGTTGAATCATGGCTCAATTGAGTCACCTCATTTTATACGAGGGCTGAGTCAGATCAAGAGAAAACTTGTTTATATATATATATATGAAAAAAGTGCTTTCAAGACAGTTTTTTTTTTTTTTCTCCTTTTCTTCTTATTTTCATGTATTTAATATGAATATTTATTAATTCAGACAATTATCTTCTTCACTCGATCCGATTGGGAAATCAGGAGGTCTCACCTTTGGGAATGGTTTGGTTGCGGATGTACAGCCCTATAGGAGTGCATGGGCAGGAGCAAATTTTACTTATTAATTGTCACAATACATGCAAATTAAGATATTTATAAATATATAAATATTTCTAAATATTCTTCAAGTTCAAAGAAAAATAAAATTTTTCGGGTGGTCCCTCATATGGAACCCGGTGCAGACTTTTGGCGGCACGTATTTTTTCCCCTACCTCATGTGATTCAAACTTCTTGAATTTGCGAGTCGCGACCCGTTGACTCTACTACTTAACAGTGGGCTCGTTTAGTAATTTTATATGTAAAATAAAGTATAGAATAAACTATAATAGGTTACGATGGTATTTTGTTTTTAGTTATTTGATATGAAATATTTTTGATTTTTTGTATAAGAAAGTGAAGGTTTTTTATTTTTTTGTGAGGATAGAAAGTTGTTTTTTTACCTTTTTTTTTAAAATGATATATGGAATTTTGAATTAAAGTGCTATTGATGTGACCCCTTATCTTAAAAATGAAAGCTTTACTTAATTTTAATTTTTATTATTTCAGTAAAACGACAAATGGGCTCTAAAAGACACTATTGATTCCACGATGCACCTTTTCAAATGGACTGGATTGTTCGAGACAATGTATATTTATTTTGGAGTGTGAAAATTTATCCCATCATTGATCAAGTGATTAGTATGATTGGCCGATTACCTTACTCACCTTTTGTTTCTCTCCTTTTGTTTTTATTTTTTTTATATTTTGGGTGAGCTGAAGTTGAGGCTGAACGCGAGCATTCCCATTTCCCACCCTGGCAACAGCTACTGGACAGAAAGACACTGCCTCCTACACGCTTTTATCCTTTCGAGGCGAGCTTCGAATACCAGTCCACAACTCTTCCTAGCTCAAGCCCAAAACATGATACAAACGGTGAAGAAAAAGCTGGCCAAAACGAGAGAACGAAAGAAAAAGCTGATGTAATTCAACAAAACCATCAAACACGTAGCATTTGCTGTTTCGCCCGCCGCTCGAACAACGAATAGAAAACAATGCGTGTAAAATAGGCGAGAGAAGAGACCACTTCCCCCCTCTCTCTCTATTCCCAGATCACAGCTTTTAGTACCCAATCTCTCTTTAGCCCTCATCAAAGCCTCTCTCTTTCTCTCTCTAAACCCTCTGAACCACCGCTCCATGCACCATTCACTTGCCTACGTTTGTCTGAAGGCGCACAGTTCAGAGCACAGAACAAGAAAACTCTTCTTTCACACTAATTGATATTAAAACTAGAGAGAGATAGAGAGATAGATATTCTTCCTTCCTTCCTTCCTTCCTTCCTTTCTTTCTTTCTTTCTTTTTAAAAACACACCACTGGGTCTCTGATGAGTGTTTGAACTGTTCGAACTTATCCACAAAGACAGCGGAAAGTTGTAACTGTACAATAAAAAAAAAAAAGAGAGAGATCTGGAACGTGAATGAGCGAAGTGCAATGCTGACCGTTGGTTTGCACTTGATTTCATCAGCACTCATAACGTGGCAGCGGCGGTTTTGCGTTTCTTCTGATAGGGAAGACTGTCTTCTTCCTTTTCTGCCCTTTAAATTATGGATTAATTGCAAGTACTTAGCTGTATTTGACATGTGGGATAGAGAGAAGAATCATCAAAGATCACATGCATTCGAGCTTCTTTGCCATCAGATCAGAATAACTGATGCTAGTGGACGGGGCACTTGTGAATCATCATCCAATCAAATGTTTGTGATATGGAGCATTCACATTAACATTTTATAATGCAAAACAGGGTTCCACTTGTTACCCGTTGGCACTGCTTTGAGAGATGATGATAAATGGGTTTGAGAGATGATAAATGGGAAGTTGATGAGTTTATTAAACTCTCATCTCTGGCAAACTAAGAATCATTGAAGGTTTATTTAATTGCATGAAAATGAATTCCTAGAAATTCATATTCAAATGAGCTCCATCTAATAAAGCTACTATTAGATAGATTGTTAGACTACAAAATGTCTTATATATGCTTTAAATTTTTTTTTGGATATGATGAATCTAATTTATATGTATTATGGAAAAAATAGAGAGAACTTGCAAATTTATTATAAAGTTAATGAAGTAGATCAAGATTTGATCTCTGGCAACAATAGAAACGAGCTCTCAATTTTATGGCAATTATATGCCAACAAAAAAAGAAATTAGAAAAGGTGTGAACTAATGCAGCCATGCCATAGAAGATTTCTAAATGAAAAAAAAAAAAAAAAAAGGAAGAAAGATTGGAGAATATAATAGAGAAATAGTGTAGGATTTGTCGTTTTCTTTGCTTTCACTGAAGGAGCCGCTTGGTATTTTGAGAAAATGATTCTGGCCGATTTGTAACTTTTACATCTCATTATTATCTTTGGTAATATTATGATGCGAATTCTTTGTGGTGAGGCACTTCCTCACTATAAAATAAGATTGTAATGAGTATTTGCCTGCGAAAAATAAGTAGAAAAATATTATCTTAACAAGGAAAATGTTAGAATTGGGCTCTTACAGATAAGAGATTGCATAATATTTGTGGGCATTGCATAATTATTTTATAATCACATCTGAGCCCATATGAACTCATGCTAATCAGTGTACAAAAGAGAAAAGGTCCAAATTTGAGTAAGAAATCAGCCTCATCAAATTATACAAACTATCTTAATCTATTGCTTCCCATAGTTTGAATCTTTTATAAATATCCATGTTCGAGAATTTTAATTAAACGAAGATCTAATTATTAAATCATGTTTCAATGTCAATTTACCACTTTGGAAAAAATGGGAAAAAAAAGTTAAAAGATTCTACACACAATTAGTGCAAACCATCCAAATAATATCTCATTAGCACAATAACCAGTGCTAAGCACAGGCATGACCTACGTGGCTAGGGTTCATGTTCCATCTAATTAGTTTTAATTTTTTTTTTATAAATAAGTACATATAAAGATAGGGAGGTGTAGTGGTCACGTTAGTTATTAAAAAAAAAAAGCAAGATGTCATAAGTTCTAATCAATATTAAATCCAAAACCCTATTTGTATTTGTCCGTTGCAACGTAAATACTTTTTGGATAAAAAAATATAATCTTTAAATTTTATCACATTCTATTTTTATTTTATTCAAACAAACAAGCCATATGAGAAATTGCTCAAATGAGATTTCTAGTAATGTCATGTAGGCCTACTATTCTATTGTACATTTACACTGTTTCAATATGTCCGTTTGCCACTTTACTAATATAATTAAAGTCAAGTAAAGCCTCTATTTTCTAAACAAGATATTATTCAAAACTCCCCCCATCTTTTTAATAAAAAAGTAAAAATACAACTATCTTTATCCATTAAAATAAAATAAAAACTCCATTTTTTATACAAAAGTAAAAAAAAATTCATAATAAATAATTAAAAATAAAATACCATCATAACCTATTTATATTTTATCATTTTCAAAATCAACTTTGCTTAAATTAATTATATTAATAGAGTTACCCAACTGGCTCACATACCATGACATAAATTCGAGAGCAAGTAATAAAATAAGATAAAAAAGCTAGATAAGGATGGATAGATATCTACGCCTCATTAGGTTTGGTTATAACTAATTCCTACCTCTCTTTCACACTCTGTCCAACACAACCGTACACCTCCTCCCATCACACAAACCATGTACATCAGCATGCAACTCGACAGAGACGCCTACGAGCAAGAGATGGAAGGAGAAGCCAACGGCAGAGATGACGCCATCCTCACACACGAACGGGTAGGATCTGATCTCGACTACACCAACTCCAACATCGGGTCGGACATGATGAAGATGATGCTCAAAGAGAGAGAAGAATCGGAAGAGAGAAGAAGAAAAGGCATGTGGGTAGAAGACGACAACGAAAGATCTATCTTTTATGGAGATTTCCCGTCTCTCCCTGAAATTCCATGTCTCTCTTCTTCATCAACTTCGTCTTCTATGTCGAAATATTCTTCTTCTTCATCATCATCATCAACTTGTTCTGCTTCCTCTTCATCCAACAGCTCTTGGACTGTAGTAAAAGCAGAGAATGAAGATGGGGTGGTCGAAAACCATCAAGATCGAGAAGACCCAGGAATTGAAACGGCCATTGCAGCCTCAGATCAACCTATGGAGTGCATGGATGTGTTGGAGGAGCTCGGAGGAATGGATCTTTTGGATTCCTCCGGCATCTGGGATCCTTCTTCTCTATTTCCATGTGATACGGACGATGAAGAACAACAAAATCATCATCATCATCAAGAACAGGAGCAGAAGAATCAGGAACAGGACCAAATGCTATCAGGTGATGGAGAGGAGAAACAGTCAGAAGATCTGGCCATGGTCTTCTTCGAGTGGCTGAAATCAAACAAGGAATCCATCTCACCCGAAGATCTGAGGAGCATCAAGCTGAAAAGATCCACGATCGAGTGCGCTGCAAGGCGTTTGGGTGGAGGAAAGGAAGGGATGATGCAATTGTTGAAACTCATCTTGGCTTGGGTGCAAAATAACCATCTTCTAAAGAGAAGGAAGAGAGAAGAAGACATGCAATCGATGACCTCTTCTTATCCTTTTCATCAACAGCAGCAAAACCCATTTCCTGTTCAGGTTTCGATTCCTAGTCCTGTTTTTCAAACGCCTAATCCTGATCCGAATCAATGGGTTTCTCATTCTCCCTTTGATCCAACGTTTTCTCAACCGCCACCTCCGGCATCTCCATCTATTATGGGATATGTAGGTGATGGGGTGTTTTCTCCTGGGAATAATCATTTCCACTGTTCTTACTCTCCACCACCTGATTATCATCAGATGTTCGGTTCTAGTTCTTCATGGTCGACTCATCTCTCTCCCTATAACACCACCTTCCCTAATACATCGTCTCCTCCTTTCCTGGGCTTTTCTAACAAGTATAACAGTGGTGGGGTTCAAGTGCATGGTGTGGGAGAGCCTCTGGTGAAAATGGCTCCTTCTGCGACGAAGGAGGCAAGGAAGAAGAGAATGGCGAGGCAGAGACGGATCTATTATCACCACCGCCATCAAAACCACCACCAGCAGCAGCAGCAGCACCATCTCTCCCCCAACCCCAACTGCACCAACGCTACACTGCAGGCGGATCCCGGTAACTGGGTCATGTGGTCTTCCGCTCCTACCCCGTCTTCATCGTCTTCTCCGACGCTAATATCTCCAGATGCATCATCTCTCCGTACAGATCCCATGCAACCACAGCAGCGTCAGTTCTCTTCAGGGCGTCAGGTGATTTCTGCTGTTTCTTCCTTTTTGTTGTTTTATAATAATCAAGTCTAGGATTTTATTTTTGCTGTCTCCTTTTTCATGGATTTTGATTGCTATGGAAACTAAAAATGATAAGTCTTTTTAAATAATGCAGACCATATTCTTGTACTATATGTTGTGTTTGTACTTGTATTTGCAGGGATGGAAGCCTGAGAAGAACTTGAGATTCTTACTGCAGAAAGTACTGAAGCAAAGCGACGTGGGTAACCTTGGAAGAATCGTGCTCCCAAAAGTAATCTACTCTGTGACATGCACCTTTGATATTCTCATCACTCCACTTTGTTGAAATTTCTTTTGAAAAATTGCATTTACTCTCAGACATCATCCTTTGATATTCTCATCACATTTGTTGTGCATTTTTTGAGTAATCTCTCTCTGACCTGCTCCATTTGATATTCTTATCACATTTATTGAAATTTCTTTTGCCAAGATAGTTTTCATTTTAAGTAGCCTCTTTTTAAGACATGAACCTTTGATGACCTCATCACATTTGTTGTAATTTCTTGTAAAAATCTTCATTTTACACATTCTCTCTAAGATGTGCACTCTCTAAGATACACAGTACCATTTGATATTCTTCTTGTCATTTCTAAAAATTTGCATTTTATTAGAAAGAAGCAGAAACCCATCTTCCAGAGCTAGAGGCAAGAGACGGCATCCCCATTGCAATGGAAGATATTGGAACCTCTCGTGTCTGGAACATGCGTTACAGGTACTTCACCCAAAAAAAAAAAAAAATCTTTATAGTATGTATAACCGTGGATTTATGTTTATGTATAACATGTCTTTCTTCATTTGCAGATTCTGGCCTAATAACAAAAGCAGGATGTATCTACTAGAAAATACAGGTACATAACTTATTTCAGATAACAATCAACAAGTGCAGATCATTTTCCGTGAAAAGAAAAAATCCCATGCGCGTGGTTGAAACTAGAAAGACAACATTCTCCACACTCTTACACCCTTTTCATTTTCGGCAGAAAATGAAATGAAATCACCATGCAAGGTGGAAATCTCTCCCACACTCTCCCACAAAACAAGAATTTGAAACTCTATAAAGTCTAAACTATTTTCTCGAGTCGTATGCAAGAGATGAAAACACATTTTCCCAATGTCTTCATTTTTATGCAGAAAATGAATTCACCGTGTAAGTGAAATTCCGTGGAAAACCGTCTCCCACGTATATGGATTTGAAATTCACTCGCAACTTTCAATTTTCTCTCTCATGCGGTCTTTTGGTTGGTTGCAGCGGATTTCGTGCGTTCAAACGGCCTCCAAGAAGGAGATTTCATAGTCTTATACTCCGATACTAAATGCGGCAAATACGTACGTAACTATACAAAATTACAAAACCCTCCATTTTCTCCACTTCCTCAGCTTTTTCTTGTTACATTTCCCCACTGCTCCCAACGTTCGAATTTTGCAGATGATTCGAGGGGTGAAAGTTCGGAAACCGGAATCCAAGCAAGAAATCAGAAATCCTGGGAAAATGCAGAGGAATCCCTCGATCGCATCATCTTCATCCAACGCAGATGGAAACTCATCATCACCGTCGATCTTGCAAACGAGCCCGGCTTAGCAGATGAACGGTTCAGATGCAGCGGTCGCGGTGCTGTACAGCTGCCTGTCGTTTCGAAAGTAGCGGTTTTTTTGGCTTTTATGCTAATGCCGTAACATACATTGACAACATCTGCTTTGTTCTAAATGGGTCGTGTGATGTGTTGGCGGGAAGTCAGTGGGCCCCGATAAAGACCAGAAGGAAAAGCACATATTGATTTGTCACAGTAGTATTGTACTCTCTAGTATTATAGATAGCATTTTGAGAAAGAGAGAGATCAATCACATGATGGTACTTGTTATTTTGGTTTTTGGAGGACTGACTGTCTATATCAGAGGCACACCCGCACAGCCGATACCGTTACGAGATGGCTGAAAGTGATATAAGGTTGGAACGGGAGTTTATATTATATAAATAGATTGCTTGTTTGTTGGGTATATGGTATTTAGTTGAATTGCTTCACTTTGGGAGTTGGATTCATGTGAATTCATGGTAAAACGAGTTACGAATGAGGAGATTCAAAATGCCGCTTGTGCAGATATATTGGTTCTGATTCCGCATACGGAATGAACCATTTTTTAAGTGAGAATCTAGTATCCGATTTCCTTTAAGAGAGGACTAGATCCCGGTTATATAAAAGGTTTCAGTTTAGAGGAAAAAAGTTTCAATTAAGAGGATTGAAAACAGGTTACAAAACTGGTTTGGACTTTTTTTAAAAAAAATTTACTTTTTGATTAAATATGGATATTATTCAATATATAATAATTTATCAAGTCAACTTGGCCGTCTGAAATTTTTTTCATAAAATAAAGATAAATTAAAGTATTAAATTAAGAAAGAATAAAATATAAGAAGGTTATCATCGTATTTTATTTTTAGTGGATTGATAAGAATTTTTTTTTTTTTTTTTAACTTTTCCTGTAAAAAGTGGATAGTGGAAAAAAGATGTTGCTTTTCTAGTTTATTTTGATAAAAGAAAATAGAAATTTGAAGGTGTTTACTTTTTGATGTGACCAATGTCTGAAAAACTGAGGGTTTAAATTATTTCTTACTTTAATAGTAAATCCCCAAAGGGGCTCATTAAACATCAAAGTAATTCGTGTATTACATTTACAAGACAACAGAATAATATAATGCATATAATTGCTGAATTTTGATATATGAAACCATTAAATATTACATCTGGCATATGATAATAAACATAGGCCTGCTCGAGTCTATGGATCAAGAATTGGACTCATCTTTTAATCGAAATTTAGATTTAGTTTTGGGTCCATACTCGTTTATTAATTGAAATCTAAAATAGGTTTAAATCTATTTTTTAATGGCCAGAATTAATTTTCAGATAATCAGAGAATTGAATATTCATTCGCATCACTATACATATTCTTTGGATTTAATTTATTGGCCAGATGGTTAGGTAGTCATTCTGTATCTTCCTATAATTCATTTTAGGGGGGGGGGGGGGGTGGGGTGGGGGGGGGGGCTGGGGGGGCTTATACATGTTTGTCTGGCCTTTTTTATTTTTTTGTGAGGAATCCAGATTTTAATAATTATATAGGAAAGCACTTAGATGGAGGTAGGAAACAAATTCAGTGCAAAACAGGAAAAGCAACAGACACTTGACAAACGTACCCACGTAGTGAGCATGTCGTAGTTGACATAGGTATTCAATTCAATGTGTAAAAAGAAAGAGAGTCCTAA
This sequence comes from Cinnamomum chago, assembly GCA_038049695.1. Taxonomy (NCBI): domain Eukaryota; kingdom Viridiplantae; phylum Streptophyta; class Magnoliopsida; order Laurales; family Lauraceae; genus Cinnamomum; species Cinnamomum chago. The sequence continues at coordinate 112,238,224 of CP142451.1, forward strand.
GAATTCTAAGTAATTAATGGCTCACCCACTAATGGTTCAATGATAAAGACTTCTTTCTTTCCAAAGAAATGTGATCTCCACTTCTTGTCTTGGTTGGTTTAGGGATTCATATAACTTGTGTGTGAGTTGAGTACTATCATCAAAATAAAAGAAAAGTTCTGTCTTGCCATAAGAGGGGCTAAAAGTTAGAAGGGAAGCTGGATAGCTATTGATGGTCATTAAATATTAGGCTTTCAGGAGGGACACATTTCACACCTAATACTTTTTTCTTCTTCTTCTTCCTTTTTTTTTTTTTAAGAATCACACTTAATACTTTAAGAAAAGGCATATCCGTGTGTTCATGTTCTTGTGTGGTCTCAAACGTCGGAACGTCTCACATGAGCAAGTTGCTTACGCTGGAACATAGATAACAGTTTTAATGACCTAGAGGAGAGACTATGGACCCATCTGAATACACCCAAAAGCCTAAAAAACCTTGAACATGGGTAACAGTTGAAAACGAGTTCTCAAACTGTGGTTTTATTGACTTTTTAAAGATCATAGCTATGCTGGTTGTTTTAGTTTTTTTGGATGAACTTAGTTGATAATTAGCTCGAGACTGTACTCATGATTTGAAAAAATGGTTTCACACACACCTTCTAATTATATACTGCATTGGCATTAGTTTGGTTAATTAGGTCTTCATCTTCGGATTAAAACAACAAAAAATTAGAAATTCTTTTTTAAAATAATAAGAGTATATATGTTCATTTTTTTGTTAGGGTGTTTTAGATGAAATAAAATAACAAAATAGATGTAAGGTTAGTGAAAGTTGAGTTCCAATGCATTTTAAGGGTCATAGATTATGTGAATCGGATGATTCAACTTAGGTACTAAAATGGAGATTGTGTGGGGTCGTTCCGTGCTCAAGGATTCGGGTGGGATCATCCCGAGTCTCAGTTTACCATCGGTCTCGGTACCCTCCAAGGTCGGCCGCGACGCCATCTTGGTAGAATCATGGAGCGAGTCTCGGTGACCACGTCACGAGTCCCGACCTCGATCTTAGCCTCTGCCCGACCTCGGCCCCTGTCACTCAGCCATAAATGTGGCCATAAATGCGCTGCCATGACGGGATCGGCAAACTGACAACAGAGTGGGCGCCGGACCTAGATAAGTAGCACGCCTTATCTAAAGTCATATCCATAGGCAGGGGGTGCTGATCCGATGGGACATTCCCTTTTTACCTACCCCCACTCAGGAGGTACGAGTACACGCTGATGGGACTCTCATCCCTTCATATGGACAGTGCTATGATGACTCTCACGTCTATATATATTGCATGAAGAAGAACCATGCGAGGTACGCACAATCTTCCCCTCCGAGCACTCTCTTTCTCCATTCTCTTTCAGTTCTCACACTGACTTGAGCGTCGGAGGGCCTTCGGCTGCCCATAGCCAGGGTTTTTGACTGTTACCTTCTTCCTTTCAGGTCACCGGAGGCTCGATCCTTTCCCCTCATCTTCCACAAACCCTCGAATCAGGAGTTTAACCCTCCATTAACTAAGTCCGTAATTTTTAGGCACTTACAGAGATGTTATTATATTAACAACTTTGCAGTTTGAAATTAAAATCTATTCCTTGATCTTGAGCCGCTAATTAAAATAGTTGCACACTTGCACTGGCATTCTTGTGCATCATTGTGATTTTGGAACTAAAAATCAAGACGAGGCCCCCAGAGAGTATAATTTGCTTTCAGCTTTTGTAAGTGATAGTGTGGAAATTTTGAGGACGTCCACCTCATTGAATAACAGTTAGTAAATGGTCAAACCATGGTTACAGGGTTTAGGAAAGGCAACTAGTCGGGTTAAATGGGTGATCTCCTCCCGACTTGCCCTCTTAGGATGGGTTAATTTGGTAGCAGTTTGTCTAGGTTGGGTTAGGCATGAGTTTAGAAGTTTTTGGCCCAGGTCCGGTATGGGTTTGGATTTTGGCTGCCCCCGCCTAGGCCTGCCACGTCACAATTTTTTTTCAAGGGGTTCTGACATATTAGCTCTACTTAAACTCATTTTTCCTTCATGACCGAAATTCTAATCATGTCACTAGAGTTACTTGGCTCTGGTTAATATTTTTTTATACGTTTTTCTTTTCATAAAATATTATTTTTTGTATTTTCTTAAAAAGTGAATTAGCTTATTGGTTGCAAAAGGTGCATGATAAACTGATAAATATTATAATATCATTGGATAAGAGGCAAAAAAGTTAAAAAAAAAATATTGGCCAGAGTCAAGGGACTCTATGACATTATCTAAATTTCAATCATGAAATTGGAATAATTGGATTTAAGGAGGACTAATATATCTAAATCCCTTTTTTCAATGAGATTAATATAGTTGGGAGCAGGCATTTTAGAGCTGAGTGTTTGACTGTAGATTTAAGTCTAAATTTTGAGCATTTTGGGTTGTCAATAGGCCCATATTGATTTGGTTGGTTATCAAGCTCATGTTTAGCAACCTGAACCAAACCTATTTTACTATCTCCTTTTAAAAATGATACTTGGATGAGCAAATTAATTTTTAGTTTGGCTAACATCTAGTAAATCTATTCTTATCCCAGTCTTGTCATTTTGAATGAGAAAAACAATCTATCTTTTATTTGGATTCTACCAAGATGATAATCTCAATCACAGATTCTAAAACTGAAAATTTTAAGTATGTGAAAACAGGGGCTATGATCAGATTAGGGATCACATTTCAAGCCTATATTCAAGAAATTGGAATTTCTAGTCCACTCCAACAAGTTGCATCGTTTACCAATGCCAAAAGTTTTAAACTATCATACCAACACCAAAAGTTTTTACATATTTTACATCAATAAATTAAGCAAACCTAGATTTTGTGAACAAGTCTCAAATTCAACTCTTTCCCTTAAGATATCCTTATATCATGTCGATGCTCACAGGTAACTTCTGGTTTGATCTGGTCCTTCTTGTAGTGAGTCTAAAATAAAAAAGGTCAAAAGTAGTGTAAATGCAAAATATAGAGGTCATCAATCATGAAGAGCAAAATGTGAAGGTTGATGTGAAGGTTAAAGGGTTTGGAAATTCAAAAGTTAATTCTATTTGAGTGTAAGAGATTATTTATGCTTTTGTAAGGTAAATCTCTAAATTGAGTTGAAATTGAATTCTAAGGTGAGAAAATGCTCCAAATAATGTAGTCTCCATATTGTTTTTTTTTTCTTCCCTTTTTAGGAGTTTGACTTTTATATGCTCCTTTACGTATGTTTCTTCTCAATCACCGTTCGTGTTGTTTAGAAAAACCCTAACCCACTATCCCTGTAACGTTTGTTGCAAATCACAACTTTAACTCCAAGTCTATATCTCTAAGACACAAATATTTAGTAAAGACTTTAAAATAAAATATAATAAAACAAATTTATATCTAAATACATATGATTTTATCTTTTTTTCTATAAGTTTTCTCCGATATCTTAATTATATTGTCAAATGTACCTAAGAACAAAATGATAAAAAAAAAATGCTATGACATAATAATGATACGAAATAAGATTCAATAAATTAAATATATTAGCTAATGAAAGATAGTATAACTCATCTAAATACAACACAAAGTTTAATCTAGCTCTACCAAAGTTTAAAATGTACTCCATTATTTTCTTGAAACTAATCAAAACTCTAAAGCATATATATGAAGGAAGAAGTTAAAATTATTGATGAATGTCATGAAGTGGATGTGAAAGGAAGTCATAGTTATTGTCATGCTATTTATCATGTATAATTGACTCACAATGCGTTATCCATGCATGAAAAATGGAAGTATATGGTGTAAATTAATATATTGTTGAATCGTCCATATCTCTATGCCAAATGCAGGCCACAAATTATTCATTGGGGCATTCGGTGAGAGGTCCCTCAAAGTGTAACTTTGTTGCAAATAGTCCACAAAAAAAAGTCATGCAGTCAAAGGTCCTCTAACACATTCTTATACCTGATATGTCTAATTTACCCTTTATTTAATCATATCCCATGATTGGTGGGATATCCTATTAATAATAGTCAACTACCACTTAATGAGTCACGATTAATGGAATCTCATTAATGAGATTTTCAAATAAATTCTAAAAACACACAAATAAATTTTAAAAAAACGCAATAAATTTCAAAAAACGCAGATAAATTTAAAAAGATGAAAATAAATTTCAAAAGATTTAAATAAATTTAAAAAATATATAAATAAATTTTAAAAGAATCAAATAAATTCCAAAAGATGTAAATAAAATTAAAAAACATAAATAAATTTAAATAAACACAAATACATTTGTCAAAACTAAGTTAACCCAATTTTCCAAATTAGCGAACAATGTGGCAAAAAACTCAAGTCTTTTTGTCAAAAAATCAGTTAAATGTATTTCAAAAAATACAAATAAATTTCAAAAGACACAAATAAAATTCAAAAACACGAATAACTCTACCAAAAAAGTCATATAGATTTGTTCCAGAACTCAGATAAATAGCCTAAAACTCGGATATATTTGTCCAAAATTCAGATAAATTTGTCCAGAATTCAGCTAAATTTGTTCAAGAAGTCAGATAAATAGCCAGAAACTCAGAAAGATTTGTCCAGAACTCAAATAAATTTATCCAGAACTCAGATAAATTTATTTGAAAAGTCAGATAAATAGCCAAAAACTCAGATAGATTGTGTCCCAAACACAAATAAATTTGATACAAAAATACAAAACTTTGATAAATTTAACTTTGACTGGAATGAGGATGGACTTTTGGAACGGGTCAGGTCGAACCTGACCTATAACCAACCCAGAACTGCTGCAGATCCTAGGCCCACTTTCTTCTTCTTCTTCGTTCTGGAATCAAAAACACAAAAGCCATCTTTCATTCACCTTCTTCCTCGATTTCGGTGATGGCATGTAGCGGCGTCCGGTGGCGATCCCCCTTCTTCGGCAACACGTAGGAACGACGGTGGCGCAGGAAATCCGGCGATGTCGCAGAAGATCGTCTTCTTCTTCGTTTCATATTCTATTAGTCTTCTTCTTCGTTGTAGGGGTCTTCTTCTTCTTTGCAGGGGTCTTCTTCTTTGTTGCAGGGGTTTTCTTCTTCTTATTCTTCATCTTCTTCTTTGCAGGAGTCTTCTTCTTCAGAGATCGATATCAACTGTTGAGATCCAATCCGTCAATGTCCATGTCCAGTTTGAAGAAGAAGAAGAGGGAGAATGGAAGATTTTAAATTTAAAATTTTAAAGTTTTATGCCTAATCAGTTGAAAGGGAAAATCAGTCATAAAAATGTATGAAGTGGCGTGTTTAGGGACTTTTCTCCATGAGTTGACGTGTCTAGGGACCTCTCACCGAAATATGTCCAAGCTGCATGGACTATATGCCTCTTAGAGGAAAAGTTGATGGACTGGAGGTTTTATAAGTCCTTTATGAGGGACCTTTCGTTAATTATCTCTTATTCATTCTAGCGAGCTTAACAGGCCATTCAAATTAATGCATCCTACGTTATCTCTCCCCCAAGCTGTGAAATTGTAAAGTTGTCCATTTGATAAGTTTGAATCCACTAAAAGTTCCCTCTCAAATTTAATTATGATATTTTTCTTAAACAAATTCAATTGTGTAAATTATCTCTTTGAACTCAAATCTTAATTCCTAAAATCTCTCTTTAATGATAGGAAATATTATCCCCAAAGAAGTCATCCCAGACCCAATTACCAAAATACCTAGAAAACATTGCATTCATGCCCTTACCACCAACATGCATTGGCATAACTGAAGTTTTCCTCCTCTAAAAACTTGCAAATGCTATAAACTACATATCTGCTTGTCTATGTAGTCCTAACTGTGCTTGTAAGTTTTCCTTCTCTCAAAGTAGAGGAAAAATTGCAATCGTGCTTGCAAGTTTTCCTCTTGGAGAGAAGGAAAAATTGCAAATTTGACTTTTCTACAGGCATTTCCTTTGGAAGCAAACATTTTATTTTCGTTTAACATAAAACTAGCAACAAAGGGCCATGCTAAGCCTAGGCCTAAAAATAAATATATATTAAAATTTGGATGAAGAGTATTATCAAAAGAAAATAAATCCCAAAGAAAAGCAAACTTATAAAGAAGAAACAAATATTTATGATTTTGCCTTCTATTTGATACATCTAATGAGAGTCAAAGTCATTGATGCAATGAAGTATGATCACTAAATTATATTTAGCTAACGATAAATAATAACTATTAATTTTAGTTTAAAAAATATAATAAGAAATAAAATAAATATTTATGCAAGTCATTTAAATGAAGATCAGTTCAAAATGGTATAGGAATAAAAAAAAACTATAACAATTAATTACTCTCTAGAATTTCCAACTGTTTAGATGAAGTACTCAGTATAGCTTACTTTAGGAAAAATCTAGACCTAAAATATATTAATTAGAGGCAACGTATTGTTTAAGATTTAGATTGATTCTTATGTGGCCCCTCTAATTTCATAACATTAGATTATTTGAATAATCGCAAAGAAAAAAAATCTAAGACCTTGTCGAGTTTACAGTAAGGCTTAAAAGTATGCATAATATAGATGGGTATTTGGTGAGACTACACAATGTAGCCCACTGAGGAAAGATCTGGACCTCAAAAATATATATCAACTCAGACTTTACAGATTCATTAAATTAGTGGGCCGCATAGTGGAGCGGCCACTTCACAAGAGACGGTGGAAAACCCACTTGAGGAATATATCTGCGAGATTTGGAAAACCATATTTGAGTTGTGGAGATGACA